>OX421971.1:96463449-96791557 GCA_949128135.1 Parasteatoda lunata
TATATATATATATATATATATATATATATATATATATATATATATATATATATATATATATATATATATATATATATATATATATATATATATATATATATATATATATATATATATATATATATATATATATATATATATATATATTTAAAGGCAGAAAGGATAAAAAGAAAAGGGAGAAAAACGAAGAAAATTAAGAAAAATAATAAGTTTTATTTACTGCGCGTAAACTGTTAGTTTATAGAACTCATAAAATAAGCTAAAAATATAGAGGAAGAATGGAAAATAATATAATAAAGAATAATGAAAAGAGAAGAAAAAAAAATTATTAAAATAAATTTTTTTTTTTTTTAATTTTATTGAAAAAAATTTATTAAAAAGCCGGAAAACAAAATAATGAAAAAATATAATCTCATCATCAGATCACACGATTATATCTGCAAAAATGTTTTATTTTGATCGTTTTTCTTTTTCTCTTTTCATTAATATTTATTTTATTATTTTCCATAATTCATTAACATACATTTCATTATTATTATTAACTTATACAAAGTGCTTAAGGTTTAAAATTAAGTTTGAACCTTGAGTTTTAAAAAAAATATGATATTTAATATTATATTATGTTTAATTTATATATAACATGAATATTTCCATGACTCGGAGCGTTTGGAGTGCACTTTAAATCTCATATTTTAAAAAGTTAACCATCTATTGTTGTTGTATTTGTTGTATTTCATTTACGTCGCACTAGAGCTGCACAATGGGCTATTGGCGACGGTCTGGGAAACATACCTGAGGATGATCCGAAGACATGCCATCACAATTTTGATCCTCTGCAGAGGGGATGGCACCCCCGCTTCGGTAGCCCGACAACCTGCGCGCGAAGTGGAGCACTTTTAACGAGGACCAATACCGCACACCCCCGGTATCTTCGCAGACTGATCCAAGTGGTCACCCACCCGCGTACTGATAGCAACCAGTGATGCTTGACTTCGGTGATCTGCTGGGAACCGTTTCTTAACGACTGCGGGACTAACCATCTATTGACAAATGGTTTTTGGACGGTCCAGCACATAGTTACAACGTAACGGCATTATTCTTTATTTATTAATGTCCATGGGTCATTAACTTTTTGTTGCACTTATACAAAGACTTGATTTTGTGTAATTCGGATGCGGGGTTTTCAGTTTTGCTCCTTATTATGACCTGTTCCTAAGTCCACGAAGAAATCGTTTATAATAGAGAAACGGTCGTAGCGGCGAACGGCTATTTTACCGGTCATGGATTTCTATGCAATTTTAATCCTGATGATGTGCTCTAACTCCTTAGAAGTTTTTCGCAACATTTACCCTACCCCCTTATAACGTTTTTAAAGTTGTTCTTTTCCACAAAAAATAGTATGGAAATATTATTTTACAAAGTAACTGTGGCCTGGAGATAGAAACCGATTGCAGATTTAAAAACAGTGACGTGAAAACATCCGTTAAGAAATCTCATGCTACAATTGGTTTTTTTGCCAAAGTAATTCTTTTATCAATATTTCACATAATTCGAGCAGAAAAAAACTACAAAGTTAAACTCTTAAAGAACAATAAACAACAATTTAAGATTTCGGAAATGACAAAGCGAGTATATCATTTAAATATGAATAAATATGAATTTCAGTATTGAATATGAATTTCAGTAAGTAGGTAGAGAGCGAGACATAGTAATATAATAATTTATATTTTTTAAATCCCAAAGGTATTTTTATTTCCAAATAAAGTAGAAAAATTTATAAAGGAAAAATTGATTGATATAGCGATATTTAAAGAACACACGATTATTCGAAAAAAATTGTGAAGCATGAGAAAATCATACATTTTGTAATGTATACAAAAACAAAAGAAAAGAAAAACTTTTTACATTTAAAGAAAATAAAAACGTAAAACGTTTAGATGATATCAGAAGGTTAGAAGTATAAAAAGTTACAGAAAATTACTAAACATTTTCATTTTGAAATTTAAACGCTAACAGAAAGTTCCATAAAGTCCTAATATATTAATTTTAAAAATTAATTTTTTTTTAAATTATTTATTTGGGAACACAAATTAATATTTTAGAAGAAAAAATTATAACGTTATTGAATTCTGACTAATTATAATAAAATCATCAAAATCAATTTATTTGTGAAATGAAAATGAAAGATGGAGTAATACAAAAGAAAAAAAAACACTCAAAACATTTTATCGTGATATAAAACAGTGTTGATTTTTTTTAATCGAAAATAATGCTTTCTATGAAATATGTTACAGAATACATAATAAAATTAAATTTTCTTCCAAAATTTCCAAACACGATTTCTCGACGTAGGTGATACATAAAATGTGAGAAAAACTGCATTAAATCAAATAAACGTCACCGTTCCAAGTCACATTTATCTAAAAAATCATCACTTGGCATTCATTCAGTGTATTGTAGCAGACGACAAATGACATTTTAATTATTTCGCTAAATAAATAAGTTTTTCAAAAGTCGTCTGCTTAATATTCTGTTTGCTGTTATTCCATATCTGTGTTTCTCTTCACTTCAGTGCTTTAGGCACGCGAATAGGTATATGATATACCTTACTTTCCTCTCAGAATATTTTATAGCAAAAAAATTAGTCTTATCTTACATACGACGGGAAATCATTGGAATTAGTAATACACATTCATAGGTTGTTTGTATGAACTATGTTATTGACAGTTTTCGTCGTAAAATGTAATGTAATGCATTGTTTAGTGTTATATTTCACTACATCTTTTTCGGATCTAATATATGGGATTATTTTCTTACAGACATTGTAATTCATATCGGGAAATTAAATAAATTTTCGTAATAAAAAGAAGTGGAATTTGGTTAGCTTTTGGGTTAATTTTAAATGTAACGGGTCAAAGAACTGTATCTCCGTGGGTTCCTTTTGGTGTCGTCGCATCGTTTTGGTGTCGTTAGTAAAAGAACAAGAACTGAGATTATATTGGAACCAGTATTCATCCATATTTCCAGTCACGAACAGATTACTAAAACCTATTTTTAATATTCAATCGACAATGTTATGCTCATTATATTTATTAGTTTAGGAACTCATATAATATTTCTGGATTTCAGGAGTTAATTGGAAACAAAAAAGTAAATTTCTTGTGAGCTTATCAAGAAAAGCCTAAAAAAATGCGACCAATCAAAAAAGAAAGAAAAAAGTCAATAATATTGGAAATAAACTTACCATGAGATGATCTGAAACTCAATTTTGTTGTTTATTTTTTATTTATTTATTTATTTATTATTATTATTTTTTTTTTTTTTTTTTTTTTTTTTTTTTTAGTAAATTTGTCGAAAGGCTTTTTTCAAAACGAACACATTTAATTTTTTTGAGAAAAAAAAAGTTTTTTGTGTATTGTATCTATTCGATAAAGGTTAATGGCTAAGCAAATTGAAATTTTAAAGATAAAAAGCCACTCAGAAACCCATGAGACATTGATTTTCATTGATGTAAATTATAATTAATATGAGACAAAAAAAAAAGCAAAAAGAGGCAAAAAAAAAAAAAAAAAAAAACGTTGATAATGAGAGACACATTGCAAAAACTTATGTCCAAAACAAAATAGGTTCGATTTTATTTTACAGTAGTTTTTAGGAACTTTTCTGCAAGGTACTCTTAACAACAAAAATGTATTTCTTTATTTAAAAAAAAAAAGAAAATAAACTTCCTTCAACAAGAGCCGAACAAACTGGTAATATTTGGCCATCTCAACATGCATTTATTCATATTGTTAAGACACCATCTCAATCATTTTAAGCTCTTCATCAACCAAGGACGTACCCAAGTTCATACAGCATGCCATCATCTGTCAAACCGTCCTCTTAAAAGCCTCAAAATCACGCAATTTACAGTTCTTATTACTGGAAGAAGTTAGAAAGAGAGATGTTTTAAAAAAATTTTAGACCACACACAAACTACGATATCAGTCGGTTGTGTGTCCCTGATTAGCATTTCACTGAACGTGGAAGAATGACAGGAAAAAAAAATCAATTTAGAAGAGAGTTCCAAATGCCCATAACAAATGTATTTGTAAGAAAATGACAGGGAAATGGCAGAACAAGGATTTCACTTTCAGAAAATTTTTCTGAAGTTTTCTTTTTCATTGTCTTAGCATGTTCTTTATTTTTTTGGAAGAAATATTTCCTTTTTATTTCCTGTAATAGATGATTTATTCATTTGTTTTAATGCACAGTTTATATTGATAAAAAATGTCTCCAAAGAGAAGAACTGAAGAGTTTCTACTCTAATGCATAGTATATGAATAAGCATTTTTTAAGGGCGAGAAAATGGCAATGTTCTTTGCCTTACTCAGCACCTTGCTGCGGTGATAAGTTTAACTAGGTGATGAATTTATGGTTTTCAATCATTTTTTTCAAATCAAGTTAATGAAATTATTTTTAATTGTTTTGTTATTTATTTTACTTTAATTACATAAAAAGTTCAATGTTTTTTGTTAAGGATGTCGATTGATGATGGAGACTAAGTATACACTTTCTTAGTATCGAAAGTAAATTTCTGTTTGATTCAAATATTTTAAATTCGATTTTCTCGCTCTAAAATTTAATGCTTAATAAATACAAATTTAAGCGTTCATCACGTGCTATTAAACTTTTTCAACAGGCAGAAAATTAATTGCGAAGTAGACATTTTTGTTTATACTCAAAAATACTCAAAGTTACTCACAAATAAATAAGATTTTTGGAGGCTCTACTGTGTATAAAGTATATAGGCGTAGCATCAGAGTGGCATACTTTTTATTTTTAGAAAACTGCTCGTATATTTTAAGTTTTATGTATGTATGCATATTTATTGAAGTGAATTTCCTATGCGACTTCCAACAAGGTTGCGTTAAACGTTTAACGCTACCGTTGTCATGGAAACTAGATTTCTCTTTACGTTCGTTGAGCGCACGAGGTAAGAGAAAAACATAGTAGGTAATATTGGCGTTAAAGAAAACAAAGCGATATTTTTTTTAAAATTCGCCAAGAATACCTCACTGAAATTTAGAACATTTATAAATAAGCTGATTTCTTATTATAATTTTTTAAAAAAATATATTTTATTATTAATATTTTTTAACTAAGCGAATTTTTTTTTAAATGAAACAAAGTATTGTATTTAAAAAGTTAATAAGTATATATTTTTTTATTAAATACAATTAAAAAAATACTTTGATGCACATAGATACTCTGCTTTAGATACTTATTTTTCTATGTTTTTTTTTTTTTTTTTTTTTTTTCTACAGGTTATTATTTTATAAGTGAAACTTCTAATGCGACTTCCAACAAGGTTGCGTTAAACGTTTAACGCTACCATGGAGGGGGTATGAAAGCACTGTTGCGTTAAACGTTCAACGCTCCTGGGGAGGGGGAATAGAAAGAGACAGAGCGAAAGTGAATGCGTGGCACTCGAACGCATGCGCGTAGAATATGATTATTAAAAGATGCGATCAATTGTGAATTGTAAGCAATGTTAATAAAGTTTGTCTTAAAGAAATAATATGATTTCACTAAAAATCAATTTCTACCCCTTCCTATTTTCATTTCCACATTACGAAGTTTCACTTCTTCCGCGTGGAGGGACTCCACGCACTATTTTTTTTTCCCTATGAGTGTATATTCAAATACAAATGTATTTATAAAATTTAGAATAAACGAAACAAAAAGTGGGTCCCCTCATGCTACGCATGTGCTAAATGGAAACTAAGGAAATGCGTCTCTGGCGTCATATTGAAACGTCTTTAAAAGATAGTTCATGAATACCTAATTTAAAAATTTCGCGAGTTTAGTGTATCGTTTTAAAACAATTCGTGTACGTTGGTAAAAGTTATTCAACCCAAAAAAAAGCTCACTCTGTTGTATCGCATATAAATTTTTAGAAAATGTAAAAGCTAAGTTTTCAGAGCTTATAAAACGTATGTATAAGTCATATTTCATGCTGAGTTTAGCTATGTACGTATCAAACACAAATTTTACTAACTTGTACCAATGCTGAATTTAAGAGCTTTAGTAGATATAGCTCCTTCCCCCGAAATACCCCCTGAGGAATTTATAAAGTGTAGAGTAACATGTATATGTGAGGTAATATAAGTTTAAATTAAACAATTTTATTCAAAATTAGTTCAAAATTTCATAATATCTTAATAAATTTTTCTGTGCTCTTGTTTAAACAAATTGAGTCAAGTTCTGCCATTTTGAGAAATTCGATAGTTATTATTTGTTGTTCCTTCAAGTTTAATAATGTAATTTTTCAAAGATAAATAAGGTAAGTTGAGGAAAAGTTTTACTAATTTTTCTTTTTTAGTAATTTAACATAAATTTTAAGGTTACATTTTTCTCTCAAAAACAAATTGAGTTAGAATTTCTGTGCCAATTTTGTGTAAGAAGAACATGAAGTTTCAGTTAGAATCAATGTTATAATTTATTAATCATCCAGTTTTACCGTTATTTATTCTATTTTTTATGACAAATTTGAACGCAGTAAAATGTGTTTTTACGCTTTTTATATAAATAAAAACGAAACATAAAGACATTTTAAAACGGAAAATGAAACTTAAAATTTCTAACGATAAAAAATAAATTAAAAATTAAATAAAATATTAGATACCCAAGTTTTATAACTAGAAAGTTAAAAAGTGTTGTGTTTCATCTCGTTCAACAGTGCATAGCTTTACAAAATGTTATAAATTACTTAAAGAATGATTGCAAGTCCTGGAGAGAAGAAAATGTCTTATATAGAATTTCTAGTTTTCTAACCTTGCCATTAAATATCATTTGTCATTTAACTATCTTTAAGCATGATATCATTAGTAAGCAATTAGTCTCTTTAGTCATTCCAAATTCTTCTTTCATCGTCTGCCTTTTTTCTTCTTCGTCCTTTGTTTTGGTTTTTATTGCACATGAAAGCTATAAGCTCGAATGTAAATTTCAAAGGAAGTTGGACAAGTTTAACAATAATTTGTAGTGTTACGGTCGGTCATGAGTCAAATAAAACTAATGATTTATTTTGAAAAATGATTGCAGATGATGTATCTTTTCTTTTCATTGCAATCTCGTGCAGTTTTGTTTTAAACTATTACTTTTGTTACTATGATAAATTGAATTTTTAGAAGTTATTTCTTTTAAAACCTTGGAAAGGATTATTTGATTTCAAATGACATTTACTCAATTAATACTCAGTGTGAATATTTTATTGATCGAATAATATAAATGTATAAATACTCAAAAATCTATAGATCAACAATGAAAATTCACTTTCATAGCACAGTTCACATTTCATTTCGGAAATACTTTGAAACATTTCGATTTCGATCAGCGATTGATTTTGATTTTAAAATATTGATTTGATTTTTATTTTAATCCGAAATTTTTTGAAAAGCTTACTTAGAAATCTGTAATTTAAGATCCCAATATGTTATTTATATTTTCTGAGATTTGTCTCAAAAGATAACCGAGAAAGATTTTCTTTTAAATTCTCTACATTTTGTTCGGTAATGCTGCATAGAGCAGGACAAGTGAGTCGGTAGACCAATATTTAAATTTTAATGGTTGGGCAAAACTACGTTTTGACACTGATGATATTATTCTATTCACTGGTAAAACTTCGATTAGTCTGTTGAATATTCATTTATTTATTCAATGGCTCTTTGTTTACAAACATCCCCTCACATCCCATAATTCCATTCTGTTATATATGAGATAAACAGAACAAAATTCAAGTATTTTTTTTTATAGGGTTTACGAACTATATTTAGTCTCGGTAAAAGAATTGATAATAAATACTAGATAATTGCCCTGAAAATATTTTCCGGTGCTAATGCGACCGTTTATTTTGTTTTAAGTTTTTCTTAAAATCATATCTTTATCTATAATGAGTTTTGATACGATATTATTAATCACTAGGAGGCTTCGCCCCCTGCTCGCTGGCGCTCACCAACCCCCGGAACTGCTATCGCAGTTCATTTCGGATTGCTTCGCAATCCAATGCTCGCTTTGCTCGCTCATTCGATACGTTCTTAACGTCTAGCTTTTGTATACTTTTTGGAATACTAAAGTTCCGAAAACTTTTCACTGTAGAAAATTCTAAACCTGTACATTTCAATGTTAATTTGAAATTGCAATTGTTAATTTTGGCATTTGGCGATACAACACGTATAGAATTGAAGGATTTGTTACGTCAAGCGCTCAGGTATCATAATTTTGATTTATGTTGCTAAGTTAACTTTAGAAAAATTCTATGGCTGGCAACAGCATTTTTATTTTTTAAGTTGTTTATTTTATTTTTGCCGCAGCTGAATTGAACAACCTCATAATGCTCACTCTGGTTATTGTTTCCATTTTTAAAAACGCTATATGTTGAGCCACCTCAGCTAGATTTGGCATGTGACATTTTTAGATGCAATTATTGGTCGATTTTCAAACGTTGTCATTCGGGAAGTTGTAATGAGGCTTCTTTTTTGGTGCCGTGTAAGAGAAATATATATATAGATTTTTCAAATTGGATTTAAATATCTAACCAGCTTCACTTAGTTAGTGTGACAAGTATTATTTAAAAGTTTACATTATGCTGACGACCTTTCGTTTTTATTTTGTATAGAAATTGATTAAAAAATGATTAAATTAAAAAATGGTTCTTCAAATAACGATATAGTGTGTAAGTGAATGAGTGAGTGAAGAAATGAATGAAAGGAACGAGTGTAGTATGGAAGTGAAGAAATGAATAAATGAATTAGATAATCAACATATTAGGAATCGGCACGTCAGTGTGAAGGTGAATGAGAACATCAATTAATGAACAATTTAATTATTAAATAATTAGAAAAAGTTTATAATTCCTGGAAGATAATCCATGCCTATAATTCACGGAACAACTGTTCTTTGCATTATTTGTGAAGAGGTCAAGAAATATAAATGAAGTTGCAGAAAAGCGCTGAAAACATTTTAAATTCATCATTTGGCAAATTAATACCTAGAAGTCGTGTCAAAATGTTTACTTAATTTTTATATATTTAAAAGCTAAAAGAGAAATAGTGTATATATATATCGCTCATAGGTTGCAATAGCGGCGCAACTCAAAAAATCAAGTTTTGAGATAAGTGGGTTTGAAGTTTTCATTGCTAAGGAAAATGCATAAGAAATGCTTCAGTTGTCTTAATGAATTATGAGTTGTGCTAGTATTGCTGCTGAAAGAATGTGTATTTTCATATTTACACCAACTCTTAGTCCAAAACGCGTGTTTTTTTAGTTGTTTCACTATTGCAGACCATGAGCGATATATATATAAACTTTTTCAGGCTTCAAATATTTGTTCACAATGTTGAAAGGCATTACGCTAATTATTTAATTAATCCATTTAAGATGACTGTTTCAAAAGCACAACATTTTGTTTTTAAGAAGAAAAAAAAAACATGTTTTGAAAAAAGTGGTGGAATATAATTATGCTTAAGCTAATCTGAAATTTTCTAATATTGGTTAACAAAAAATTACACAGGTTTTTGGGGTAAAAATAATGACCAATTATTACTCCAGTGTGCCCTAAATTTATGTCATCATATTTATTATATTTTCCACTAAGTAACGGAATTTTTGCCATCTGTGATAAACTTTTTTTTTTTAATAAAAATATTTTGACAAGAGATGACGCCAAAATCTGTTGTTAGAGTTCAACCTCCTGTCTGCAGAAGATCAGATTCAACATTCAAATCATTCACATTGAATGACGACGTATCCAAAGTAGATGAATCCCATGCCTTAATGGCAGCATTCGTTACCTTGGAGGTTAAATTTGAATATTTAATTAGATTCAGAAAGAACAACAAACTTGTGAATGCTGCCCACTCAAGGTCACGTACTCTTCCTTTCCATCAAAAGATTACCTCCGTACTTTGACTTCCCAAAAGTGGAAGTGGGATTTACCCACAATTCCTCACAACGCCCATCAAGTAACACATTGAATGATCAAATAAACAAATAGTTGTACGACATTTAACGCAGACCGAAGGTCCTTTGGTGCTGTCTTTCGTCTCTAAGTTTTCTTATTTTACATCTGAGGCCAGAAACGAGAAAACTTAGGGTTATGAGATTCACCTGACAAGGCGTATCCAATCAGTTGCCAACCTTGCATACATGCATCAGCCGTGGGTGTATAATAATAGACAATTAATGTGCCTACCTTTAATTAATTTCTGGAATTTCGGAACTTCGATGGCATGAAGTTATAATTTAAAGGATGTATGTAAAATTTATGTTTAATGCCGACCTTCAGTGAAATAGTTATTAAAAAAGAAATAATATATTTCAGTTTCTCTTTTACTGTGGGTGTAATAAGAGGCTATTCAACTATTCAAAATGTACAATATTTTAATTTTAGATAAATTTATCTTCAGAATTATGAATGATTGTTGTGCTAATGGAGAATATATATAAATAATAAAGTAATGTTAATAAAAAGTGTAAGTGCTGTATCGATAATATATAAGTTATCATCATTGCCCATGAATTAATGTTTGCGCACTATGGAGCAAAAATATATAAATATTAAATAAAAATAAATAAATAAATTAATAAAAATAAATAAATAAATAAATCGTATAAAACGACAGCAAAATAGTGCAACAACCAGTGGCCTGAAAAGGTGTGTGAATGAATGGGGGCAAATTCCTTATCGTTAAATGCTCCTGATGAGAGGGGTAGAATCACCAAAAGGGGCAAATAAAAACCTATTTGAATAAAATCATACACCTTTAGATTTTTACTGATATATATATATATATATATATATATATATATATTAGTAAAAATCTAAAAGTATATTTTATGCAAATTTAAATAAAGATTGTTTATAATTTGGTAGTAAAAACTTACTTCTAACCGTGATCGCATTTTAGATCTCTAAAACTTTGCCATTTGATTGTTTGTTCGAAAATCATATCATAAAATATTTTTTGGGCTACATATTTACATGTTAAACAAATTTTATTTTATGGAAAAAATAATAGAAAAAAGTAAATAATTTATAACTAAATAACGAGCATTTTTACTCATATATAATATAACTTTTTATAATTTTATAATATAAAATAACTTTTTTTTCAGTAGATTTTGCAATACAAGGTACCTTAACGGCACCCTAAGTAGCGGTATTTTTCCCCGTAATTTCATCCTATATTTTTAAAGTGCAGGTAAACGTGCCTCTTCTCTGGGTCTGGTTCATTTCATCGGCAATTGCTTCATCAATAGGCCATTTTATGGACGCCACTTCTCTGACAGGCCATTTCATAAGACACGGGGTAATTTGGTTGAGACGGTCATTTCATCGACATGACATTTCATCAGGGTCGTTTCGTAGACAAGTTCTTTTCGTCACATTTTATTTCATCGACGAGGCTGTTTCGTCAACAGGATCGTTTCGTCAACGAGGTCTTTTCGTCGCATGTTGATTCGTCGACTAGGCCGTTTCGGCAACAGGTTCGTTTCGTCGACTGAGACATTTCGTCAACAGTGTCGTTACGTTGACAGGGTAGTTTTATGAGGGTTCGAGTAGACAAATGGAATATTTCTGCTATTTATCAATCATAAACTCTCTGCAAATTTAGGCAAGAGGAAAAAAGTGAGTTACATTTTCACATGTAGTTTCAAGTCAAAACACTAAATAGTTGAGAGGGACAAGTTTCTTATTATAGGAAAGCAATTTTTCTAATTGTTACTTTAAATGCATTTTTGGATTTTTATTTCATCAACTTTATCAGCGTAGATATTATAATATGAATTAAAATGCTTATTATGTATTTTAACGCTGACATTTCCGTTGTTGTTTTTCACTTAACCAATAATAAGTTTAAGAGCTAATAACTTCACTAGGTTAGTTTGTACACACATCGGCTACTGTTGAAGCGTCTAGCAAGAAATTCCGTTTTTCAAATAAGGTTTTAACGTTCAGGGAGGTCTAGTAGGGCAATACTCTCATTTACATATTATCACCAAGGCAGAAGTTGCAGACTCCTATAACATTCTAAGTGCTCTTCTCTGCACTAAATGTTGAGAAACACTGACAAAAAGTCATTATAACGTTGCCAGCGAGTTTGTGCTTACACTTTTCTCCCCATGGGTAGACATTTCTTTTGAAAAAAAAAGTTTAATAAGTAATGAATTAATTCATTTTCATTTGAAGAATTTATATTTGACACAACTTACTTAACAGAAAATAAAATCTAGAATTTAAACACAAAAAATAACTATTATTCCTTAAAAAAGAAAATCAAAATCTTGAAATCAAAATTTCGACCATCTTTCAACTACTTAAATTTCTCAAATTTTAACTGTCTCTCTGTGCAGGATGACAATGAAGTTTAAAAACTCTTTCTGATTGCATAACAAAAAACGCAAGGGCAAAATTTCACAATGAAATTCTGTCACTGTTTAAAAAATCTACTTTCTTCGTCTTCGGTTATTTTTTATCTTTAGTACACTTATCATAACGCGATTCTTAATATCATTTTAATTTCCAATTTTAATATTAATTGTGACTTTTGAAAAGGACCTATCAAAGCCTTCCTTTAAAATATATACTCTCATTGCAAGTTTTATTAATATAAATAAATTAGTAGTTTCTCTGGCAATTGAAAAAAATGTTTTTAAAATTTGTGAAAAAATCTTTTTAAAACTTATTTTTAAATAAACAGTATTGAGAATAAAACTAGATGCATATAAAAATACCGATTATAGGTTGAACTCAAAAAGCAATTCATTTTTTATAACGTAATTATTTGCGTTTTGTTTATTTCTTTTTTAATGTTTAAATCATAAAAAATCAATTAGACTGGTTTCTTCTCCTCCTTGCAATTTCAGACTCATGGTGTCATTTTTCTAGTACGATCATTTCTATTACATTGCATGTGTCTAGGATTTGTGCAGTCATTTAAAAAAAAAAAATCTACATTTACGATGTCTTTATTTTAAAGGTAAATGAATTTATTAATGTGTGGTGAACACGTAGGATGAAATACAAATCATTAAAGTGTTATAAATTAATATTTAAATAATAAAAAAAACTAAAAAGGTCCGAACATTTTTTTTTTGTTTGTTAAGAATTTCATTTTAATTACTTATGTAATTGCCCGGAACTTCCCTCCCACTCCTCAGCTGCATAGCTGACAAAAACATAAGGAAGGGAGCTGTAACAAAATTGTCCATAAATAATATTTGCCAATATGTTTTTCAATTGAATTTTCATTTTTTTTTTTTACTAACATGCATTTTTCAAGATTTTTATTACACTATAGGATGTTCCACCCGCTGCTCACTTGGCTAGCCAATAATAGCAACTTATTTAACTTAGTATTTTTTCCTTTAAAAGTCGATAATTTTCAGAAAAGAACATCATTTTGCTTACTAAAGATACAATTATTGAAATTTTATTTCAGGAAATTTTGATAATCCTAAATTGAATTTTAATCGTAACAAAATGAATGATTACTTACATATGAAAAAAAATCAAGTGTACTTGATAAATAAATAATTAAAATTAGGACTATAAAATATGTGATATATAAAAGAGTAATAAATGCGAAGTATCTTTACTCGCTAACTATTTTAGAGGTTCGCATTATTCTAATGAACTTTTATGTAATTGTAACTGTCATTATCATTGTAAAATTTTATAGCGTTTTTAAACAAGAAAACTGTATTTTTAAACTGTATTAATCTGAACTATTAATTGTAGCGTAACATTTTGCCGCAACAGAATTTTTTGTCGGGGAAGTGGACAGTTAACGAAGTCCACGAAGTAGTTTCGATATTTCACTGATGCATTTATTCATTGTCTTTTTTTTTGTTTTGTTATTTTGTCCCTCTACTTGCTATATTAAGAATCATTCACAATTGTTATTGCAATGGATTTTGTAACGCTAATCTATAAAAATGTTCTTTAAATATTTTCTAATTAATCTTGGAAATAAATATGTGCAAAATAAAACTAGAATATCAAATGTAAAAAAATGGTTTCGTTTTTGCAGCCTGATGTGAAGCAAAAGGAGCAGACAATTTTTTATTTAAAAAAAATGCTTCTCTTCAGGCAACTACAACATACTATGAAAATTTTGTTTCAGACTAGATTTAAAAAATTCCATGAAAAATACACTAAATTACGAAGAAGTACAAATCCTAAAAATAATTTCAGAATTAGACATGACTTTTTCTACGAAGTATCCTTGTCTATGAATCGACCCAGTCGACAAATAGCCCTGTCGACGAAATGACTTGTCGACAAAATAGCCTGTCGACGAAGTGTTGTCGATGAAGTGATTGTCGCTTAAATAAAAGTGACCCTCTTCTCTATAATAAATCGAAAAGGAAGAGGGAAGAAAATGGCACAACTGATTAAGTTCATTCATTACTGAACAATTTTAAAATTTATAATTTACAATGAATCCTAAAATTACTTATTTATAATTATAGTTTGATTTTCGCATATTTGAAATTAGATTTGTTTACATATTGTCTTTTCATCTTTTTTATTGTTTACGTATTGAATTGTTTAGTTACATATATCTTTTAGCGAATAGAAAATAACTACACACTTTCTGAAATATTGAAGCACAGAAATGAGGTACTATAGAGAAAGTTGGTAATTTTTTAAAAGTCGAAAAATAACACTTTATATATAACAATTAATCCACACACACTAAACCACTGAGCGCTCGTGTTTGCTTTACTTTTTACAGTGTTCATTAGAAATGAAAATATTGCAATTTAATCTACGTCTAAACCGTAACATGTTTTTTTTTATTTCAAACTATTAAAAATTAACCTATTTAAAATTACGTTATACATATTTTTTTACTAACCATAATGTTTAAAATAAACATGATTCTTTCAAAAAGTAATTTTTTAACTATATTTTTGTCAAAACTAATATTTTTGTTACGCACACGCACAAAATGGTGTTGGTTATTAATATTACGAGGGTTGATATTTATATTTCTGGCCTTGGCAACAGTAAGTGTTGCTGGGCGACCGCAGACGATTTTAATCGAAAGTTTGATATTTTTAAACATAAATTCAGCAGACGATTTACCATTATAGCTTCATGTTGTGTTGTTGACAGTAAATTGAAAAGTTCTTCTCTTTCAAAAAATGGAATTGAATCGTGAAAATTTTCGTGCCATTATTTTTCATAACTTTCGACATGGATTGTCAAGACAAGAGTGCTTCGATTAACTTAATTCTTTATTCAGCGATAAAGCGCCATCCTACAGCACTGTAAAAAATTGGTATAACAAATTTAATCGTGGTCGATGTTTGATCCAGGACGAATCCCGTGCAGATAGTCGAAAATTCGTTGTTGTGCCAGAAAAGATCGATGCTGTGCGTGAACTGATAAAGCAAGAGCGTCATGTGACATACCGTGAGATAGAGGCGTCTTTGGACATTAGTATGACTAACATCAATAAAATATTGCATGAACATTTAAGCGTAAAAAAAAATTTGTTCGCGTTGGATCCCGCATAATCTAACAAACGCTCAAAAAAAGGCTCGTGTCGATTGGTGCAAGGAAATGTTGGAAAAATACGTTCAAGGTACATCAAAGGCTGTGTATAACATCTAAACAGGTGACGAATCATGGATCTATGCATATGAGCCGGAAACAAAACAGCAATCAACTGTATGGGTCTTCCAAGACGAGGCAAAACCAACAAAAGTTGTTCGAGGAAGAAGCACATCGAAACAAATGATTGCATGTTTCTTCGGCATTAACGGTCATGTGGCAACAGTGGCGTTAGAGCAACGCAGGACGGTCAATTCTGAATGGTACATGACTATTTGTTTGCCAGAAGTCATCGGAGAAATTCGAAAAAAGCAGAAGAACAGGCGAATCATTCTTCATCATGACAATGCGAGCTCTCACACATCGACTCAAACAAAGGCATTTCTGACGGAGCGAAAGATCGAACTGATGGGTCATCCGCCGTACAGCCCAGATTTGGCACCCAATGACTTCTTCTTATTCCCACACATCAAAAATAAATTACGTGGAGAACGATTTTCGACCCCCGAAGAAGCGGTTGATGCATTCAAAACGCATGTTTTGGAGTTACCTCAATCGGGCTGGAAAAAGTGCTTTTAAAATTGGTTCAAACGCATGCAAAAGTGTATTAATCATCATGGAGAATATTTTGAAAAACAATAAAACCAATTTCGATCCTACATATTTGTTTTTTCATTATTAGGCCAGAAATATAAATAGCAACCCTCGTATTACTTATTTACACGAAAGAAAAGTTCCCAACATAAATCAGATAATCAACATACTTCAATCTCACTTCTATGAGTTTACACTGTACAAAAATGTTCAAAAATGTGTCGTTTTTGATAATGTCACATACTCAAAATAGCTCCAAAAAATATATAGCCAAATTAGACAACTCCATGTATTTATTTTTTTATAGTGACAGGCTCAAAATTGAATCATTTTGAATCAAAATGCATAGTCTCAAAGATGACATATTATGTGCCAAATTATGAGTAATTTGTTGTATATTGTTAAGATGCGAAATAATATGCACATTTTTATGCCATTTGCTGATTTTGAGCATATAAAAATAAGTTTTAATAATTTATTATTTTATTCAATAAGAGTGGTGGAAATTTGAATTGTAAAGTATCCATTGATCGTTAACGTCTGCAAAAGCAGGAAGGCTGAAAGTGACCCTTTTTTCTGACTGTTCTTCCTAGTATTAAATTATAAAATATTACAAAGTGACCAGGATAGCCTGGTTGGTAGAGCGTTGGACCCATGTCCAAGAGATCGTGTACAAAAATCGTGTACAAGAACCAAGAGAAGAAGTGTAATTAATGGATACGTTGAATCTACAGGGTCACAAAGTCAACAAATCAGTATACCTCAGGGGTACCGAATTGGAGATTTGATTGTTCTCTTTTTGAGGTCAAAATACGATTTGTGGATGAAAGCATGGTAGTATGAATTGGTTCGCCTTTTAAAACGAGCTGTGACGTGGGGCTGAAGTCGTATTCTTGGCCATAGACGGCTCCACTGAAATACAAGAAACGTACCTTCATAAAAAAAGTCTTGGTGGCATTGGCAAGTGGCATTAGAAACAACAGCAGCAAATATTATAAAATTGAATCACATCACGATTAAAAACACTTATTGTGGTTACTTACTATTTACAAAACACCCAGCTTTTCAAGAATTAAATCACTATTTTTAAAAGATTTTTTTTTTTATCAGAAGCATTACTAAATAGCCCGAAAGTAGAATTTATGAAATGAATCTGCAGGACTATCTTCATTAATTCAAATTTGTCTACGACCTCAAAGCATAGAGGCAAAGTTTATTATTGTAAGAATTCAGCTTAATCTAACGTTAAGTAGCCTTGAAAATATCAGGTCTTCAAAAATTATACATAAAGACTTTATGATGTTTAAATTTAGGTTGAATTTTATGCAATGATATTAAAAGAATTGAAAATATCCCTGCCAGTAACAGAAAAAAAAATTCTTTATTCTTTGCTCTTTGCGTTCTGCTCTCAATTCAATTCTAGTTTAATTTTTATGAGATAATTTCTTATTAGAAACAAGTTTAATTTTTTAATTTTTATTAGAACATTTAATTTTTATTAGAAACAAGTTTAACGATTTTTTTAAATAAACGTGTCAGCGATTTCCTCTAATTTGGTTGTTTGCTCTTTAGAAATATAAAGAGAAAATAGACAAACAAGAATCTGCAGATGCTGTAATATCTGTAATCTGCGGATATGCCGTGATGGTGGGTTTCTGCTACTTGTTTGAAAAGCAAAATAATAATAATAATAATTAAAAAAATCTTATTTAAAATTTAAAACAGTTCTTTTTTATAAGTTTCTTTCGCACAATAAAAAAAAGGCAAAAACACATTTTTTAAAAAGAAACCTTCGAAAAAAATCTCCTGAAATTTTAATAACTTTCGAACAAAGTTTATTCATTTGTTTCTTAATTTATTTGAATTATCTAAATTGATCCCGCACGATCAGTTATCTAACCTTCTAAACCAACCTTCTAAAGGTATTTACTTGGTGCAAATAGTAAATCAAGCTTTGTTCATTAAATTACTATTTTTCTTGCTATAAGTTGCAAATTTACAATTTTCCAAAAGTTTGGTATAATTTTTTTAATTTTGTCATTTTGAAAATATATTCTAACCGGGGGTGCAGACTTGTGCAAAGTTATCGGAACACTTAACACCGAAAAAATAGGTGAAAAAGTGATTCCAGCATTTACAAACTCTAAATACAGGAAACGCTATAAAAGATCAAAAATTGTATTTTTAATGAGTTTGAATTTCAGAATTATGATATCCATTAGGGATCTGACTTCAGGTTTTTATACATAGTTCTTATAAAATAATTTTTCAACAGTTACCGTATTTTTCATTATTTTGAACAATATCAATGCAACTCAAAAAGATATTTCCATAATAGACCACACTTAAAATTTCGAGTGAAAAAAAAATGCTTTTATTTTGTCATCTTTCTTATATTCTACTTCATAATTTACTATGTGCTATAGCACGTCTCGGAACAATAAAAATACGATTATTGACATATGTTGAGCAGATCAACTTCTATATGAACTATTTCTTCTATATGAATCAACTAAAAAAAATTTTCTTTCTAATATAAATAGAAAATTGAATTGGGATCTGTTATGGACCTCATTTCAATGTACAAAAAAATTTTTAGTGATTGTTAGCACAAAATTGATAATGTAAATTTATAATTTCTTTAAGTGAAAGGAAAAATTGTTTTGGATAAAATATTGATTATTAGCCATGATGGCTCAGAGGATAGAGTGGTTCGTATCCCAGCGATAGCTGGTCGATACGAATTTTGCACCCGGCTCACAACGACCACAGTGCTGGCGTAAAATATCCACTATGGTAGACGCGTCATGGGTTAGAATTCCCTTCGCACGCTAACCGTGGAAAGTTTTTGTGATTTTCCTCTCTGTGTAACGCAAATATAGTTCCATCAAAGAGTCATCTATAAAGGCTAATTTATCCCAATGCTTGTTACTTGAGTTCTTTTCTGAATTGATTTCAAAATTACAAGCTACTTTGACAGTCATAAACTCGAAAAACGGGTCGGCTTTTTAACGGCGGCTTTTCAATATAAAATATTGATGTTTAAAACATTTTCATCATTTTATAGTAGAAAAATATTAGCTTTCGTAATATTTCTATAAAAAGAAGTAGTTTACTATAAGTCCCAATTCACTTTTCGTGTAATTGGGAAAGCTTTGCGTGCGAAGGTTAAACAACTCTAAAAAACGACCAACTTCATATGTTTTCCTGTCTACGTTTAGCATTCTTCTTAAAGGGAAAACAATTCCAAACAATTTCAAGATACTGAAATATTAAGTAACTTGAAAATTAAAGACACTCACTATTTTCATATTATTAAGTCACTTTTGTTCCCAAGGAATTCATATTGGCTAACAATACCTAAAACCTCAGGTTTTTAGTTTCTTGATTATTCATATGCGAATGACTCAAACAACTGAATATACGATTTTTTTTAATCATGCTTGTTTAAATGTCAGATGTAAGAATCTTATGAGACCTTTGACTTTAACTCAGTTGACCTTGACATTTAAAATAATGCTCCGTAATCGCCAGCACAAATATGCCGTGAAATGTGCAAAATTATCATAATTCATGATGCTCAGTCATTGTTTCACTTGCCCTTAAACATCAGCTCAGAGCTATATAGACATCCATTAGAAATAGCATTTTTAGCAATTATTTCTAAGAACCTAGCTATATGTGACTCACATATATTTCATGTTTGGAATCTTGTGGCAATAAGTTTCAGGAATTTAACCCTTCATTAAAAAAATAAACATGGATGAATTTACTAGCGAGAACAAATAAAATTTAGTTGGTGAACTTTCGTAAGCATTATAAAATTTTGCAGTTGAAGAGTTTAATAGATAAAGCGGGCATTTATACTTGTTTACTTAATTTTAGTTCATATACTTTACAAAGACTTTCGTAACTGTACATACGTCTGTAATAAAAATAATACTAAACTTAAATCAAATGCAAGTACTGAGCTAGTCCTTAATAAAAGGATGACTCAGAAGTTTTAAATGAGATGGTAGTCGCGCAAAAACAAGAATTATTATAATTTATAAACTATATCAAACAAAGTTCTTTGCCTAAATCTTAAGATACAAAGCAAGCTTTCAAAAACATTTATCCAAAATGCTATTCTTAAAATTTTAGACACAAAGAGTACATTTTCAAAACTAGATCGACAGTATCCCAATTTTAGTTTATTGATTTATCATATCATTTTTAAATTATGAGTAGGGATGAGGGAGCACTTTTAAATTGAAAGGAACACATCATGTTTTATCCTAGAAATCAGTATTTTTCAGAAATACGCACGCAATTATTTATAAAGTAAGTTCAGCTATTTTTTTAAATGCAGCATATGTATGGGTCTTTGTAAACTATGACACTCTTCCTTTAACTTGATATTAATATCAATTAATATCATATTAATATCACACAAAAAAATTATAAAAAATTAACAAAGTATCTAACAGTTGAACCCCTCAAATGCAGCAATTATTGATAATTTGTAAATAAAACACGAAAATGCGTAAAAACGAAGTTGAGAGTTGTACCCTTTAAATATATGGCTTCGAAGCCTCTTTCAATCTGTGTCTCACATAATAATTATATAATCAGCGATTTAAGTGCCAGATCGGGTATTAGATATAGAAAGTTTACGGCAAAAGAAAAAAATATATAATTAATTTACAAACATATTGAGCTTATGTGTGGGTTTGACACTTTCCATTAAACTTGATATGGATATCAAAATTCTCTCTCTCATACAAAAAAATTATTAAAAATTAATAAAATATCCATTTGTTGAATCACTCAAATGCATCAATTATTAATATTATGTAGTTGTAAGGCTGTTCTTCAGATCCTCTTGCTATTAATATTGTTATATCAGGTAAAAGAAAAGATTTAAAAAAAAAAATAGTGCGTGGATTCCCTCCACGCGGAAGAAGTGAAACTTCGTAATGTGGAAATGAAAATAGGAAGGGGTAGAAATAGATTTTTAGTGAAATCATATTGTTTTTTTAAGACAAACTTTATTAACATTGCTTACAATTCACAATTGATCGCATCTTTTAATTATCATTTTCTACGCGCATGCGTTCGAGTGCCACGCATTCACTCTCGCTCTGTCTCTTTCTTTTTCCCCTCCCCAGGAGCGTTGAATGTTTAACGCAACAGTGCTTTCATACCCCCTCCATGGTAGCGTTAAACGTTTAACGCAACCTTGTTGGAAGTCGCATTAGAAGTTTCACTTATAAAATAATAACCGGCAAAAATAAAAATAAAACATAGAAAAATAAGTATCTAAAGCAGAGTATATATGTGCATCAAAGTATTTTTTTAATTGTATTTAATAAAAAAAATATACTTATTAACTTTTTAAATACAATACTTTGTTTCCTTTAAAAATTTTTCGCTTAGTTAAAAAATATTAATAATAAAATATATTTAAAAAAAATTATAATAAGAAATCAGCTTATTTCTAAATGTTCTAAATTTCAGTAAAAGGTATTCTTGGCGAATTTTAAAAAAAATATCGCTGTTTTCTTTAACGCCAATATTGCCTACTATATTTTTCTCTTACCTCGTGCGCTCAACGAACGTAAAGAGAAATCTAGTTTCCATGACAACGGTAGCGTTAAACGTTTAACGCAACCTTGTTGGAAGTCGCATAAGAAGTTTCACTTCAATAAATGTTTTAACCAACTATTTTTGTGATTTTTACTCGTATTGCTTAACTCTCAAAAATTACTATATAGAAAATAATTTCGTCTTCTTCAGGATCAAAATTTTATATTGACTTGTAGATATCCAACATATTCCACTAAGTAGTACCCATATTTCGATTTGAAATACCACTTGATTGGGCACTAATTCTAAATTGCTCTAGTTTAAATTGACATTCTTCTTGAAGATTTTTTTCTTCCTCTTCTTCTTGTCTTTGTCGTTTTGGGAGTGTTGTTTCCTTCCTCTTCGATACGATTTTCTTTAATTTCTTCTAAAAAAATTTTTAACCAGATCCTCTTCGTAATTTTTAGAGTTTTTAATTGCATTTATCAACTTACATACAATGATACTTTCTCCTAACTCCTTACATAATTCGACTAAATCGCACTTCGTTGCTCGTCCTAAAAAAGCCATAATTAATAATTCTAATAACACAATTCCTTAGTATATTGTAACTTAATCCCGACGTTGCCACCAATTAAATACAGCTGCAACGAATCAATCTACGTAACATCGAAACATTTTTCAAACATATTACACCATATATTTCAGTTTTTGTAAAGTTTGACACCGACCCTATCACTTAATATTAATATCAAAATTCTTTCGTATCTGAAAATTATAAAAAATTAATAATGTGTCTCTCAGAGTAACCTCTGTAACGAATCAAGTTATGCTAACGAAACAGATCTTTTTTATAAAAACACACTTATTTGACAACCAGCACATAAAATGTAAACAAATTAAAATAAAATACCCGTGAAGGGTTACTTATAACCTTGCAAAATAAATGGAAAAACTTGTAACGGGTCATTATAAACCTTAAATTCAAAAACAAAATCTATTCTTATCAAAAATCAACATCTCTCTGATCTTCCATAAATTGTCTTGTGCGTTTTTTTTTTAATTTATCTCGTTATACGTTTTCCTCTATCCATGCTTTTGTAGCCAGATATTTTTTAACTTTATACTCCTCAAATGCATCAATTATTAAACATTATATAAATAAAACTCGGAAATGCGTGACAACGAAGTTGAGAGTTGAACCCTTTAAATGTTCTGTTTCGAAGTTTTTTCAAACCGTCTCACATAATAATGGCAAAATCAGCGATTTAAGCACCACCTCTTGTATAGATATAGAAAGACTATGGACAAAAGAAAAGTTTAAAAAAAAAAATTTTACAAACATATTATAGCATATGTATGGGTTTTTGAAAAGTTTGACTCCTACCCTTTTACTTGATATCAGCAACAAAATTCTCTCCCGTGCCAAAATATTTAAAAAAATTTATAAAATGTCCTTTAGTTGAATCCCTCAAATACAACAATTATTAATATTATGTAAATAAAACGTACGTAACAAATACGTAATAACTAAATTGAGAGTTTAACCCTTTAAATTTATGTCTACAAAACATTTTTCAACCCGTCTCGCATAATAATTGCATAATCAACGACTTAAACGCCAGCTATGTTTAACGTATAGAAAAACTAGGAAAAAAGAAAATTGTTTTAAAAATATTTTATAGACGTATTACATCACATGTACGGATTTTAGGTGATTTAACTCCCACCCTTTCACTTATTATTAATATCAATTTTCTCTTTCATTCCAAAAAAAAATTATTGAAACCGTTTTATTGACAAAAAGTTTTTTCTCCGTTTTTCACTCTTATCTCAAACGGATTAAAACTGTCAATTTAAATTCTTTTTCATGCAGTTTTGTGTTCCGTAACATAACTTTACTTTTTATCCAATCATTTAAGATTATTTTCTGTACTTGCTGTTACTTTTTAGATACTCTGCTTTGCCGTTTTGAACTTCGTATTCATATAACTGCGATTCGACTTTATGTGAAATTGATACAATATTGTAAAGAAATTCTCACGACCGCAATTTCTTTTTAATGCAACAGTTCATCCGCGGTGGCTCCGGAGACAGAGTGGGTGCCTCGCTTTGAGTGACCCAGGTTCGAATCCCAGCGTTGACTCGAAGATTCTGTCAATGCTAAATTTTCACTTCTGGGGCAATTACAGATGCATTTCATAAATTTCACTGAGAAAGCTTGTTCCCATATAGAAAAGGTTTGTTAAGGCTACAGATTAATTTTAATTGTAAAACCTTGGTTTTAAAAAACCACTCTGATTCCGGATTTACTTTGCAAATTTTACGGTTCGGAATATCCAACACAGTTGCCAAATAAAAACCGTAAATATAAACAGGATTGTTCTTTACTGTGTGTCTGGCAGATCTTCTAGAAAGTTGTCTTAGGTACAAAAAAAGTGGTAACCCCTGTTAAAGAGTATTAAATAGTAAGGTGTCGTAACATTCACGTTTCAGACGTTATTTAAAAATAAATGTAACCGCATATAAAAAAAAAAAATCTAACAAAAACTTCTTTATCAATGTATAATTCATGTTACGCAAGAGTTCTTTGCAAGAAAAACCATAAACATTAAGAATTTAAACATGTTTCAGGTAATATTTCATTTCTAGTATTGATTGCTTGTAAGTTAACTGTCTGGTACTTTGAAAAAACAGTAGATGGAAATAGATTAAAATTAATTTATGTCTGATAGACATTCCAAAAGAACTCTCGCTACACTTTATGTATCACACCTTACTTTCTCAATATAAAAATATATGTTCCAAAAAAAGAAATTTGAAAACAAAATTTCCCAGAAGCTGTCATCTTGGCAGCCATGTTTTTGCGATAACTTAAATATGAGAAATGTGTTTGGGGTTTTACCTTGACATCTGTAGATATCACTGCCTGCAATGTTGTCCCAAATTTGATTATAACGTACGACATTTCAAATCTCGATTGACACCTGAATATGAGGTGAAATAAGTTAATGCCTTTGAGTGGAGTATGTGTCGGTTGCTTTAAAGGTTCCATTCATGTTAACTAATTTCAGGGAGATAAACATGTTCAGCGTATTTAATAGCAATATTTGTCACCTGTCTTGACCGTTTTGCCCGACATTTACTTTTTTTTTTTTTTTTGTAGATATGTTTTACAAGTTGAAACATTTTCATGGGAGTGTTTAATTTTCTATACGTTATTTATGGACCAACGTTGAAAGCGTCAACTTCTTCAAAACAAAGTCAAAATAGTATTTTATATGATTTATATATTGAATCGGCATTAAATAAGATTTTTTAAGGCTATTTTCAATCATAGGCGTTCAAGAGTGTTGTTTATAAAATATTTATTGCGTGATAAAAAAGGAATTGGATCAAAAAGAGATAAGTCCAGGTAGCTTAGATACAGGATTTCTGGGTTCTTTTAAATTTAATGTATCCTTTTGTGTTCGAAATAATGTCTGATATAGTTTTTGAGTGTATAGGATTTCCAGGTCTTTCACAAAATTTCTGATCAAAACGAATACATCCCTTTGTTGCTTAGTTACGATACATTTGCATGTGATTTTTTAAAATTTTATGTAAGTTATTTAATTGGCATTAAAGAAGAATATTTTAATGTTATTTTCAGTCATTTATTTTCTAGGGTGTTGCTTGAAAAAGATTGAATGCAAATGCTGAAAAGAATAAAGTAAAATATTTTTAAAAAAAGGTTCAGGCAGCATAGATACAAGATTTCTGGGTTCTTCTCAAAATTTTTGATTAAAAATAATGTATTTTTTTGTGTTCGAAATGATGTCTTAGATAATTTAAGTGGAATCAACATTACATGAAATTTTTGTAATTTCTTTTTTCAGTCATTTTCACTTTCTAGTTTTAATTTAAAGAGAGTGGGAAGGATATGATAAAGAGTAATTACATGAAAAATAAACGTCCAGTCAGCTTAGTTTTCATGATTTCTGAATTTTTCCAAAAAAATTTTGAATCAAATAGAAATTCTAACTTCTTTGGTGACAGTCAAATTGATGCCTAATATGATTTGATGCATAAAATAGGCATTAAAAATGATTTTATTAGTGTTATATTTAGTCATTGACAGTTTAAAGTATGGCTTTAATAGTTGCGGATTCTCTGCTGTTTCGTTACAAATTGCTTCATATGCATGGGAGTTCTTAATTTTCTACGCGTTCTTTTATGAATTGACGTTAAAAATGTCAATAAAAAATGTATTAAATAGAATCATATATCAAAACGAAATTAAATAAGTTTTTTTAATGTTATTTACAATTATAGACGATCTAGAATGTTGTTTTTAAGGTTTGTATATTTTTTTTATAAGAGGCTGCATTTTCATAAGAGTTCTTAATATTCTGCACCTTATTTTGTGTACAAATGTTTAAAAATGTCAATTTCTCGAAACTAAAAGAAAGAGAAAGTCTGATGTGATTTCTTGATATCATAATGAAATAAGAGTTTCCCTTATAGTATTTACAAGTATCACTGTTAAGGAATGTTGCTTTAAAAATAGTGTATCATTGTTTTTTTAATTACAAGACGTTGCATTTTCATGGGATCGAGTTCTTAATCTTCTATACGTTATTTATATACTAACTTAACTTCTTCAAAACAGGTAAAAATACTATAATTTATGATTAATTACATGAAAATGGTATTAAATAAATACTTATATGTTATTTTCAGTCTATTAATTTTCCAGAGTGTTGCTTTAAATAAAGTTTATGCGTATGCTGAAAATGAAACAGAAAATTCAAGATAGTTTAGTTAGAAGATCTTTGAAATTCTTTCTAAAATCGCAGGTTAAAACAAACTTCTTTTTTTTAGTTCAGTTACAAGTTGCCGATACACATTGTAAAAAAATCCAAATAAAATTACTGTGAAAAGTACTGGCATCCTGAGTGCCGGTACTTTTTACCATAAAATCCATTTTGATAGAAAGAAAAATCTGAATTACCGTAATATTTCAGTAATATTTATTGTAAAATCACTGTAATCAAATCTACTGTACAAATGTACAAATCACTGATTAAAATTTTACGGTAAAATGGAGTTCACGGATGCTGCACTTGGGATGCCAGTACTTTTTACCGCAATTTGATCCAATCATTTTTACAGTGTTTAATAGTGCCAGTTCCTTCAATGCCAAGACAAAATAATGTTTTACATAATGTTTCAGATGAACATGAATATATAGATATAATTACCAGATTTCTTAAACTATTTTTTGATAAACCTCATTATAAAAACTTTTGCTTTTATTGAGATATAAGCAAATGGTATTGGAGATAATAAAATTGAATTGTTTAATGTTATTATTTTTGATTATGACAAAATCATAAATTTCTAGTTATTTAATTTATTTAGAATTAGTTTGAAAAAGTTAACTGGATATAAAAAGTTTAGAACATATATATATATATATATATATATATATATATATATATATATATATATATATATATATATATATATATATATACCAGATATCAAATTTCATCGCAAATTATGAAACTGTATATCAGTTAATTTTACCAAATTCATTACCAAGGCGTTCCGGTAAAAATTATCGAACTTAAAGAATTTTAAAAAATTTAATATTGCATCGCAAAATGCAAAATCTGAGCAAAATCAGTCAAATAGTTTCTGAGATTTCAAATTTTAAAAAAAAATCTTATTTTTAAAATTCCATTTCTTAAAGACCATTTGCTCGGATTTTGTATTTTGCTATGTAAAATTACATTCTTCTAAATGATGTAAAAAATTTTATGCCTCCTATTTAATTTTTTTACTGATATTAAATAAAATAATAAAAAAATGGATGATATTCAGTAAAAGTTATATTTTGCATGGAATTATCTTTGGATAAACCTATTTTACTTTAAATGAATTATCAGCAAAATTTTCTCACTTTGCTTAAACAGTTCTCGAAAAATGGTGAAATACGCAAAAAGCAAAATTAATATTAGATGTTGAAAATTTGGACCGCTCTCCTGACCAAACTATTGGGACCATACTTGCCAGATTGCCGCTACCCCTTATATTTTGTGGGTCGGAAATCAAGTCCATCATAAAAAGTTTTTTTATATTCAGAGACAGTCAGTTTGATGTCTGATATTTTGTAACTTAAAATATTGACTGCACTGAATAATCAGCATACTTAAAAGCCACCCTCTCGAACCATTAAGATCAAGTACTAGAAAGTGAAGATCTGATCATTAGATTAAAAGTTACTCAGGGTGGGCTTTTTATTTTTTGAGCACTGTATAGCATGTTAATAGTATGCATGTTAAAGTTGCCGTAATGGGTTTTGATAAATAACTTACTTATACATGACTATTGAAGTTTAAATGAAAAAATGGATGGACTTTGTACGCAAAATTCTACGGGGGTAAAATATCACGTGAAGAAATTCATTTCCAGAACATAATCCTCCACCGATAAATTTTTGATGTGACAAAATAAAGAACAGTAATTGAGATTTCTAAGATGAAGTCATTTCACTTACCTGTCAACTTGCAAGCCATCAGTGATCAATTTGCAACCTATAATAATACGTTGATATTGGTATAGGAATACGAATCTTCCAATAGTACAAACGGAAATTGATTGAATGATCAAAAGTTATTCTGGGTGGTCCATGCTTTAGTTTGCGCACTGTACTGTGCAGATAAAAACATAATTGTTCTAGTTAGTGTTGTAGCATTTCAGATTTTGTTACTGGTTAAAATATTTTTGAGATTTATTTGGTCAATAATATTAGTTAAATTTTCTCAAGAAAAAAGGATGACATGTATTTCCTCTTAAATGTTATAAAATACTTCAAATCAGTAAATGAATATTTTTATAGCAGTATATATAAATTTTTAATATATATTTAATCTGCTTTTGCATATTATTGCGCATAAGTTTATACTTTCTAATGTAATAATTTATTACAAAACTACAAATTAACTACAAAAAGCTCGCCTTAAAAAATTTGTTCATTTGATCAAAATTTATTCAAATTGATTTGTATACTATGCAGAAGACTTAACACAGTAGTTTACCCAAATAGTATAAGGTACAAATAAGTACAACATAAATAGTTTTATACCTTATAAATATAAAGAATATAAAGAGATAAACTATCATTTATTTTATTAAAATCTTTAGAATAAATCTTAAAAAATACGAAACTCATAGTATCTTAAATCAAAAAGGATAGTTAATGCTCTGATAAAAAATGGATTGACAAACCTAACTGAATATGGTAAAATTTAACGCCTTTCTGGCTCTATGGGAAAAATCGGTAATTTTTATCAAAGCACACAGGTTAATGATTTTGGTAAAACTAACAACAAGATATGGTGTATAATATGTGATAATATTTTGTAAATTTATCGTGATACCTTAGGGCATGACATAAAAGTAATTTATTCGGTTAACTTTAGTTTACAATTTTGCATTTTTTACTAAATGTGTGAACTAATTTTGAAAACCAGAACTTCTTGTAAGCCATGCAAATGTAAAAATTAATCAAATGAATTCCATATGTTTTGGTTTATTAACCAGAATTATCACTTTTTTTAATACTTTTACCCGATTTTTTTCTGTGTGTAAGTTTAAGAAACCTTTAAAAACAATTTTTAAATTCTATGAAAACCAGATAAATAATTATTTACAGCCATCTCATCTGAACAGGTTTTTTTAACTAAAACAAATCGTAATCTTCTCAACGGAATAAACAGAAATTAATTTTTCTAAAAAAAATTAACTAATATCACGTTCAATGTAACCCCAACTGTAACCTTATTGTATTTTCGAATTATTCTCGCTCTACTTCAGACATTGCGAACACTGTATAGAAAAACCATTGAAATTAGTTTTTTTCTTCTTTAAACTCTTCCTTCAATTGTTCCCTCATGATGAGTGAGAGTCGAGCTAACCTTGGATGTCTTTCAAGACCGATTTATATCCCATGTATTTTATTTTCTAACATAATAATCCTCGTGACCCTACAATGATTGAAGAAACAAGAAGAGATTATGTTTGAACATTTCTGCTTTCTTTAGACAGCATTATTCATATGCAAATGTTCGTTCGAATGTTATTTGATTTCAGCGTGATTGTGTTTGTTCTAAGAATCATGGAGTTCTATTAAACAATACGGGAGAGATTGAATGCTTTAGAAGAGGGTGTGTGCTTGGAGAGATTGAAATCGTGTAACCTATATTGTGGGAAACATTACGTAGAAGCAACTTGTAGTTTAAATCAATCAATTGATGGGGAAATGCTAATAAAATCTTTAGTAATAAAAGGAAGAATTAGTTTACGTACCTCTCTTATACCTCCAGGGCCGATTGAGTTAGGATCCTGAAATTTGAACAATGTGTACAAGGATTATTTTTACTTCCAATCATAAATATTATTTAAATATTGAGCATGGTTAAAAATTAAGCTGCTTATAATTCTTTTTTCTCTTACTCCAGAATCATTTAAATGACAAAATCGGTAATGTTTGTTAGCTACAGCATCGGCTCTGTTTGTTCGAAACTAAGTTTCACTGAGAATTTTTAATATGTTTTTTTTAAAAATATTTATTTATCAATTAGGCTATATTCGCTAAGGCACCGAACTTGTAGTTTAAAACTACCAGAAGCTAAGTATCTATTTTGTTTATAATTGTACTTTTTCAAAGGTTTTTTTCTATAAATAAGAAATAATATTGTTATTTAATGTAGTTGATATAAAAAAAGTACGTAATGCACTAATATATAAATCTTATGTGAAAATATCAAAATTTATGTACAAAACTTATGTGTGTGTCACATAATGTACAAAACTTATGTGAAAATTGCCTTATTGTGGTAAGTTTTGACAATCTTGCGTTGGCAGCGAAGTAAGTCATCATTTTCGGTGTCAAATGGCATCAAGGCAAAAGAGAATGTATGAATTTGTCAAGGAATGAGCTAGTTAACGAAGAATTGAATAAGGAACGAATCATTGAATGAGGACATGATGAATTTGTAATTTAAAATTTATCTGAAACTAAGTTTCTATTTTGTTTATAATTATACTTTTTAAAAGGTGTTTCTAAAAATATAAATCAAACAAAATCTAGTGTAATTAAACAAAAAAAAAAGTACACAATATACTTTTTTATAAATCTTACTGAGAAAAATTGCTGATTGTGGTATGTTTTGGCAATCTTGGGTTTGCAGCAAAGTAAATCAGCATTTTTGGTCCAAATGGAATCAAGGTGAAAGAGAAGGTATGAATTTGTCAAAGAATGAGGTAGTTAACTAAGAATAGAATTAGTGGTTGACAGAATGGAGTGAGGAACGAATCCTTGAATTTGGCCAAGATAAAAGAAGAATCAATAAATCCATTAAAGCAATTATATCCATTACAGCAATTGTATGATGATTCATCTTTTAATAAATGAATAAGAACAAGTAATTGTGGACCACCACTCTCTGTGCTTCTTCTCACGACCCTGAAGCGTTTCTTTACTCCCGTTATTGGGAAGCCAGAAAACTTTCATTAAATTTTAGAATTTAGAATTTGGCTTTCTGTTTTCTTTAATTGCTAACTTTTTGTTCTTGTTCCTGCTGCTTTAGTTCTAAATGTACATCTTCTCCCTAGCAAAAAAAAAAAAAAAAAAACAGTGTTCACTTTTCACCTCTTGATAGGTGATAATATTAATGAAGAACAAAAGAATAAACAAATGAATGACCTTATTACTAATGACCTTATACTTAATGAATAAGAAGAGGTAAAGACGAAAAAATGAAAGCATTATTTTTATAAAATCGAATAAAGATAGGAGTGTAATAAATGAGTGAACGATTAATTAATTAGCGAAGTCACGCAATACATCTCTTTAGAATTTTAATCCTTTTATCTCGATTAAAAGCACGAACTATATAGCAAATATAGTCTTCAAGTAAATCTATAGTATAAAGTAAATCTTAAAAAAAATAATAATAATCTCAGGTGTGATATTATGATGTAAGAGGTTCAAGAATAATTCTTGTTTTATACATTCCTTATCAACATTTCCATGAAAAAAATAAATTGCCTTTTTATTTCGATATAAAACATGCAATGGTATTACACTAAATTTTGATTGATGATAAATAAATATCGATGATAAGAAACGGCAGTTATAAATAAATAAATAGGCTTGTAAAATTTGTAAAATAGGATAACATAAAAGCAAATCATTGTATAATATTCTAATTGCTGATCACAAAGCAATAATAAGACACGTAAGTGCATTTACTTTCTGATCTCATTAATTTTTATTTCCATTGTTTTAGCGAAAAACTACGCCATTTTATCATTACGTTTAATGAAAATAAAGATTGAAACTAAGGCAGGTTATCAAATTCTAAATTTAGTTTTGCGTTGAAGAATAAAGGAAAAAAAGTGTTATTAAAGATGTATTCAGTCAAAATTACAAATGAAAACAATTTTAAAAAAAAGGAACTTACTAGGAAATAAATAAAATATTACGAACGACAACTCGAAAACTTTTTCGGCATTTCATTCATAATTCAGCATTAATGAAGTTAAAAAAAGAAGTTTCGTTCTCGCGTCATCGACTTATTCATGGTATAAATCTTGAACCGATTGTAGTTAATGAGAGTTAATCTTTTCTCCGACAGTCCAAATTCTTACAAATGTATAGCGGTGTCTTCTCTTTTTTTCCCTATTCCCGTATCCACCTTATTTTCACTTCGTAAAAGGTCACGTGACCTCCATTTTGTCTTTCGGGGTGATCAGAATACTCACATTCTGTGAGATCGGCAGGGTCAGTGTTTGTGTTACGGCCATTATTTGCTTCTTCCTTCTTCCGCTATTTGAACAAATATAAATCGCGAAATCAAAAGTCAAACAAATGAGTATTACGATTATTTCACGACATCCTCGAGTGCCTAATCAAACGTAAAAATGCTGAGAATATTTACATAAACGAAATTTTTGCAAAAGAGAAAAAAAAAAAAAAAAAATAACGACTCCTGGAGTTGGCAATTACATTTCTTAATATATTTGTTTATATATTACTTAAATAACTTTTTATAACTTTTATTTCTTTTCTTTTCTAACTTTTATTTCTTACTCTATTATTTCTTACATGTTAGGCTTATAAAATATCCACAAATAATTAAAAAAAAAATTACAGCCTATAACAAATTCATTTTGAACAACAGCATGCAAGCATTTTTGACGATTTAATCGACCTTGGTAACTTTTTAAGCTGATTCTAAATAAATCAAGTAACTACAAATTTATGTTTTTGTCATAATCAAAATAATGACATTTAACAATTCAATTTTATTATCTCCAATACCATTTGCTTATATCTCAATAAAGGCAGAAGTTTTTATAATGACGTTTATCAAAAAAAAAAAATTCTAAAGATCTGTTAGTTCTCGCACTCTATTGTAATGGCATTTCTAGTATTAAAAAAAAGCAAACATAATTCTGGGGGGGGGGGGGGAACGAAATATACCGTATTTATAACATTCATTTGGTAATTTTTCCGTTCTTAGTAACGGAGTTACGAAGAACGGAACTTAGTTCTTAGTAAAGTAACGGTTATGCTATCCTCGGAGGTATGATAAATTATTACCAGATTTACCAAATTTTGACGCATATTATAAAACAATATTTCATTGTTTATTTTTCAAAAATCAGAACCAAAAAACTCCGATAAAAATTACTGGGCTTTTTGGGGTTCTCATAGAGCCAGGAACAAGCAAAATTTTGCCATATTCTGGTAGTTTTGACTACTTTTTTCATTAGTGCTTTGAAAATATAGAATGGCCTTGCGCATTAAACCACATTGTCTCGTAATTTTCTTTATTCTTAAGTAATATCTAAAAGTCTAATTTGCTTGGAATATTTTTAACATTCGTGCCTGGAAAATAAGCTACGCACTAACTAATCAAACGATTAATTTTAATTTTACAAACAAATTTATTTTTTACTAAATGCATTGCGATATTTGAGCTATGAAATAATATTTTGTCTAAAGGATTGTCTATTCCTGTAGTTTATGATTTATAAATGCTAATAGTAAGCACTATAAATAAATTATTTATAGTTAAGCGTTTAAAAAAATAGTAATTTTTAACAGGTTCGGACCACTTCCCTGCCCTCTCCCTAATTTATATATTTTAAGTTTCAATATATTAATACCATGTTTCAGATCAGGGGTTTCCAACTTACATGTTGCCGGGGGCCACAATTAAAAAAACCAGTCAAATGGCGGGCCGCAACTTTATCAAAATTTTATATAGGACTCTTTTATGCTTGAAGGAACATTAAATATTACTGTCAGATTTTTATCAAAGTTTTTTTTAATATCAAGAAGCAAAATAACAAGCATTAACAAATAATTCTTGATATGTATCATTTTGAATCTTCTCTTAATCAGAAACTCAGTGAGAAGATTTTGTTTCCTTTAAATTTGATTCTGTGATAAATTAGCAATTTTTTTCGACTTATTAGGAATTATAGCAAAAAAAAAAAAAAAAAAAAAAAAAAAAAAAGAATTCTCGAGCATTTGAAATTAAATTTTTTTTCTGCTCTTGCGATATTAAATTTAAGGAATTTAAATAAAACATGATATTCATTCCCTTTTTTATGAGTTTTAAAATTTACAAATGTTAATAATTTCGTTCAAAATGATTAGTTTCAAAAAGACAAATGGGAGAATTTCTTCGAGAAAATTTCTGATACGCACATGCTGAGTTATATTCAAAAATACAAAAAAAAAATAAATAAAAAAGAGCAAGATACACGATTATTTTTGTATTTGAATAAATATTTTCTTGGGTGCAAAACCTGAGAGATAAATTTTTTTGCATCGTTGGTTTGTTAAATTTCACAGAAACGAAGAAATTAGGTTTTCTTGAACGAAAGAAAAGTATGTTAAACTCATATCGATTTTTTACGAAAATTATCCACAAAAAACGACAACTAATATATTTTTCCGGTTTACCGGTTACGTTCCGGTATAGTTGTTTGCATTGAGAAAAGAATGTATGGTCAAAACTACCAGAATATAGCAAAATGTACCGTTTTTCTGACTCTTTGGGAACACCAAAAAGTTTGGAAATTTTTAATGAAGAGCTTTGGTAAATTATTTGGTAAAATTAACAATGAAATATGATTTATTTATAATAAGTAGTAAAATTTTGGTAACGTGGTGAAATTTGGTAATTTTATCATGATACCTTAGAACATGGCATAAAAACCATTTATTCGGTCGAATTTACTTTTCATTTTTGTATTTCTTACTAAATGTGTGGTAATACGAATTATAGTTTTTAAAACCGGAAATTTCGATAAACCGTTACAATATGAACGGAAAAATTAACAAGCAAACGGTGTAAATTAAATAAAGTACATGTTGGTTTTATTAAGAATTATGTTTTTTTTAATTTTAATTACTTATTTATTTATTTAACTAGAAATGCCATCACTACACTATTACATTACGGAAATGCGATTACAATACGAAAATTTTACCAGATTATTTTTTCTCCGTGGGATTTTTTCACTAAATTTTAAACCAAACGTGGTATTTCTTAAAAAAAAAAAAAAAAAAAAAAAAAAAAAAGAACAAAAAAATCGGTAGTTGCGTTGGTTGGTAGCTCACAAGAGGCTTCATAAAAGGGTTGCTCAGAAACTTCGCAAGTTAGGCGACATCTCTTTAGGACATAATGCGTCTAAGACTGATATTAAAGAAAGAATGTATACTAAATGTTTTAAAATTTGGTTTAGAAGGTTTCAAGATCCTTAAGAAAATGGGTAAATTCGATTAATTTGGAATTTAACTAAATTTTTTATTTTGAAGTATAGTTAGATTGTAAGATATTGAAATAACTTAAAGTTTTCCAATTCATAATCTCGAATCAGTTGAATAGGTTTCTGAAATCTTTATTATGGAACATTTACTTCTTTCTTACCATATGTATTTACTAATTTTACATAAATGATAAGTCCAGCTACATAATTATAACCCACTTTTAGTTATAATTTTTACTGTTAGAAAATTGCAGCTTTAGACTTTTGTCATGAAACTTATATAGAGCGACTGATTAATTAAGTTTATTTAAAATTAAAAAAAATACTCATCATTAAAAACTATTATTAATAACTTTTGGCCTATTTAATAAATTTCTTAATTTTTATCAGGTAACATAAATCAGAATTGTTTTACCAAGGATTAATAAACATAAGAAAGATTCATAAATACAAATCATCAAACACCAAATATTTTCTAAACTTGGTGGGAAAAAATGAATAAATTTCTTTATTCATTTCTGTATAATAGTAATAACGGTTTTGAAATATCTAAGCTCTTTTTCTAAATTAGTAGTATTTTAAATTTTATAAAGTAAAATAATTTGTTCGTTATTAATTTATTATCAATGATTATTCCCGATTATTAACTAATTTGTTTCTTTCACTTATGGCTACAAAGTGTGTAAAAGTAGTATGGCTCACACTACTTTTGAACAACTCAAACATTGTAAAAATAATAAAACATCAATTTCGCTTTAATTATTATTAATAGTTTTTAATTATTTATTTAAATTACCACTATAAGTAGTGTTTGTTTATTTCCCCCCCCCCCAACAATTGTTACGAGTTAAAAATTAAACAAATGTTGAGAAATTTGTAATAATTATCAAATATTATTTTTAATTATTACTAAATTTATTTGAATTTTTTAAAGAAAATTGTATTCTAAGCATAACAACAATTTTTGCAAATCGTAGAGTCAAGTAAAGGAATAAATATATCTAATATCTATAATATATAATTATAAAGGAATTAAAGAATATATATGTTGACATTAATCTCATAGTATTTCTAATTTATTCATTAAAATTTTATCGTAGAAACTATGATTATAAGGAAATATTGTTTCTATAACTATTTTTAAAACTTATTTCAACACGCTACAATAACTAACATTACTGAATCATAAAATCCACATATTTCAAGAGCAAAATGATGTAACCTTGCTACCACATTTGACTTCTTCCTAGAGAGAGGTTTATTTATTGTTAAGAATTATTACAGTTTTCACGCAGAAGTGTCATTAAATAACATCTTAGTTCGAGCAAATTATTATGAAATTACCTTTTTACGAGAGATATATAGTCATTAAATCCAGGATTAACTTGCTTTTATGTGTTCTTTCATTTAGTGCCATAAAAAAGAGGGTTGTGAAAAAAAGAACAAGTTTTCGAAACAAAGGACCAATATTATTTGGTATCAAGTTCGTTTGTTTAAGGCAATGCTTTCGCGAATATAAATGAAGATCTTAAGTAGGAGAAGGTTTTAAATAACATTTTTGGAAAAAAAATTAGGATTTCTCAAAATATTTTCTTATTTTGATCTTATTCATCGTACCTATCTATAATATTAACTACAAGTGATTTGGAACAGCGATTACTAAATTAGAAGAAAGCTAGATTACATTATAAAGACTGACATTTGCATAACAACCATTGGATGGATTATAGCATCGAACGCCGCTGAGGGCGCTAGCTGTTCGATCTCCTTCGAACTACCTTGTTCTGTTTAACTCAACTCAATTTCATGATAATTTTATATTTTCTAATGTTATTGTCAAACTCAAATTCATTCAAATCTAACCAAAATTTAATAGTAATTTTACTTTAGTGGAACTTTACTGATTTGACTATCAAATAGGTGAGCTCTTCTAGTTAGTAGCCAAATTAATAAACTACAATAAAATAGCTAAACAGTTTCGACAATAATTATTACAAAACATAAAATTAAGATAATTTAGATAAGTAAGAAATCTAGCACAAATGCACACGAACAACCAGTTCATTACGAGGTAACACTCCTAGCAGCTTACCGTGGCATTTCCGGCAATAGGTTGCCATGCAATTTTTAATTCTTATGATGTTTACTACCTTCCTTTCCAGTTTGTAACAGTTTTACTGAATCATCCTGTATGAAACATTAATTCATTTCGCCAATTCATAGTTTTCAAGCTGCTCTACCTTCTGCCGCTCACCGACCCGGACCGAAGTCTATTTTAAATATTTACCAAACAAATAGTTATACCTCGTAACCATAGTCACCGCCACTGCTCCAGACGAATGGTTAGTGGAGCTCTTTCATTAGACCGATTATACTAAGCGAAAGTTTTTGGTGTGGAAGAAGGTTTCAAATGCATTATGCAGCAAACATTTTAGGATGAACACCTCTCTTATACATACAAATTAAAACACCAAAAGCACGAACACTATGACTCAAATAATTTATAAAGGGTTTTAAAGAAATTTAGATTCGCTAATGAAAAGCTTTATTTGATAATTCGATTTATTTCCAGTTGATAACATATAATCTGTAAAGCTAACCTGCTGCTATTCCCTAAAATATCACTCAGAACATTTATCCATTCATATCTTGAAATGTGTTAAACATAAACATTTAATTATCTCATCGTATACTTTTTAAAGTAATTTGAGAATAATTCGCTGCTCAAAAATTCCTACAAAATGCCGGTGATGGAAGCAATTTGGCATCACTTTAACGACGTAATTGAAACTTTTTATTTCGATTCGTATTGCAGTATAATGAAACCCATCCCTTTTTCAAATAATATAAATTTAAACTTTATGACTTTTATTTTGTTATAAAGTGTCAAAAGTCGTTTCCCGGGGTGACTCACAATGCATTCGAAATCACATCATTTGCCCTTTTAAGCTTGAAATATTTCGAAAGGAAACGATATTTTATCGAGATGCTTATTTATTCCATAACTCGTGACTGCCTACCTGTTGGGGCAACTTTTCTCAATATTTTGGGTTGAATTGAAGAAGAAAACAGATCCGAATATAACAATGAAGCTTCACCCAATAAGTTCATTGCATCACCTTATAAGGGTTAAAAAGTTCAAATGTCACTAAGAGGAATATTACGCCACATTACATTGACCTGCAGTGACACCAAAGGATTATTTATTGATAACAACAATTGCTTTTATGATTGCTCAAACCTTAAAACTAACTCCAAATGAGATTATTAACCAATTCGTAATGTGTTTATTTTTTACCTGCAATTGTCTTCTTGTTTAAGACTTAGCTCTTATGTAAATAGATTAATTGGTACTCCGTTGCTATTTTTTGCATAAAAGTGATGTATGGAATAACACTGCAGAAAGAAATGAAATTTAATTATTGCATATTTCAACAACATTAACTTTAGCCGTGGCTAAATTACCGAGCTCTTTTTTCTGTGCTCTTATGTTTTTGCAGCCACGTTTAGAGCTTCTCCGTAGATTGAGATCGCTCAAATAAAATAGTTTGTGCTTTTGTCCAAACTTCCACATCACGCTTATTCACTAAATCGAGTGGTCACTTTTCCCTCAATTTTGACCACTGATCTTACTCTTCTTTTAATACTGCTTTGGTAGTGGTGTGAACTTTACAGGAATTTGATTCGTCTTTTGTGACGTTTTTAAAAGTGTGAACTTAGATGTCGAAATAGCATTTCATAAAATTCAAAACGATTCTTATTTGAGAGTTGTGAAGGCTAACGCGATAAAGAGAGGCCTCGAACTATTTCTTTACAATACCAGCAGTATGGCAGAATGCATTTCCCTGTTCCTCCGCATGTATTCTAACATTATTTTAAGTATTCCTCAAAAGTAAGATAAATTTTCGGCATTGCAAGGTATACTTCATCATGAAATGGTGTTTAGGTACGATGTCTTATACGAGCTGCAATACATTCAAAATAAAAGCTAGTCCTCAAATGGCAACACTATGTAACGCAATAGCACATTTTCTAATCTTTTAAGAAAGTTATATAATTAAGTGCTGCTTAGTGTTCTGTCTTTTTCAATGTAAGTCAAATTTCTTTGAGTTTAATTAAAAAATTTTTAATTTCAAATATTTTAAGAACCTCAAAATTTAACACAGGAAAACAAGTTACTGGTTAAGTTAGTTATAATATATATATACAGCAAATATTTGCTTATAAAACAAAAAGAAATCTATCGATGAAGAATGATAAAAATCTTAAGAAATGCAAATGGTAAAAAATACCCAACCACTAAAGAATGCAAAGAATTGAATGATTTCTACAAAAAATGTCTTTATATTTGATTTGGAAATTAAAATCTGTGTAACCATTGTAAAGAGCAGTAAAAGTTTATCTTGGTGAAAAACAAGTTAAAATAATTGTTTTGGTAATGTACCTTGATAATGTGCCTTGAGATGTGCTTCGATAATGTTCCTTGCCTTGGATAAACAATAGATAATGTACCTTGGCGTTTATGTTGGTAGTTGTAACCGACCATCTTTGTGATTTACTCGTTCTTCTCGTCTTCAATCAACTGGTTCAACTCCGTTTCCGGGAGCCGTAAGAAACCTATAATGACAATATCTAAATTAGTGTATTAGGCACCTATAACCACTATACAAGTTTTTACTATTACCATAACAGCTACTATTACCATACTATTACCATACCATAACAAGTAGTTACTATTACCATACCTTAACAAGTAATTACTATTACCATACCATAACAAGAAGTTACTATTACCATACCAGAAGCAGCTATTACCACAATACCAATAGATTTAATTACTGCAACTAATATTATATAACTTATTTAACATCAGGTTCGTCAATAATAGTTTAGTGATTTATTAGGGCCATCGATATAAAACACTGCCAATTAATTTTTAACAACATTTTAAAAACTGCGGTGTAATATTTCCTCGAATAAGACGTTCAACAACCCAAAATTTTTTTTAATTCCGATTAAATACCAAATAGAGCGTTCATATACGATTTAAGGAGTGTAATTTAAATCTAAACAGGTAAAATTGAATAATCTCACACCAAACTCTCTCTCGTTTTACACCATGCTAAAATTATTTTCACTTCCGAAAACAGCAATGTTGGCGCTCTTTGAATGTCAAGAAACGTTAAGAATATCATGAATAGTTAGTTTAAAATCTGGAATGAGCTGACGAGAATTTGTAGTCACTTTCACCGCTGATAATCATCAACAGAAACAAAAATTCGCCTTTAAATGTTCATGTATGTCTTTAGTTGTGGAATAAGGAAAATTATAATTTAATTTTTAAATTTCTGAGAACAGTATTAAATGACCAAATTATGGTATTAACGAGTATAATTTCTATTCTCTTCCGTCTTTTTAAGCCTAGATTAAATTCGTCTTAAGATTCTCTCTGTGGATGTTAGATTTACAAACTAATTTTATTTTAAGAGTTAGCGTACATATGCATTCTAAATTAATGATTCTTACTTTATTGTAAAATACCATAGCTGAATATTTTGTGTATCTTATCTTACAGTAATTATAAATTTTAATGACATTAAGTATCAAAAAAGGTAGATGCACATTTACACCAAGTAGTATAAGTGAAAATTGGTGTAGATCCGAGAGTTATGTATAGAGAGTTGGAGATTCACTAAAACATTTTGGCGTGTAGATGCACAAATTTTTTTTTTTACAATGTACTTAAAACTTCATTTAAAGGTTTTATATATTTTTAAAAATTTTAAATTAAGCTAAAAACATAAAATATTTACGTTTTAAGTTTTCATCCATATATATATTTCTCTTATGCGGCGACAAAAAAAAGCCTCATTACAACTCCCCGAATGGCAACGTTAGAAAATCGACCAATGATTGCATCTAAAAATGTCACATGCCAAATCTAGCTAAGGTGGCTCAACATATAGCGCTTTTAAAAACGGAAACAATAACCACAGTGAGCATTATCAGGTTGTTCAATTCAGCTGCGGAAATCTCATACTATTAAGCTAGGCAGAAGTGAGTAGTAGATCTCTATTTTAGTATTTTGTCAAAAGCGCTTTTTTTCACGAATTTATATATTACGAATTTATCTATATAATTCTCTTACGTGGCTACCAAATTTTGGCTGAAGTACTTTGTACGACTAAATAAGATTCTTTTCACAACACTTAAATATTTACTTTATTTTCTTCATTTATAGAGAAAACAGTCGGCAAAGAATTCTGTTAGGTTAAAAAACATTTCGCTAAGAAAAGAACGAATTCTAAAAGAAATAAAAATAAACAACTTTAAAAATAAAAATGCTGTTGCCAGCCATAGAATTTTTTGAAAGTTAACTTAGCAACATAAATCAAAATGACATAGAAGCGCAACTAGATCAAAATTATGATACCTGAGCGCTTGACGTAACAAATACTTCAATTCTATAAGTGTTGTATCGCCAAATGCCCAAATTAACAATTGCAATTTCAATTAATATTAAAATGTACAGGTTTAGAATTTTATACAGTGAAAAGTTTTCGGAACTTCAGTATTGAAAAATTTATACAAAAGCTAGACGTTAAGAACGTATCCAATGAGCGAGCAAAGCGAGCATTGGATTGCGAAGCAATCCGAAATGAACTGCGAAAGCATTTCCGCGGGTTGGCGAGCGCCAGCGAGCAGGGGGCGAAGCCTCCTAGTTATAAAAAATATTTACATTTATGACAATGAAAACTAAATAAAAATATATGGAAAATTTTAAATTTGATTGTTAAGTTTTAAAAAATTAATCTGAAAAGATAAAAAAAAAAATTATTCTGGGTTTAAATGAACAAATAAAATGAAGATAACAGCTGAAAAAGATTATGAGATTTTGATAAACAATATGATACTATCAATTATGTTTATAAAAAAATATAAAAATTAAAAATACTAGTATGAAATTTGTTATTTTTTGGATACTCTGAAAAATGGCTAACCGGAATTATTTTAAATTTCCATGGAATGTATACCATCGCAAAGTTTGTTGTATAGAAAGTATTTAATGAAAGTTATAAATGATATTGTAAAATATGTTAAATTCTTTTTTATACAAACCTAAAAATGAACCAAAAACTTACGGAGATCTTGGTAATTCTACGAGAATTATATCATTACAAATGACATTGAGCAAAAACATTTTCTTACACACTACACCAAATTTTGTAAAGTTTAAAAAATTATTTTGTAAATGATTCTTAATGTGCCAAAAAATCACAGATATTATGGCATTAAAAAATTTATGGCAAAAAAAAAAAAATGCATTGCGTTAAAAAATTTGTATAATTAAAAGTTTACAGCATTTAAATAATTAATATACATTAAAACTAATTTTGTGAATATTAACGTGTTTTTGAACAGTTTTAAAAATTTACCAAAGTTCACATAATTTACTGCAAAATCAAAATGCACAGTATAAAAAGAATTTGGCGTACCAAAATTATTTTCCTAAAAATTTATCACATTAAAATAAGGTTTAGTTATAGCAATCATTTTTAAAAAAATACATTTCGCAACTGAAGCTGCTCTCAAAGCTTATTTTTCTACAAAATATCAATTAACTTCAAGCTATGTATATGAACATTCTTATCATAATAGCAAACAATATTATTTTGCAATATTCATATTTAATTTTTTGACAGTTGTTTTTCTTAGAAAGTTAAGGAACTAAATAATAGTAATTAAAACTACAAATTGGCACCACACTTCAGAAAAACTAAAATATTTGAAAATTTTCGAACGTATGTATTAATTTATTTACATTGAAAACATTCTGTAAGTATTATCAGATTATTTTTTGATAGATTCTAAAAATTTACCAAAGCTTACGTGATTTATTGCAAAATGCAATGTATAAGACGAAATTGATATGCCAGAATTATTTTTCTTATAAGTAATTAAATTTAAAAATAAATTTTACTTATAGTAATCTTAAGAAAATACATTTTTCACACCTGGAGATGTTCTTGAAGTCTATTGTCTTATAAACATAAACCTTCAAGCTATGTATAACAACATCCTTATCATAATAGCAAACAATAAGATTCACAATTATTTTTTGACAGTTCTTTTCTTAGAAAGTTAATGATATTAAAACTACAAGCTGTTACCACACTTAAAAAAAAAAGACTGAAATAATTGATAATTATCAAACGTACATGGTCATTTACAAATTCATAATCAACAATAACAAGAGATAGCCATGAAACAAGGAAGCTTCACTCTAATGATTACAACGAAGAAAAAAAAAATCTCTCCGTCGGAGCTAGCACATGAAGTTAACGAGAGTTGATAGCTGCCACATAAGGAAATTTCCAATAAGTGAGTTACGATCGATTATGAAAATTCATTTAAAAATACGAGAAACGTGATCGTTGGGAATTTTGCCCCTGTACTTGCTGAAAGGCAGGTCATATACTATGAGATGAGCAACGGGATGAAATAGAGGTCGATATATTTGTATCCTCTTCTGAGACACTAATAGATTCATTGTTTTCCTTTTCATCCAAATTTCGTAACAAACATAACTCTGACATAGATTGCTCTTTTAAGGTGGATCTATAACGAAATGAAAGGGAAAGTAAACATAAATTCAATATGGCTCACTGCCTTTTTTATGAATTGATGTGAGTTCATAAAAAATGTAAGTTGTGTTTATGAAGTTGAAATTTTACAGTCAAAATTTAGAACATTTTTCGTCGAGTTATAGCCTCCAAATCACAAACAGATCTTCTTGATGACATCACACGTTTCATTCGCTTTCTAACTGCTATAAGTAGAATTTACAGTTATTTTTATGGAAAAATATAATTTTTCGTGAGTTATATCTCCGATAAAATGGAGTGATCACATCTCATTTGCAGCTGTACACTGCAAAAAACCTTAGATCAAATTGCGGTATAAAGTATCGGCACTTTGGATACATCATCCGCGAAATCCATTTTACCGTAAAATATTAAACCGCAATTTTTATAGAAATATTTATTTAATTAGAGTGTTGCAGGGATATTACAGTAATTATTACTATAAAAATTACGTTATATGATAATTTTTGTTCTGTAACAAGCTCTGGTAAAAATGAATTTTACGGTATAAAGTGTCGGTACTTTTTACCATAATTTAATCAGATTCTATTATTATTATTATTTTGAGAGTGTACTTAATGACGATGCAAGTTCACTTGTTCTCTTTTTACTAAAATCAGAATTTTATTGCTATAATGAATTAAACTTCTATCAAGATTTCATCTACTTATAGCCTAACTAGAATTCTCATTTTTTTTGTTTGGAACTCTGTGTCTAATGTCAATATAAGTTTCAATCAATTTCTTGTCCGCTGTGAACAAAATCTTTTACCAGTCGAAATTTTTCCACCTACCTTCCTACTAATTTACCTATTGAAGTTTCTTTTTTGTTTTTTATTTTATTAACGTCGTTGAACAGCCGACCCAATTTTTTGGGGTTTACGACTGATAATGTTCAACTCCGTAGCCTTGTAATTTTGAACCCAATCCAGAAGACAAGGGAGCTCCTGGATCGAGCATTAGGAGAAATTTGCCTTCGAGGAGGACTTTTTGATACAACTAACCCGCATTTGCGTTACATGGAAAGGAAAACCCAGAAAACCTCCCACGGTTAGCCTGAAGACAAAAAGATTCTAACCCATGATCCGTCTACCATTGAGGATGTTTTATGTCAGAACTGTGGTTGGTGCGGAATTCGTATCCACCAGTCATCGGTGGGATGCTTGTTCTTGATTAAAATAGAAGTTTCAATCGTTTCTTAATGCTTAATGCTGAATTTATAGCTATGGCGAATTAATCGCCAATCCATATTTTGATTGCTTTCTGATTAACTTGATTTTGTTATTTGATTATTGATTCTAATTCTTAAATTTTAATAGTAGCTCTGTGCCTGATGTCAATGTAGGTTTCGTTACAATTGTTTATTGACCAACATAAATAAGAATTTTCCAAACATGAATTTTGACCATTTGGTACTACTAGTATTTTGCCTACTAGAGAGCCTAATTTCAACTCGAGCTTGGTGCCTGATTACAAATCAAAATGCATGTAAGGTGATTACAATTCAGACTTCCTAAAGGTGCGTGTAATATATAAGTATACTTCTCGAGGTACACTAACAGATAAAAACTGAAAAGAAACAAAAATTTAAAAGAATAACACAAAAATTTTTAAAAAAAACTGTCTTTTTCACATAGATTTATAAAAAAAGAAATTTTTATTTTTTTTCTCAGACCAAATTCATTTTCGCACCAAAACGTATCTCCATTTTCTATTTGAGGTCATACAGAAATAAAGTTATATCTCCCTTCTGTTACCCACCTTACATTTTAATTTTTATACGTATATTCGCATATATTACGTCCAACTTTTCAGATAGAAAGCTTACACACCCGATTAAATGCCTTTAAAATTTATTCTTGTTCATTGTTCTCTTTTTTTTAATGTTTTATGTGTATTTTTTTATATTTTTTTGGTTTTGTTCTTCTCAAAATAAATATCAAAGATAAAAGTGCATTGTTAATTTTATAATCATTGTATTATTTTGTTTTTATTGAAATGTTTTATATTGTAATGTTTTGTTTTATTGTGATGTCAAATAAACGTTATGAAAAAAAATGAAAAGTTTAATAAATAACTCACATCGTAAATTCTTCTTATTAGAAAAAAAATTGATTAAATGATTAATTAGTTAAATTAATTTAAATTAAGTAAAAATTAATTGAATTGAAAAAAATTAATTGAATTAAATAAAAATTAATTAAAAAATAATTAAATTAATTAAAAATAATTTACAAATTAATTAAATTTATTAAAAATTAACTAAAATTAATCGAACTAAGTACAAATTAATTTGATTAATTAAAAATTAATTAATTTAAAATAAAATTTAATGATGTGTTATAAATATACTACGTAAAATCTAAATATATCTAAAAATGTTTTTGAAAAATTTATTTTTACAGATGAATTATTTGTTTAATGCTAGTGCATACGAAAAAAGATTAAAAGGATTAAATTTTCGTTTTCGACACTGTTTAAGATTATTTCAGTGTTTACCTTAAGAAAAAAAGACGATATTGACAGCTAAGTGCTGATATTGATAGAATTTGATATAAATGAATATTTAAAAATTTCTCTTGTTTAAAACTAACAATTTAATTTTATAAAATTAATTTTCCAATGTTTTTTTTTGTGTCCCAAATTCAATAACTATGCTTCATATATTGTGATGCTTATTCATGAATTATTCTGAACCATTCCTTTATTTTTTTCCCGTCTTTCTGAAACACGAAATTTTTTTAACCATTAAAAAAAGAGCAAAGCTTCTAAACACTTTTTCCTCGCTGCTCTCCAGAAACTTTAAAAAAAATACAAATATATTACTCAAACTTATACGTTTTCAAATTAAAATATCATACATTTACACAGTCATGTATAGTATCAATAAGCAATTGCACATTTCTTAGCTTTTATAAGATGTATAACAGCATCCATGGTCTAATATGTATAAATATTATAAAATATTTTGCATATATGAGCAGTTTTCTTCATTTATGCTATATAAAAGCATGGATAAAACCAATTACGGATAAAAAAAAAAAAAAAAGATTAGGATCCGCGTTAAGCATTCGCCACCTCGCCAAATACGATAAAATTGTCAATTTGGCGAATAAATTTGTGTTTTTGGTGAAAGTATTGGCAAATGATTTTTTCCACTGGAAAGAAAAGTATATATTCAACTCCAATTGCCTCAAAATTACATAGAAATGAATTTTTCTAATCAAATCAGTATTGTTTTTAATTCAATTACTGTAATTTTCGCTAGATACGATGCATAACCAATTAGAATTGGGTCCAAATAACATAAACCTGAAACAAACTACCGTAAATAGTTTTCTATGGGAAAAAAAATTTATCATAAAAAATCTTTAAGATTTGTATTTGGGGATTTGGGGAAGACTTTCGAAAATTGGCCAATAGTTTTGATATTTGGCTAATTTACTGGCTAATAATTTAAAATCCTTAGCGCAGGCTTACCAAGCTTTTTAATGTTGACATCGGGACAGAAATCTGGTAAAATTTAACATATTTTGGTTGTTTTGACCACACTTTTTTCCTCAGTGCAGTATGTATGACCAATTAAATCAATAAAAATATGTGAATTTTCTTATTTATAAATGTATTAGAGCAACATATGAGCTAAATTAAATTTTAAAAAATTTGATATTACATCAGGCTTAATTACATTTTCTCTTAAAATGTGTGTAAACCAAATTCTCGAAAGACATAAGGATGACACATAATTTTATGTTCATCACAAAAATATCTCACAGATTCCGGTACTTAAAGTTAATATTGTTGTTTCAAACAAAAAAAATATATATATATTCGCCGAAACAAGACATTTATAAAACGCTTTATAGTCATGTTTGTTGAGATCAAATATTCCGAAGAATTTTACGCTTTTTACAATTATAAAACGATAGAATAAAAAGCGGTACCTTTTTGTTTATGAGCCAATTATTCCCAACGCCTTTTTGTTCGATAAAGTGAGGTGCATTCCAGGAGTGCTGTAATTTGAGTTTAATAGCGTGGTTTTGGGGTTTTTACCCGTTGTCGCATACCTTTTTAAACTTCCGCATATAAACTCGAACAAAGCCTTTTCGACCTTGCAGTTTTATTTTATGGTTGATCACACAGAAGGGTATTGATATTTACAGCACCTAGAGTCATGCGTTTGTCCTTGTCCCTCCTTTGAGGCGAAATTTTACATTTTTATTCAAATTTCAAAAGGGCTCTCTGAATTTAGTAATTTATTTGTTTCATCTTTAATGTGAAAAAATGTGTATCCGCTTTCTGTTGTCTTTGCTTTATGGCATATCTTTAGCAAAAGATTTTTTATCACTTTTTTAACACAAAATTAAAGAACACAAAACTTTAAAAAAAATCATCAAAATTTCTGAGAAAAATAATTTAGTCCAAAAGCAAAAAAAAAAAAAAAAAAAAAATCATGTTCAGTATTTGGTAAAGAACTTTTCATTTGCTTATTTTGAAATATTACATCAATTATAACGTCAATTTTGCCTTTATTTGATCAAGAGGTGAATTTTTTTTTACCGCTTTTCAAATTAGGTTTTTCCTATTTCATTTTTATTTTGATTCGTCTGTGTCAATTTTTAAATAATTTATTTTTTGAAAGCTGAACATAAATTTTATATAGTAATAATTTAAAAGATTGATAAAGATCGTTTCGTTGAAACAATGGGTCAGTTCCTGGATCTTACGGAGCCAGCTCCTAACTGTTCCGACGATGCCGTTTGAAAACAAACTGAAAAGTTAAATCGGTTTTCATCTTAAGAGATCTTTATCTTTTTGTTAGAAATAAATAATTCTGAGTGGAATTTAAATGTTTTGAAAACAAATTTTTAATTCTAATTCAAAATATTTTAAAACACTGAATTGACAATACTTTTGTCATTTCTTTATCAAAACAAAAATTTATACAAAATATGCATTAAAAAAATTGAGAATTTGTTACATTTAAAGAACGATCAAACCGCATTCCGTAGGAATGTTCCCAAAATCATGAATTGTACTTTATTATTCTTAATTAGGTTTTCAACTTCTTCGCTGTAGTTAAATTTTCTAAAAAAATATTCAAAATATTAATAAAATAATTATTATTAATAAGAAGTAATGATTCTACTTAAAAATTATGAATTAAATCTATCGAAAAATCAAATGGTAAACTAATTACAATCGTTTACCGTTAAACGATTAACTTCTAAAAAGTTGAAGAAATTTGGAATGGACTCCCAAACTTCCGATTCACGGAACAGACCCCATTCATTGCAAAAATTTTAGTTGTTGTTTTAATGCTTCAAAACGCCTACATTTACAAAAGACATGCCTCAGCAGTTTTTTTTTTTTTTCAAAGATTGCTTAGGCTGTACAAAAACAAACCATTGTTTGCACTTCTATTTTTATTATGTGACTTATATTCGAATTTGTGACGCAGGGTATAAATTTTACATTTTCGCACATTGTTTTACAGAATGGTAGTATTTTATCGACACAAATTCTTTTAAATTGCCATATATTTCAACATTAACACAAAAAAAAAATCATAAAATTATTAAGAAATTTCAAATTAGTATCGACAAAATATTCTTATATTTTCACTTTAAAGGTTCACTATGAAGGTTCAAAAAAAAACTTTAAATTAACGTTTTAAAATTGTTTTGTTAATATCTGATGCTAAAAATACTAAGGTGTTTAATATAGCCAGTTAAAGAAAAAAGCTTCAAATTTAAGAAGATGCTAATTAAAATCGTTTTTTTTTTCAATAAACCTATTTAAATGAATCTCTGAAAATATAAATTTCAGAAATAATTATGCTTTTCTTTTTAATTTGGTCACAAGTAAGATTTGGAGTAAATATTGGGAGCTGATCATGAATGATGTCATACTTGGTGAGGGAAGAGGGGGCTGTGATACTGTGACAATATGTGACAAAGGGTTGAAAGAGGTTAACACGAAGAGAAATATTCCACATTTTGGTAAAAAATATTTAAAATTAGCTGATTAAATATTTTGATATTATCATATCTTTTAGATCAAAACAAGAACACAACTAATCATTATTATCATTGTTATGCTTACGAAATCTTATTACACTAAGAAAACAAGTATGGTCAAAACAGCCAGAATATGGTATAATTTAACGTGTTTCTGGTTCAATAGGAAAATCAAAATGCTTGGTGGCTTTTACCGAAGTGATTTTGAAATGAATTTGGTAAAATTAACAATTAAATATGCTTTTAAGTATAATGTATGATAAAATTTGGTAATTTTATCATGATAACTTGGAGCGTGAAAAACATCTACTCGGTTAAAAAGAATTTTCTGTTTGTTTCTGAAATGTTTGTATATATTTATGTAATATAGAGTGTTAATGGGAGTAGGGAATTATGTTTGTATGATGTGACAATGGGAGTAGGGATTCCAAGATAAAGTGTGACGCATTGTGATAAGAGGGAGGAGGAGCTCAAAAATATAGAACGAAGCTTTTCTCAAAATTTAACATGCAAAATGTCTTCTTTTTTTTAATTTAAAATTAGAAGCTAACATAATAATAATAATATTTACTTTATTCTAACTGTAAACGTATTACTCCTTTTTCAAATTGAAGCGTTTTTGACAACATTTCGTATAAATATGGTTGACATTTATTAAAGAGATTAGTATGAAAAAAGGATTTTAAAATTACATTTTGTATTAAATTATTTTTTAAAATGAAAAATATTTTCTTCAATCTGAAAATTTAATTTAAAATTATTTTGAATCTAAAAATGAAATCTTATTTTTTTAAAACTAATACTTTTGTAGAGAAAATAAAAAAAGCAACACTTAGCTTAGTATTTTTAAAGTATAACTGCTCAAATATTTTAAATTCAGAATATATATTTAAATTAAACTGTACTTTTTTTATGTTTCAATAAAGATGTAGAAAAAATTTTACATTCATATTTGTATATTCTATTTTAATATTAATCATACAAATATTTATTAATAATATTATAAATTAATATTGTAAATTAATATTGTCAACAATTTTATCAATACCAGATATGGGTATGAAGTCAAATTTTAAAATAATTTTAGAATAATAATAATAATTTCTAAAATAAAATTAGAAAATAATTTTATTTTAGAAAAAAGTTTTATTTTTACTTGACTATCGTATCTTAATGGTAAAATCAAAATGATGTTTCGAATTTTTTCTCAGAAAATCTTGATCAATCTTAATTGAATCAAAATCATTTTAGAAAGTAATTTTGCTTAAAAAAATTTTTGTTTCAAGTGTTATGAAAGTTTATTTTTTCTCGTCTATCTCATTTTTGTAGTAAAATAAAAATGATGTTTCGATATTTTCCTGTGTAAATCTTACACGCATAAGTTATGAACATTTAATTGTATTCATTACATAGTGTTTTATTTTTATTAAAGAGTTAGATTTTTCTGATAAAAAAAAAAAATGAAAGTGAAATATTTTCTTATAAAAACCATCCAGGTTATCTTTTGATAAAAAAAAAAATCTTAACTTCCTCATCATAATTTACTCTATTATCTCAACCTTTGTATCGGAGATGCTAAAGATTTCAGGAAACTGTTTCCACCTTGTCATTAAATCTCAACACTCCATAACTTACGATACCATCTTAAGGAGAAGATGCTCATGCTTTCAGCCCAATCGTTAGTATTCAGAAGATATGATGAGCATAATGGGCCCCGGTTGAATGCGGAACAACAATTGATGAGCAGAATTAGTAATCGAAACCTTATTCGAAATAAGTGTCAGAAAATAATAGGAGGAATTGATAATTGAATTAAAATGTTCCTTCTGGCAAGTACTTAACGAATGTAAACGCTTTTAATCAGGTTGAGGATTATTTTCTGATAACGGAAGCATTAGGGCATGAGTTGTGTAAGAATTATGAGATAAAAGTTTGGGTTTTTTTTCTTCATTTTGTGACTCTAGAAAATTACTTTGCTTTGTAAACATTCGAAAATCAAAAAAACAATTTTATACTAAAAATGGATAAAAGTAGATTAAGAAAACATTTTTTTTTTTCAAAAATAGCTATATCCATAATTTCCATGAAAAGTCTTGATTTTCAAAGACTTCATCCTGTTCCTGATAGCATTAATATCTACACTGAGAAAAATGTATGGTCAAAACTACTAGAATATGGGTAAATTTTACCGAATTCTAGTAGTTTTGGGAACACTCACACACTATGGGAACACTAAAAAGCTCGATAATTTTTACCGAAGTGCATTAATGATATTAATAAAACCCACAATAGAATATAGTTTTATAATATGCGATGAACTATGGTATGTATAGTAAATTTCTGTAACTTTATTTTGGTAACTTAGAACAGGGTATAAAAACGATTTAATTAATAAAATTTACTTTTCTGTTTTGTACTTTTATTAAATTTTTGCTAATAAAAACCATAATATTAAAAACCATAATTTCTAGTAAACTATTACAATATGAATAAAAAATTATAAAACGAATAGTTTAAATACCGTATATTTCGGTTTTACTATCCAGAATTATGGTTTTCTTTTACCAGTAATATTAGAACCATACAGTACGGAAATGTTAAAACATTTTTTCTCCGCATGGTTTTAATAGCTTTATGAGTTAAATTTATAATTGAAACCTTCTACAAAAAAAATATTTGTTGCAAAATACGTGCATCTTCAAAAAATAAAGTCAGATCGTTTCTTACTTTTAAATAAGTTTTAAAAAGCTAGCTATAAATATAACTTTAAATAAGTAATTAGAACTTTTAAATGAGTTGGCTATACATATAAATATTTTAAATTATGTTGTTTATGAATGACTTTACGTTAGAGAAACAATCAGAGATTATAAAAGCTACACTGTAAAAAAATGGAATGGAAATTACGGTAAAAGTTTCGGCACTCAGAGAGCCGGTACTTTTTACCGTAAAATCCTATTTTACCGTAACATGTTAAGGAACAACTAATATACCACAATTTTTACACTAATAATTACCATAAAATCATTGAAACACTCAAAATAATACAGTAAAAGTTACGGTGTAATATTTTATGGTAAAACTGATTTTACGGTAAAACGGATTTTAAGGATGATGCACCCTAAGGGCCAATAATATATACCGTAATTAGATTTAGAATTTCCGACATATGTTTAAATGAATAAGTTTATATATGTTTAAATGAATAAGAATATTTTTTTAAGGTTTTTATACTTGGTTCTAAATTATTTCAGACATAAATACAGAATTACAAACTTTTTGATGCAGATATTAATTAACCTCATACATCACGTGCAAGAAGAATTCATGGAATCACCATTCATCTTTAAATTGTAAAGTGTAAATCAAAGAAGTGTTCGTGATACTCTAGACGGAACATTAAGAGTTTCGAAACACATTTTAAAAATGGTTTATTTATTTTGCACTATTCAATTAGTAAATTACACGTTTTGAAAATTTAGGAGTCACTCTCCATAAAAATATATGAATTTTTGTCTTCAAAAATTGATGAATTATTCTTTTTAAAAATTTAAAATTTTCTTATTAAATTAAGTTTCTTCTTTTATATTTAATGGAAAATTGTATGTTTTTGTACTAAAACTTCTTGTTCGTATAAACATATTATGGAAATACGAATTTACCTTGCATCATTCTATAGACAATTTTAAAATTAATATGAAAGAATCTTTTTCAAATTAGCAAAAGTATTTTTTTTTTCTTTTAATGCAGAAATTTTGAATAGTCATCTTTTTAAGATAACTTTTCAAAATGTCTTACTGTTATTTTTGTTAGTTTTTAACATTGCTTTAAAAATGAAAATGATTTGAAGAACACAGGGGGAGATCTGTTTGTGCCCATCAAAGCTGATTAGAAGAAAAATCGATTTCTCGTGTGGAAAGGATAGGTTCTTCTACAGTACGTCCTATCTTCACTGAGCAATAACTCACGGAAAGAACCAATTTTTCATGTTAATTGATTTGTCAATACTTACTAATCCTCAAAATGCAAACAGATCAAGATCCAATAGTCAGTTTTTTTTAACCTTTAAGCATAAACCTTTTTTCCTCCTTGGACTTCATTTAATATTATTTTAAAAAATTCATTATAACTTAAAGTTCAAAATGAAAGAAAATGAACCTAGATCTTTTTTGTGATCTATTTCAGATAAAAGCTAAACTTTTTCAAATTTTGAAAAAACCGTATACTGTATTTTCTTATAATAAAAAGTTTATTAAATTTTTTTTTAAAAAATAATATAATTAAGAACAGTATTTTTATTAGTTTTTTATTTTTTTGTGCTTTTTTTTTAAAAAAAAAGAAAAAAAGAAGAAGAAACAAAAAACCACGGATCACCATCAATAGAGTAATGTTGTTAATTTGTGCAATTTTTACTTTGATTTTACTCTCAATTTGGAATAATGTAAAGAATTTAAAGTCAAAAATATCTTGCAAAAAATATGTATATATCTAAAATCAAATTCTAAATTTAAAAATTTATATTACTATAGGTATTTGCACGTCATGGTTATTATAAGTATATACATGTATTATTAAATATATATGCATAAATTAATTTTGGTCAATCAAAAACATGTTTATAAAGTTTCGAAAAGAAAATAGTTTAAAAAAATCCAAAGATAATTTTATAAAATGTTTCAAGAAAAAATCATGAATGAAAAATTCAAGCGTAAAAAATGTCTAAAATCTTGCATAAAAAATGTACTTAATTCTAAAAATAAAATTATCCAATCAATTGCAAAGAGAATCCTTTAATCAAACTCTTTAGTTAAATATTTGCAAAAAGTATTAAAAATATCTTTTGACAAAATAAACAAAAACAATTTTATAAATTCAATTAAAAAAATAAATAAAAATAAATTTAAGAGCTATTCTAAAATTAAGATTTTCAGAGAACTCTTTGAAGAAAAATCATCTTTTTAAATAAGTTCTAAACATGAAAGTATCTAAAATCCGGTCAAGAAAACTACATCTCAACAAATTCTTATAAAAAAAATATGTTCAGAATAGTACAAAAATAAATCAACAGAAAAACATAAAAAAAAAACTAACTATTCACTATTCTTTCCATTAAATTAAATTCTTGGAAATAAACGGAAGAATAATAGAATTATAAAAACATACAATAAGAAAGCCAATTATCGTATATCACTAATAATATAAAAAGAGCATTGTCATGTTTTTCTATGAACCATTATTTAAAAGATAATTAAATCCAATTTGATTCACTCAACATTTTTTTTTCGTTTTCGAATCTATGAAATCGAAGATAATTATACGGAATCTGGACTTGTTTATTTCTTTAAATAAAATTTAAACAACTTATTTACACACCTGATATCCGTGCTTTACAATTCTCTTTTTCTTTTCTGGATTGTAAACTGAGAGATGCACAAGGATTTCAGGTGTTATTAGAAAGTTATTCGACCCTGAGTTCTAGTATTGCATCTGCCCAAACAACCATCAACTCTGAACTCGTAAAAATGACTCCTTCTAAACTGACCTCATTCCTCTGACTCTCATCTAATAATGAAGATCATCAAGTCGACATATGCCACCATAAAGCAGAAATATTAATTTCTTCCACTCCCTATTCGAATCAAAAGAATAATTATGGCTCGAGACTAATTCTGATACAAATAGATTTTACGAATCCTTGAATCTTCAACAGATGGACATCATTTAATAATAAAAGTAGGAAGTACTGACATTTAGATACAGATTTGAAAAACACGACATTGTGTGTTACTATTTAAAAAAAAAACTAATTCAATTACTATAACCTTCCAAAGCTAATCGACCTCGGCTTTTTTGATCTTCATTAGCTTTCTGAATGAAGACAAGATATTACAAAGATGTTTTTAAATTGTAAAAAAAAGTTTGCTATTGTAAGTTGTAAGTATGTAAATAAAAAGATTGAAGTTGTGCAGTAAATAAGTAGTGTCCAATATGAAGCAGCAATTATTAAGCTTTAGATCAATTTCTTTCAAACCCAATTCATATCAGAAGAGTAATTATATCTGAAGATTGATGCGTATGCAAATACATTTTTGGATCCTTGAATTCCCTTTAGATGGGTATCAATTAACAATTGATTCTGACACAAATAAATATTTTTTTTTTTTTTGGATTCTTAAATCATCGACAAGTGGGCATCAATTAATAATTGAAATGGGAAGTTTTTTGGATGCAGATTAGAAAAACTTGATATTATATTTCTTAGTTTCAAAACTCAATACAATTACAGCAAGAAGAAGAAAAAAATTTTAAATTATAGTATTTATTGTAAGGTCATGATATTTCAAATGAAAAACTATAAATCTGGTTAAGTTAATAAACCAAAATATACGGTATTTAAACCATTCATTTGGTCATAATTCCGTTCTTATTTTTTTCAAATGCCCACCCCAATATTGACATTCGTCATTTGGGCAACAGATGGGAAAATGTGCTGACCATTCTAAAAGGGTCACCATAGATCTGGCAACGTTAACCCACATAATGCAGAGACGGAAAGAACATCCTTGCTACTGGCCGAATTCGAACACGGCACTTTACTGACATGAATTCAGCTTCCTGAGGACCATACAACAGGTCGGTTTTCCGTTCATATGGTAACGGTTTACTGTAATTTCTTGTTTTCAAAATTATAATCCACACATTTAGTAAAGATAAATTTATCCGAATAAATGTGTTTTATGTCATGCTCTAAGATATCATGAAAAAATTATTGAATTTCACCACATTTGTCAAATTTTATCACATATTATCAAACCATATTTTATTGTTAATTTTAACAAAAGCATTTTTAAAGTGCTGCTGTAAAAATTGCAGAGTTTTTTTTGGTGTTCCCTAGAGCCCAAAACGCGGTAAATTTTACCATGTTCTGATAGTTTTGACCATACTTGTTTTTTTCTCGTAACCTTCCCAAGTAATCGACTAAAGCAATATTTGCGCTTTAATGGCTCTCTAAAAACAAGCCTTTAATATGAATAAATTAGAAATTGCAAATGTGAGTATATAAATGAAAAGATCAAAGTTAATGTGCAGCAAATCAATATTGTTGTCATTGAAAGGCACTGTTCATTTGCTGTCTTCAAGATGTTAAACGTCTCCTACAACTTCATTAGGAGTCCTCACTACAATTTTGAGATATTTCTTTTTTAATTTCCTTGTACAGCCAGCTCATTTGGACGCCCTGAACGTTGAGCATTATCGCTTGCACATTTAACACCATCTTAACTCTGCCATAAACAATTGGTTGTTTTTAACCATTAATTATTTTCCATTGAGAAGGAGAAACCGTTGCCACAGGTTTGCTTTCGAAGGAATGCACCGAGAAAAAAAGTATAGTCGAAAGTATCAGAACATGGTAAAATGTAGTGTTTTTGGCAAATACCAAAAGGCTTGATAATTTTTACCGAAATTCTTTGGTAATGATTTTTATAAATATGGCAGATAAAATCTGATACGTGTGGTAAAATTCAGTAATTTATCATGATATTTCAAAGCATGGTATGAAAACCATGTATACTGTTAAATTTACTTTTCTGTTTGGCATTCTTTATTAATGTGTGGTCATAATAACCATAATTTTAAAAGCCAGATTTTCCCGTAGCAAAAAGATTACCAAATGAATGCTTAAAATATCGAATATTTTGGTTTTTAACACCATAACTCTGTTGTTGTTTTTACCAGAAATTTCATTGTTATTACAGAACGATAATTTCCCCAGAATTATTTTCTCCGTGTAGATTCCTCATAACTCTTTTCAATTCAGTTCAGAACTTAGAAAATATTTTCTTCCTATAAAATAATGTTTAATTAACACTATTTTATAGGTAAAAATACCTTTCCATAAAAAAAATCGCCTATGAGTTATTAATTATCAGCCTACTATTTTTTAACTGAAAGAATGTTTTTAAACACTTTAGAAGAGAATGATATTTCCAAAAACTGCCAAAATCTTTTTGTCTCTATCAGCTTATACTTAGGGAAAATACATCGTTGATTCCGAGTTGCGCTTATTATAACAGAGTTTATACAGGCTTTTTAATATGAAATAAGCTAGTTATTAAGATTTTTTAATCTGGAATATATAGGACTTTGTTAATTTTACGAGTTCCATTGAAATGTCATTTAGATGCAAACTAGAAAAACACGACACTATATTTTTCAATTTAATAATCAACCTTGACAGTTCTTGTTTGTCATAAGATCTCTTAATGAAAACAAACCCTAAACACAAAGACTTTCCTACATTCTTAAAACCTTGAATTTGCAATTAAAAAGAATATTAAAGCAATTTTTTTACAATTTGACGTACGCACAGCCAAAAGCAGTAATATTAATCTTAGCAGAGTTTCTACCAATCCTAGTTGAAAGAATAATTATATCCAAAGAATAATCCTAATACAAATCCTTTGATTTTCATATACACATTAACTTATTCTAGAAGAAAATACGTTCATTTAGAGAAACTAGGCATTACATTAGTCACATTTAAAACTTTGATTCCTATCCCACCTTCAAATCCTTCCAAATTAACTGACCTCGGCATATTTCGCTCTTCATTAGCGTTTTTAAAACAAACGAGTCCTAAATATAAAGATGTTCCATAAATAACAAAAAAGATACCCATTGTAAATATGAAAATGAAGTAAAAGGTTAAAGTCAATGAAGCAACGACCCATTAAATTTAGAGGAGTGAAGCTATATTAATTATAAAAAGCCTTAAATAAATTAAAGCGATGTTTAAGTAAAGTCAATTACTTAGGAAAGTAACAAATGAATACGGCTTATTTCTAAAACATGTATACTTCTTATCTTAAAGATCATTATTCAAAAAGTAATTAAATTTTATTTCGTTTAAATGTAGGTTTGAATAAAGAAATTTAAAGCGCAATTAAAAAAAAGAAGAAAAAAACTTAGTAAAAAGAAAAAATTTAGTAGAGAACACGTTATATGTGAACTAAGAATACTTTGTTAAAAATGAGTTGTTTACAAAACATTTATATTCATTAAGAATTGTTTTTGTCAAATAGTTGAAACAAATTGGAACAAATGACTTAAGCATAATAATGGCGAATTTTATGCCAAAAGGATTATAAAATGAATTTATTGTTTCTTTTTAATTACAGAGTTACTTTGTATGTATAGAAACTTTTTACAGTACTGCTGCAAAAAAAAAAGATAACCAGTATAAAGAATAACTAGAAAGTTGTTTAAAAAAGAATAACCAGTATTATTTAGTAAATATTTACTGATACCGATAGTTATTCAAAATTTGGAAATATAGTTTACGACTTCCTTTATCAAAAATGTTTAAAATAGGGCTGCATTAATCTTAAACCGAAAATACAGTAAAAATTTGTACAAACGTAGCTTAGTGGATGATACCTCGCCTTATTTAAAAAATCCCATTGTTGATTAAGATAAATAATTTTCAAAATCTGACGAAAGATTCGAATCAATAAATTTTGTAACTATTAAATTCTACTTTTCAAGATTTGTGACTGCATTTGCTGAAAATAATAATCATTGAATGAAAATAATTTCATTCAATGATAACTGTACATTTTAATGATTATTGCTTCTTTACAGAAAATATGAAAACATTTTACGTTAAAGATAGTAAATTATGCGTTCGTCATCTAATTATAAATGAATCAGAGAATAAACAGAAAACTTTTGAAAAAATAAGAAAAAAAAAGGCAAGTTGTAAATAACTGTTGCTATTTTTATAATTCTAAGTTCTTTTAATATTAGTTCTTTCTTTGAATGTTGGTATATTTCTTCGCACTGTTTTTTTTCCTTATAATTAAACTTTATTCATTGAATTCTGGTTTTACAAAGAAAATAACAATTTATTTATTGATTAAAAAAACTAGAGTTGTTTAATTGCGTTTTCAATTAAAGACCTTGCACGAACCAATTAACATAAAAACATTACGTCGGAGATTAATATTCATTTACTTTTTGGTCTCAATGAAAACGCATTCAAATATTATGTTTAATGAACCAAAGAAAAATATTAAATAACCCATCTGTGTTTTCAAAAAGACCAAAATGAAAGATCCTGAAAGATGTCTGAAAAAGCACAAAACATCACCTTGGAATAACGTTCTTAATTGCATCCTCCAGGTAAAAAAAAAAAAATATTAAATTGAGAAAAACTTTTATCTTGATTAATATGAATCGATGTTCCTATTCCAAATCACTACGGAACTTCTACAAATAAATGAACAGAAGACGACATCGTCGAAGGACAAAAAGCTTCTTCCTAAATGTAGAAGACAAGTGTATTTGGAATTTTCAATGACGGCGACATTAAGTAAAACTAAATAATGTCGCCATGACCTTTCTGTCGTCTTACAGTAACCTTCGATTTGTCTCAATCCAAACTTTTTTTTACCGTGTTTAACTGATTCAATAGTTTACAACCGTAACGGGAAAAAATATTCAAGATAATTCTTTGGGTCCTTGAGTATTATGTTTAAAATAATTATCGCGATCTTAAATGAATGTGTTTTTTTTATATAATCGTTTGTCTTATAGAATAGTTTTTTGAATATGCTGGTGATATAATCTAAAGTGTTTAAACAGTATAATTTATATGACTATAATCCATAAATATAAAATTTAATTTGTGTAGTGATATTGAAGGTAAAAAATACTTGCCATATAAAGGCATTGGCTAAATATGAACATCATTGGAAAAGTATTTAAAAAAAATTATTTTTGGTTACTCTTCTCTTATTCTAATTTCTTGAGGAATGAATTATTGGCGGCATTATCAAAGCTCTTCTGCCAAGGAAAATTAAACAAAAATGATAATAATAATTAAAGAACCATAGTTTGTGAACCTTAAATCTGAAGCGAATGTTCTTTTAAAATTCTATATACCACTTTTCTCGAAATAATTATATAGATTTTAGAGCTTAAAAAAAGTTCAACCATTTTTATCAATAGCATTTTTTTTAAATCGCCTACTTGGCGAAAATGTTCTAGTTATGATGCTTTCTAGGTAATTTTCTAGCTCATTCTAGCCTCAACTGCTACATAATAAGAATACGAACAATGCAACGTTAGAGTATCTTTTCAAATATGAAAAAGTTAGTTTAGAAAAATGTTTTTCCATTTCATAAAATCTGTGATTTTTTTTGCAATATTTTCATTTTGATCAATAGCATAGATGGCAATGTTTAAAGATGGAAAAAACTAATCCTAACAATCACGGGTATCTCTCATAAATTCAAAACAGTTGTAAAAATAGCATATTATATGAAAAAAGAAAGTTTTTTCTTATAGTATTGTGAATAAAATAACTCTACAATGTCGAAATGTTCGAGACCGGATCAAAGTTAAAATTATTAAAAAAAAAAGTTTAAAAAAATCTGAATAACAGACGATTTTGCCTTTTTGGCACATTTGTCACCTTAACTGAATCGAGTTCTTATTGTGAAAATAGAAGATAATAAATTGAGAAAATAGATTCCATAGTTTTAAAATTTATGAGAAACTTTTTCAACGTATTTTCAGATTTTTTTAGAACTATCTATTGTGTAGGTTGCATTATAAGAGCAGAAAACTTCCAACTTAGTTAATGTTGCAGTTTTTCACCACCTGCGCCAAATTTTTGATTGGCTGTTAAGTACATGTGTTGGTTAGCAATAAATAGGAAAACCTTATACTGTCGCATAAAAACCAATCTCGGGAACTCTATACGAAAACATATATTTAATAAAGTTCTAAACAGTATGAGTGAAAATTTATATTAATAAAGTATTTGAAACTAAAAATTATAAATGAAACTTTAATTTATGTCTGAAACTTTAAATTATATTTGGAACATTAAACTTTGTGAGAGTTTAGATTAGAAGCTGAAAATTGAAATTAAAAAAAAAAAATATTGCAGCATTTCAGCTTTTAGATTATCCTGAACTCCATTATAGCCTTATCTATTTTCGTATTATTCAATATTATTCAAATTTCACTCAAATTAGTTCCATTATTCAGAATTTATTTTATCAAAAGATCCACCCCACTGCGAAATTATCTAATAAGAACATAATAACGCCATGTTATTTTATTCATGTGTTTAAAATAATTCCGCTATGTTGAAAGAATAAAGATCGGCTTAAATTTGAAAGGAATTAATGAAAACTAAATAACAGACAAATTGGTCTTTTTGACACCTTTGTCTTATTAAGTAACGCCAATTCTTATCGTGTTCTAATCTTTCTATCAATGTTTCACATCACTAAAAGAAGGCAACACAAAACTCTGAAGGTTTCTTCCAACAAAAAGAATTTTAAAAAAAATATTTTTCTGTAGAAGTTATTAAGTTTACTAATACCTTTGTTAACATCTTTTCAGAACCAGCTATTTTGCAAGAAATTACTTGTATTATAAGAAAAGAAAACATCCAACTTAGTTGATGAGAACAATTGTTCAGTTGCTCAGCTCCCGGGTCACGATTTCAGTTGACTATTAAGAATACGAGTTGGTCAGAGAACAGAATAGGGAGACCTGTTGCATAATGAGCCATTTTAGAATCATCGATGTGGGGAAAATCTATAAAGATTGAGCTTACTTTTTATTATCCCGGCATGAGTTAATTGGAAAGTTGATTTCTAATAGGCGTTGTCTCGGAATTTTCGTTTTTTAAAAACATTCGAATTTCTTTTCACTCTGAGAAAAGATTTTCGAAACAAGATTGAAAAAGTACCATCTATTGTATTGGTGTTTCAAACGCATAATTGTGTTGGCTTCATTTTTGCAAACAACACCGGAGGGATGTGTGAGATTTGTTTGCACAATATGATTAATTTTAAAGGCGTGATCCAATGCTTTTTTTTTATTGTAAATAATATATTTCAAGCATGATCTTTTTTACTCCTTTGAAAAGCAATAAGTCAAAACGTTCATTATTTCTTAAGAAAAAGCAATAAATTGGAAATGACGAAAACTTAAGTCTTTAGGCACCGACAGTTTGATAAATTAGAAATCTATGTCAAGCTATGAATGTTTAATAAATAGAATATTTAATAAAAAGTTTATATATATATATACATATATATATATATATATATATATATATATATATATATATATATATATATATATATATATATATATATATATATATATATAATAACAGAGCTTCATCTCTGTTATCAGTGGTGTATTTAGCTTTAATAATGCAGTCGTAAGCCATGTTACACACAAAAAATCTTTATTAATGGTAGTAGGCTGGTATCGATAATACTTCACATCCACACTCCGCAAGGGAGGGGGTGGACAAGACTTTGGACAATTCCGGAACAACTTTTCAGGATCACAACATGATGGAAAAAGCCATGCGAAAAGCATTGCTCTCGCTTTTATACTAACACAGATTTGAGTAAACAGGCACAGTCGTTGGCATTCTTGTATCCTTACGCATTAAGGAAAATCATTTCATGCTTCCTTATATGGAAGTAAAAGGGGGAGAGATTCTATAAATAACTCAATCGTATGTTTATCAGCCTTGACTTCCCAAAATAGAATCTCTCTACGCTTATTCTTTAACAAAGACATTTTATTAAAACGAAAGAGATTTCATTCTTTTATTAATACAAAAGTATTATAATTTTTGTATTACATCCCCCCCAAAAAAGATTTTTGGCAAGCCAAAAAGAAATCATAATAAAATTTAGAATTCTCTGAACTTTTAAAATTTATGTTGGTACGACTGTTCCTTTTCACTACTACAAATAACATTTTTCAATTAGCTGTAAAAAAAAACAACTATATACAATGATAACATTAAAAACATGATAATACACTTTATCTGTTTAGGCAACTAAACAGAAAGAAAAATGAAACATATTTTTATAACTAATCTACTAAAATTTTCAAAAAAATTATTTTTTTCACACAGAAATATACATAATTTTTATGGATTTTTATCCAAATATCACTTCTTCCCTTGAAGAAGTAAAAAATTTTCTTTTGTTTTGGACACTATTCATGATTTAATTTCTACATTTGTGGGTTGTTATATTTCCTAAGATTTGATACATGAACTATTTCAAAATTTTGTTTACTTAAACTTTTCTTTTTATTTCCTATTTTTTCGTCGATGTTAACCTGATAATGTATGCACCCATTACCTAGTTCTATCTTCGAATCATTTGAAATGTTTGGCCTTTCTTTCTTTTTCCTATTTTTCCTGTACTTTTTGTTATTAACTTCTTGGTCATTCTTTCTTTTTCCTATTTTTCCTGTTCTTTTTATTTTTATTACCCCTCACATTATTTTTTTTTCAAAATGTTTACTTTTACTGAAACATCTTAACTTTTTTCAAAATGTTTACTTTTACTGAAACATCTTAAACTTCCATTTTTTCAAAATGTTTACTTTTATTGAAACATCTTAAACTTCCATTTTTTCAAAATGTTTACTTTTATTGAAACATCTTAAACTTTCATTTTTTTTTTCACAATCTTTGACCTTAACATTATGAGAATTCTGTTGTCTAATGTGCAAGGATAAGTTGTCATTGTTAGATTTAGCAGAGATGATCAGTCTCTTACCAAATTGAGTAACAACTGGCCCGACACAATTAATAAACAAACAAAAATCTTTGCAAGTTTGCAACCCTACTAAAGCATATGGTAAATCAGTATCAATTATAAAAAACTTAGCTGAGTTAATAATTTCGCCTATCGTAATAATGGGAAACTCACAAATTTTGTTAAGTGTGAAATGTCTTTTTGTTTGGGTAACATTTAATTTTTCACATTTTTAATAGGAATATTTAGTTTTGACCAAGTCCGAAAAAGAAAAAGCCTTACAAATTTCTTTTAGTTTTGTTTTTGTTTGAAAAGCTGAAAAATTTTGAATTTTGTTTGCCGTCACAAATTTAATTGACGTTTGAAACACATTTTTTTCCCTCAAAAACATTTTAAATGCATAAAAATACACTATTATATAATAATTCAAAAAAAGCAATCTAAACACAAGAAATGCAATCTAACTATTCAATATATAACATACTCAGTTATTCATACTTTATAAAGAAAAAGCAATATAAAAACAAGAAAAGCACTTTAACTCTTAATAAAATTCTATTGATTAAATTTCATTATAAAAAGTTTAGAGCACTTTCATATCCAATATCAATAAACTATTTAATCATAAGAATGAGAGAGAAAAATAAGAGGATAAAAAAAAATATATGTATCTGAATGAAATCCTTTCCATTTGCTACACTTTTCCTTGACCTTCATGATTGTGAAGAGAAGAAATAAACAAATTTTTCATTGCACTTCATGAATATTCATGATTAAGATTCACGCACATTCACTTTTGTTTTCTTTTTTCATTTGCCAAATTTTTCTCCCACTTTCATGAGAAAGGAACTTTTAAGAAAGAAGCAAAAAGCTTCTCTCTAAATTTAATATAAATCGCGCACATTCACTTTTGTTTTCACAATTTGAGCACTACGGAATTGTAGGGTCATCGGTCATTTCCAGATTGGACACTGTAGGGTCATCTCGATCAACACTATGGGTTTCAGAGAGGCATGTGACGAGCTCGAGCCAACGTCAGCATTCTCACAGCGATGAAGGTACGGGTAATTTAAGATGGAGTGGTAAAACAGACCTTCCTTCATTCGTTTTTCACCGCGGACTAGGCACTTCTTTCTTTCGTCCTTCGTCCCCCGGGACGAGGTTTTATCAACGTTGTAGTCAGCCGGAAAATAGATACAATGGTTTCCTCAGCAAGTAACATCCTGGCGTCTTATAATAACAGAGCTTCATCTCTGTTATCAGTGGTGTATTTAGCTTTAATAATGCAGTCGTAAGCCATGTTACACACAAAAAATCTTTATTAATGGTAGTAGGCTGGTATCGATAATACTTCACATCCACACTCCGCAAGGGAGGGGGTGGACAAGACTTTGGACAATTCCGGAACAACTTTTCAGGATCACAACATGATGGAAAAAGCCATGCGAAAAGCATTGCTCTCGCTTTTATACTAACACAGATTTGAGTAAACAGGCACAGTCGTTGGCATTCTTGTATCCTTACGCATTAAGGAAAATCATTTCATGCTTCCTTATATGGAAGTAAAAGGGGGAGAGATTCTATAAATAACTCAATCGTATGTTTATCAGCCTTGACTTCCCAAAATAGAATCTCTCTACGCTTATTCTTTAACAAAGACATTTTATTAAAACGAAAGAGATTTCATTCTTTTATTAATACAAAAGTATTATAATTTTTGTATTACATATATATATATATATATATATATATATATATATACGCTTATCGAGACTGGTACGCTTTAGTTTTAGAACATTGCCCAATATAGGTTCTCGACGCAGAAAAAATATTCAAACACATTATAAAACATAAATTTACAATGAATTAATAAAATTAGATACCTAATTCTATTCCGTAAACCTAAAACATTATTTTTCAAGAATGTAAAAAGGTAGGGAAAAGCAGAAATCATTTTTAAAAATTATTCCAAAAGGAGGGAGTAAATAGAATAGGATAATATTGTGAATTTAACGAAACGAAATATAAAAAATAATCTGAATACTTTTCTCCTTACATCAATTTATTTAATTGTTATTTTACAATATCCAACCATAAAAAAGATGTTACTCAAATTTTTTACTGTGATAAAAATCATTTACTGACTGTTTTTACCCGATATGGTTAACAACAGACTCTCGCCAACTGATGACACAATAAATGAAAATCGGCGCACATTCTTAGAAATATTTGGTAATATACGGAGAACGAAATTCCATTCCTTCACATACGGAGTTTCCAATGTCCTTCACTCCTTAATTGGTGATCCTGGAGAATTAAAATACGGGATTCGTATCATGCATAAACTGCAGTTTGCATAGTAACGCAGAGCTGCTTAACACAATTAAATCTAGTAGTTTCCATCTCACACGCTAGATGGCACTACTAGATAAACTAATTAAACCTTATTCCACTGGATGAACAGATAGTTACCAGTTACTTTAGAATAATTTTAGAAAATGAGGATTTTTAATTAAAAATTGCTAATTTTTATTGATTTATAAAGTGTACCACATACGGTTTCGTGCGGAATGGTTTATCTAATAGTGGATTTCATGTCTCTATTGCTACATACGCACACTTTTATCAAATTTCCAATAACTGTTAAGTCTAACTGTAGATGAAACTCGCTGTAAAACCTGCTCAGTTTCTACCATCAAAGCTAGACAGGCTGTGTACAATGCGCAAAAAAAAAAAAAAAATAAAAAAAAAAATAACGAACCATCTTTAATAACTTTTGATCTACTGAACGGATTTCCGAGTTTTAGGACTGAATGTTAATGGTTCAAGGGGATAACTTCAAATATGTTAATTAATTATTACACACGATATTTTAAGCTACGAAATCTGACACAAAAATTTACTTTCTCTGAACAAACATACCTTTTTTTATTTCGCCATATCTTAAAAGCTTTTTAATCAATTGCCCACAATTATAAAATTCGTTTATGCAATGATATCTCCATGCAAAAAGTAACTCTTAATAATTATTTATTATTGTTTACCATATTATTTAATAACAGTAGAAAAAATTTGGAATTATTAGGTATACTATTCTTTAAATCATTTTAAAAATCTAATTTTACATGGCAAAATACAAAATATGAGTGAAATTGGTTGAATATTTCCTGAGAAAACTAAACTAAACGGCTCGACAGCCCATAAAGGGTCAAGGCCTACTGTGCCCATGTCAGTTTTCTTGACCTTGGGCTCTGGGGTTCAGGAGCAGATGTTCCGGTCAGGTAGTCAGCTGAACGCGGAACCCCCAGTGTTCAGTTCCCAAGCATGCTTGGTACTCATTTATCGACCCAATGTAGGAATGAAAGGCTGAGTCAACCTTGTCCGGCCCGAGGATCTAACCAGGGACCTGTGGGACGACAGCGCGAAGCGCTACCGTTCAGTCAACGGGCGTCATTTCCTGAGAAACCAAATTTGAAATATAAGGATTTTTTTCAGACGACGATTTTAAGACTTTTTAATTAAGGATTTTTATTAAGGATTTTTAAGACGATTTCTCAGGAACTATTCGATCGATTTCACTCAAATTTTGTATTTTGTCATGAAAAATTATTTTCTTACAATTTAATTTTATACCTTACAATTTAATTTTTTTTTCTATTATCAAATAAAATATTAAATATTTACTACAAAATATTTTTTTGCATGGTTCTTTAAATAATGCATGGTTTTGCATGATTCCTTAAATAATCTTTTAATAAACGAGTTTTATATTGCTGTGCGAAATTTTTTTAATTCGCTTAAAAAGTTTTTGAGTCATGGCGAAGTACGGAAAAAGAAAAAGTAACATTATTCAAACTTCAGCTAACTCGGCAGACCAAACTATTGGGACTATGTCTCTCAGATTGCTACCACCCCTTACATATTTTTAAAGACAGAAATCCGAATCAATTACTAAAAGGTATTTCTATTGAGAAGAAATGCTTTTTTTGTGTCGAATTTCGTAACTTAAATTATGGTATGCTCTAATTAATCAGCATTGTTAAAGTTACCCCTTCGATCTATTAAGATTGAGACTTAAGACGTAAAATTCATATCATTAGATCAAAATTATTCAGGGTGGTCCGTATTTTATTTTGCGCACTATACTTGTAAACATCAACTATGAATATCAAAATAAATAAATAAATAATAAATGAATACTTAAAAAATAAATAAAAATTTATTAAATAAATAAATAATTATATATAATACTTAAGCAGATATTTAATTGTTTCTACTGCTGTGTTGCGGGAATCCTCTTAGTAGCTTTGAATTCTTAGCTGTTACACTTTTTTTAGTCTTTTTATAGGCAACATTTTATTATACAAATGATTCAAACACTTAAATTTTGCGTAAATTTTGGAACATTCTTTACTAAGGTGGAACCAGAAGCGCTTCCTAGCAGATGAACTCAGAATAAACATATTTACATTGTAATAAGTGTACAAGAAACACATTATTTAAAAATTTTTAGTTAAAAAAGGCCGCCTCTCTACGCTCTTTAACCCCAGAACTAAGTTCGCAGTTCCCTTAGTATTACTCACAAATTGGATAATTTTATGCTTTATACCTTTGCATATAGATTAGTAAAATAATTAATATAGACTGTAGAATAATTTCGAATCAAACTATTCAGAAAAGAAAAAACCTCAATTATATAGCATTAAATATTATAATTAAAATATAACTCTAAATTATTATTTAATAATTAAATAAACATAATACAAAAATGTAAAATTGTTTGCTGATATGAATTTTAGCCTTTGGTAATTTTATGTTAACTTACAGCTCAGTTTGTTTCAACCTGTTGCCGCGAGAAAAGAATGATTATGAAATTTGTAAATGTGCACTGTGAAAAAAACAATTCTGAAAAACACTACCAGAACATGGTAAAATTTAACGTGCTTCTGCGTGTATGGGAACATCAAAAAGAGCGGTAATTTTTAGAAAAGCACTTTGATAATGATTTTGGTAAATTAGCAATAAATATGGTTTTTTAATATACTATAAAACTTAGTAAATGTGATAAAATTTAGTAAGTTTATCGTGATACCTTAAAGCATAAAAACCATTTATGCGGTTAAGTTTACTTAGCCGCATAAATGGTTTCAAATTCCTTTATTTGGTATATTTTATTAATGTGTGATAATAATAACTGTAATTTTGAAAACCAAATTTTCAAGTAAACCGGTACCATTTGACGGGAAAATAACCAAATAAATGGTTAAAATACCGTATTAATTTTTAAAAAATATGATTTTTAGAACCAGAATGATGTTGTTTTTTTTTCTGTCGGAAATGTCATTATTATACCGTACAATTATAACAGAATTTTTTTATCCGTATACGTTTCAACTTTTATGCTTATGATTGATCTCCCACTTGATGTTTCTTGATATCAATTGACTTCACAAGATAGTTATTTGTTATGAACCGTAAAAAAAAGATTTCGTTAGTTTTTTTTCTAGTTACATTGTTCTTGGTGATATCCAATCAAAGTAAGGAAATAGAATTAAACAAAAATTAAGAATATTATGTTGGCAGGGTGGTGTATCCCCTGATGAAGTGTTGTTTTTGCTAACATCGTATCATTAGATTTCATTTTGCTTGTATTTGAATTCTCACAATTTTATTTATATTGTTTTAATTGACTCGCTTAAAAATGACAAGTTGACTGTGTTATAATTAACTGAGATAATTTTTTGCATACCTGTTTTAACACTGGTAGACACTTCCTTAAACTTTCATTTTTATCTTTAAACAGATATATAAGTTTACGCTAACTTCATTTTTCACTTTTTTATATATTTGAAAATAAACGAAAATAGAAAACCTGGATATGGCAATAAAACTGAAATCATCACTGAAATTATCAAATAAATCCCTTTATAAATTAAATATCAAATAAAGATAAATTACAAGTTTTGGAATCAAGAAATACTTTTCTAATTTTAGATAATTGTTTTTAAGAAGGAAAAAATAATTTTACCCTTTAAATCTAATAACATAATTCATAGTTTGATGTATCTATGTCAAATTTATAATTGCAAGCTGATAAACATCTATCAAATCAAGTAATAGTTGTAATATAAGAGTTATTCCCGATATCAGACGATCTTGTTTGACTCGCCTGAAATGACAAGTTGACCACACCTCTCATATATATTCTCATATACATCACCTATTACAAAAACAATACGGCGTTTAAAAATTTAAAATGACATTGATGAATAGATTAGACTCTTTGCGAGACATATGCAAAAGTCAATGACAGAATAAAATGAAACAAAGGTTAGGAATTGAAAGACACACCTAAACGATTGCACAAAACATATCTCAATTACATTAAATGTTTCTTTTATTATATCTTAATAAATTTAAAGAGAGCTGTAATCATAATTTTATTGTTCCTAATCGTTGTTTTCAATAAGTGTTGAATAAGAGTTAGATATAGATAAAATTATATTGGAGTAAGTCAGATGATTATGCTAGGTCGAAATTTTGTTTTCAATAAATACCGATTATGTATTTTTATGAGATAAATTAAATTGAAGAAAAGCAGATGATCAGGCAAGCTTATAATCATTGTTTTCAGTAAATATAAAATAAGCAGTCTGAGGATTAAAATAAAATTAAATATATCATATGATTAGGGAAGGTCATAATCATTGTTTTCAGTAAATATCAAATATGCAGCCTGGGAATTAAAATGAAGTTGAATTATATCAGATGATTAGATTAGGTCATAATCATTGTTTTAAATAAGTGATCTGATGAATTAATTTGGGACTTGATTTTGATGTATGTTTTTACTCAGAAAAACTGGGACACAGTTTTGGAATTTTTAAAATTGCTTGTACTATTTTGATTTTTTGTGCAGTTGTACAAAATTAATAAATACACAAAAGTCAAAAACTTTGTTAAAAACATTTTAAATAAGTTAATTTTTTACAAAAAATATTGTTTTTTTTTTTACATTTTATATAATTAAAAATATTACACCTTAATATTAATTTGTTATTTATATTCAATATTAATTTATAGGATGAATTAAACTATCCTTACTTTAATTTGACTTCCGAATTTTTAATACTGTTTTAAAAAAGGTTATAAAATATAACTTCCTATTTATAGAAACGTCCAAACATATATATATATATCATAATTCTGGTTGATAAAGCCAAAATATACGTATTTAAACCATTCATTTGGTAGTTTTTTCTTTCCCATGGTAACGGTTTAACGAAAATTTAGTTTTCAAAATAATTTCTATTATTACAACACATTTAATGAGAAATACAAAGATAAAAACTAAATTTAACGGAAAAACAGTTTTCATGCCAGGCTCTAAGATATCATGATAAAATTACCAAGTTTTACCACTTTCACCAAATGTCAAATATATTATTAAACCATATTTTACTATTAATTTTACCAGATTCGTTACCAAAGCGCCTCGGGGAAAATTAGAGCTTTTTAGTGCTCCCATAGAGACAAAAAAAAACTGTAAATTTCATCATATTCCAGTAAGTTTAACCATACTTTGTTCAGTATATGGAGAACATCTGGAAGCAGGAGCATTTTGAAATTCTAATTTGATTGTGTCAAAACTAAATTGTTAGTCTTGACCGTTAAGGAAATATGAAATCCTTTGTTGTGTACAAAATTACTTGTATTAAGGGGCTCCCTTTGGGGGCACCAAACAATCGAAAGTGCAATAACTTTAGTGATAAACTTCAAGGTCATCACCAAATTAAACTTCGCTGAATGAGTGAGTATTTGTGCTTAGCATAATAGCTATTTACTATAGACATTAATGTCGATTTTCAAATTATAGGTAGCCAACCTTTGATTCCAAATGCATTTCGTCTAATTGGTCAATAAGTCAAACCTTTACGTAAAATGATTGTTTTCCATCAACAAGTATGTTATTTTGCTTCAGCGATTATGATTCTACTCTTAAATGAAGTTATTACACAAATCAAACTGACATCTCATTAGCAGTTGGATATAAAAAAAATATCATTCAATGTCGAAGTTACGTATAAATTAAAACTCTAGTCACGAAATGAAAGAAAACTTTTTCATGATCAGATATAAGAAAAATTACCTTTTATAAAATTAAATGTTTTTAAATAATTCTAATGGATATAGTATACTACTGCTCATTAATTTTACCAAAACCGTTATTTCCCTGTTTTTCTTTTTCTTTTTTTTTTTTTTTACAGAAAAAAAAATTCAGGTAAAGTTTCTAATTTTTTACCAAATAATTATAATTATTTGGTAAAAAAAAAAAACATAATGATAAAATTTTCAACTTTTACCACATTTAATAAATTTCAAAACACATTATGAAATAATATTTTATTGTTAATTTTTCCAAAAATACTACCAAAACATTTCTGTAAAAACTACCAAGTTTTTGATGTTCTCAAAAAAAGCCAGAAATAAGTTAATTTTTACCATATTCTAGTAGTTTGAACCGTAATTTTTTTTCTCAATGTAAGAAATACCCAAGACAATTATCCACTGCACGAATATGATATTTTATTAAAGCATAATCCCATATTTTATTACATTATTTGCGCTCTTAAAAATCATTTTTAACATTACATTTCTTTGAGAATTTTGGTAACAAAATATTTTTGCCATAGCGTGATAAATAAGCAGAAAAGATTCCCATTGACAGAATGACCTTGCAAAAAGAAGCCAAACGTTCTAAGTTCCAGAAAAATCTATGGGGTAAATAGTACACTTAAAATAGCCTATATTCAAATCACCTACATCAAGAACTGGTGTGGAGAAAATGTGAAGGTTCGAGAATAACTTAATAAAGAAATATATATATTTTTAAAAACAATATTAGTTTCAATAGCAAATTACGCACTTTGAAACACGATTACTATGTTTTTCTCATTTCCAATACTACAATAAAGATTCAGGTCAGGGGATTTTGCAGGCGATATACTTATAAGTATCAACTAATGACGCGAGCATTTCTTGAAAAAAGATCTAGTAAGTAATTCGTAACAAGATCTTAGTGAGTAATTTTACCAGTTTCATTTTCATTGGAGGTTTTCACATAATGATACCCTTCCTTTAGCATCGCCCAAACAACGGGTTGGAGATCTAAGGGTGGTGAGTTCGATCATGCATTTGACAAAACAGCCAGTGTTAAGACGCAGTCCATTGATTCGTCGTGGCTATAAGTTCTCTTGCTGATTAAGGTGCGGAAGTTTGGAGAGAAAGGTACCAGCTCAAGCGCTGTTCACATTATCTGACCAGGGATAAAATTACGTGGCATTCCTAAGATGATCGTTTTAAATATAAATCCTTCAAAGGGAGTTAGGTGCTTGGTCATGAATTGGCCCCTCCACTGATGAGAATAGTTCAAACAAACATTTATCCTGGATTGGATAAAAAAAATTTCTAAATATATATATTATATTTAAGAGTCACATACATTCAATTATGTAGGAAGAGAATGAAACTTGTTTTGTCATCCTCTGACCACTGGGTTTTGGTTGAGGGTAGTTTAAAAATAAGCTCACCTAGAAAACCATGGCCCCTGGAATTTGTTGGACAGTCTGGAATTTATGTCAAAGTATTGGGTGGGATTAAAAATATCTTTTGAATTTAACGTGACTCAAAGGGATAAATCTGCATCATTTTATTAACTGAATGATTATTAAAAGAAGAAACATTTATAGACAGATTTCTATTTTGAAATGTTTAGTATATTTCCATAGTAAGAGTAATAATGTGTAGTGATTTGATAATCAAAAACTAAAAATTAGAACAAATGTATCAATTGTACAAAAGAAAATTTTGAAATAAAATACGAATGAAAGAGATTAAATTCCACAAATAAATTGAAATTGTGAAAAATTAATTGTTTTTATTCACTAAAGCTAGTTATTATAAAAAAGAAGACAAATTTCACCTCCGAATAAAAAAATTAAAAATATAAATGAAACTATAAAATAAATAATATATTATGTAAGAAAAATAAAACAAATAACATGAAAATAAGAAAAGTCAAAGATTTTAAGCCATTAAAAAATGCAAATTTTTAAAGGGGATGAGGAAAAATCTCTCCCTCCTAAGAAGGGCATATAACCCTTTATCTTGCAGTTGTCGCCACCTTCACCTCACACTTTTGGCCTACACTTAATAAACAAAGAAACTTCAATAAATAAAAATCAGTTTAAACAAATGCCTGACCCCGATGAAAATCAGCATTTTGCAATATTACTCCAGTTTTCAAAAGCATCCTCACGTTCAACGTCGGAGGTATGTGGCAGCCCATAACTGCCCATTTCTTACACCAGTTTTCATCTCAAATGCCGAATAAGAAAGACAACCGTGAAACATTCTTTTATTGTAATTGGTTAAGAAATTAAAAACTAAAGACAGTTTAGAAGTACTTTACACAAAAATGGCGGCACTCCCACAAAGTACCTTTTGTCGCGGTGATCTTTTGGAACAAAAGCAAGGGCCAGGGTGGAGGAAGATAACTTCTTTTGGGAAGAGGGCTGGGCCGCCTGCCAATCACTGGGATGGCTAAACATTTTTATCGACTCAACCTACATTTATGGCTGGAATATTGGAAAGTTTAAAAAAATAAGTGGAATGGGATCATAAAGAAGGGATGAAAATAGTTTTTGTTTCGAATTGAGATTTCAACTAGATTGCTGGTAACCAATAATTTTCGTTTATTTTGGGATTCTCAGAAATTGTCGAAACTATTAAGTTAATGTCTCAATGACTCGAACTTTTGACATTTCCAAATAAAGGTTTAAATGTTTTGGTTCCTCTCATTTTATCATCACGAACGTTTAGTTTTTCTTTTGATTTGAGAGTTATTCAAGTGTTTAATATCACGTGTCAAAAATAGACTACCTGACTAATCTTTTCACGACTCTGACTAAATTGCAGTGCAATATATAATTCGCTGTTTATTTTATCTTAATTGTTATCAAACGTTCGATTTTCTTCTTTTATCGTATGCAAATGACCTCAATAATAAAGAAGAAAAGAATGAAGATCTTTAGCTGTTGGTAACTTTGGAGTTTCTTGAATCAAATAGAAATGGAATATGATTCAAATATGATGCATCCTTAATATCAGGGTTCGGAAAAAATTTCACAGTTCTTACATGCCTGCTGGGTATGTTAGTCCACAAAATACAAGCCTGGACATTTTTCTATTGCATGTTAATGAAAACATGTCAATGTACCCATTATTGATGAGTCAAAATAAAAAATGAAGTAACAACTTTATATCTGGATCAGCACTTTTATTTTAAGTATAAATTTTTAAATAATAAGTATTATTTGATAATAAACATCGGGCATAGTAAAAAAAAAAGTTTTAAGCCCGAATAAGTCTTGATAGAGGAAATGCAGAACATTGTTATTTATAAAGAAGTAATATTATCAAAATTATTAAGCATTATTAGCTAACGCATGCCTTTCAAGCTGTTACTTTAAAACGATGATACAATTTTAATTTACGGTCTTCATATGCGCAGCTATTAGGATAAACTCTTTTGTTATAAAAAATATGAATGACTAAGGGTCTAAGAAGGAATTAGCTTACTTTGGTTCTTATTCATATTTTTTTAATTCAAATTATTCTTATTTATTTATGTTGTTCAATTTTTATTAGTAATATTAAATTCAGTAACATTTATGTCGTATCAAATACAATTAATTTCCTTCTTTTCTTCTGCCTCGTATTCATCCCATCGGGCATCTTGATAATTTTTGACAAAATTTCAGTTCCACCTAATTAACGTCTCATCTGGAGCTCTGAAATTGATAACTATATTAATGTCCTTTTTTACTGACCACAACAAATAGAATTATGTCATCGACAAATAAAAAATATTTTCAAACAAAATTCTGACAATTTTCTGAAAAACGCAAGTGCTCAGATCTCATTTGGAGCTTCGCGCTTGATTCTTTAAAAAGTTCTTGTCATTGTCGATCGTCAGCAAAGTTTTGACCACTTCCGGACTAACTAGAATGCTTAAATTTAACTGAACATCTGTGCTGGATAAAAATAAGATTCTTACAATCATTTTCTGATTACTGCAAGTAATCAGCGGCTCTTTCACCAAATACAGTTGTATTGAAATTTCTTTCCCTTTACGACTTTCCCTTTACGATCATTTCTTAAATAATGTATGGACGCATACCGCAATTTAATGATCAATCGAAGTTTTAACCATTTTCACACGAAAACAATTTAACAGACACAAAAATAAAATGAAGAAAATAGAAAAATAAAATGAAAAACAACAAAAAAACATTTTCAAGAGTAAAAAATGTAAAATATTTTTATTTTGTAAAACCTAAACCAAAAAAACATACCTATCAACTCTGATAAACACCGAAAATTTCTTTCACGCTTTTTGAAAGTGATGTATTGTACGCTTTCGTTTTGGATCTAATAAAAATAAAATTATTTTTTCCTCCAAGTCAAATTGAAAATTTGATTATTAAATTATTAAGTCAAATTGAAAATAATAAATCTCAAAATTGTTATTTTGGAAAATTCATTTTAGATTTAAAATGTTTAATAAAATGTTAATTTATTCTATAATTGCTTTAAAGAACGATTTTATACCATAAAGTACTTCTCACTTAAATATATCGATGACATACATACACAGCATAATATTTTGATAACGTAATATACCGATAGTTAACAGCCATCACCCCATCAATGTAGGATAAAATTTAATTTGAGAAAATGAACTTTGATTTTAAGTAAAATTTATTAACAGTGCTGAATGTTGTTAATATTTTTTAAAAAATAAATAAATAATATGTATGTAAATGCAATGAAATATTTATGGCCAATTAATAAAAACTATCATAAATACTTCTTTTTTTACATGATCCCTTACAGCAAAATAGAAAGTTCATTGCCTTAATTAGTTTATAATGCTTGCAATAATAAGAATCCTGCAATATTATTAATGACTCCACCCATAAAATACTTATTACTCAAGTTTATTATCTAAATGTATAAGTGTGCTGATATTAGTTGTGTAGTACTATGATAATAGAAAATTCATCCTGATTTATAGTTTGTGGCCCTTAGAAAAATGGTCATAAATTTTGCTTGATAGTTTAATTAAATTTAAATGATGTTTGGGGAACAACCTTAATTAACTAGGTTAAGGTATACTAATGTACATTAATATCTAATGGATATGTGGAAGAAAATCAATCAGATAATTGATGAAATCCTTACTTGCTTAAAGGCTTTAAGCACATTTAGAAGAAAAAATTGAGAAAAAAAATTCCACATAAAGCATTTACAAAATCTTAGTAACTAACGAGCTCTTCATATGCGTATAGGTACAAAGTAAAGTATAAAAACATTACGAAAAAATAATTACTTGACACTTTGAATTTTGTAAAATGCATTTATTAAAATTTATTATCATTTAACAAAAGTCTTTTTATATTGATACAAACTTTATAATGTTATATAACAGGGGTGGCCTAGCTTTTTGATAGTCGAGTCATTTTTCAAAGTTTGAAATTTTTCGCGAGCCGTAATTAAATACGTATTTAAAAGGTATGCAAAAAAGTTATTAATTTTTTTATTGAAATTATATTTATTGAAATCATATAAATAAAAGTACAAAATATGTGTATTGAATTTAAATATTAAAAATTAAACACATTTATTTTACTTCTTTTACAATTCTTTAAAATTTGGTGAATAATTGGTGACAGCACTTCTCAGTAATTCCTTGAGATGCTGGTTAGTTAATACTGATCTGTGTTTGGATTTCACGAATTTTGAAGTGGAATAAAATGATTCTCATAAGTACGTTGTTCCGAATATTGAAATAATTAGACATGCAGCCTTTTTTAGTTCAGGATACTTCGATTCTGGTACAAATTTCCAAAATTCAGTAATTGACCTCGACTTATATTTTAATTGTAGAGCTTGATCGTCTTGCGTCTCTATTAATTCTAATTCTTCAGATGCTTTTTGGGTCATAATTATATTGGAAATGGAAAACTCACCTTGAATTATGTTAATTTAAAATGGGTTCAGAAAGATATTAAAATATAAAAGCACAAAAATGAAGAGGAAACTCGAGTACATTTATCTAGAGCCACAAATAATCGTTCAAAGAGCCGCAGGTTGGCCATCCCTGTTATATAATTTAATTCAGGTTTATTTAAAAGCGTGTTATTTTTTTAATTTTAATTATACCTTATTTAAAGACAAAAGAAACTGAAAAAATATGTAAATATTTAACGGTTCACAAGTTCACTTTAATATCCAGATAGCACCGTTGCCAAATTGCAACGGAACAGTCACAGAAACTCATTTTGAAATAACGTGTAAATTTTGTGAAGTCGATACATACGTCAAAAATGGTTATTATGTCTTTGGTGATGTCACATATTGAAGTCATTCAAACGCCAATGTGACATTTCATAAGACCACCAGATTTCATAAGTTAAGATGAGACATTTTGTTTTTGAAGTGGCATCATTGTGGTACAAAACTGTAACGCATTCATGTTTCAACTTCATAACTCAGTGATGCTGTGGAGATGTAAATGTGCTACAGTTTCGTTACACGAATACATCACTGCGACAATTTATTGTTTCATTGTTGCCTCGTGTTGACGTCAAAATGTAATTTCACCGAAGGCAAACATAGTAACTTTTTTTTGACTAATACATCGACGCTTCAAAAGTCACTCGTGATTTCAGAAAGGAGTCACATCATTATTAAAATCTGTTTTATGGGTTAGGTCAACAGCGAATCATGAAGGTTTATATTTTAATAAATGAGCAATAATGAGTATAGGATATTTTGAAGTATTAGTAATGTAAAATGCTTAATATGTATTTTTTTACAATAATATTCAATACATAATTTTGTGTAGTACTAATGATTACCTTTTATTTTTAAAAAAAAAACATATTATATATATATATATAAATATATATATATAAATATATATATATATATATATATATATATATATATATATATATATATATAGATATATATATATATATATATATATATATATAATAACAGGGCTACATCCCTGTTATCAGTGGTGTATTTAGCTTTAATAATGCAGTCGTAAGCCATGATACACTCCAAAAAGCTTTATTAAAGGTAGTAGGCTGGTATCGATAACAATTCACATCCACACTCCGCAAGGGAGGGGATGGACAAGACTTTGGACAATTCCGGAACAGCTTATCAGGATCACAACATGATGAAAAGGGCATGCGAAAAGCATTGCTCTCGCTTTTATACTAACACATTTTGGAGTAAAAAGGCACAGTCTTTGAAATACTTGTATCCTTACGCATTAAGGAAAATCATTTCATGCTTCCTTATATGGAAGTGAAAGGGGGAGAGATTCTAAAAATAACTCAATCGTGTTATTAGCCTTGACTTCCCAAAATAGAATCTCTCTACGCTTATTCTTTAACAAAGACATTTTATGAAATCGAAAGAGATTTAATTATTTTATTAATACAAAAGTATTATAATTTTTGTATTACATCCCCCCCAAAAAAGATTTTTGGCAAGCCAAAAAGAAATCATAATAAAATTTAGAATTCTCTGAACTTTTAAAATTTATGTTGGTACGACTGTTCCTTTTCACTACTACAAATAACATTTTTTCAATTATCTGTAAAAAAAAAAAAAAAAAACTATATACAATGACAATAATAAAAACATGATAATACATTTTATCTGTTTAGGCAACTAAACAGAAAGAAAAATGGAACATATTTCTATAGCTAATCTACTAAAATTTTCAACAAAAAAAATTTTTTTTTTATTCATGATTTAGTTTCAACATTTGTGGGTTGTTATATTTCCTAAGATTTGATACATGTACTATTTCAAAATTTTGTTTACTTAAACAATTCTTTTTATTTTTGTTATTAACTTCTTAGTCATTCTTTCTTTTTCCTATTTTTCCTGTTCTTTTTATTTTTGTTACCCCTCACATTTTTTTTTTTTTTTTCAAAATGTTTACTTTTACTGAAACATCTTAAACTTTTACTTTTTTCAAAATGTTTACTTTTATTGAAACATCTTAAACTTTTATTTTTTCAAAATGTTTACTTTTGTTGAAACATCTTAAACTTTTATTTTTTTTTTCACAATTTTTGACCTTAACATTATGAGAATTCTGTTGTCTAATGTGCAAGGATAGTTGTCATTGTTAGAATTAGCAGAGATGATCAGTCTCTTACCAACTTGAGTAACAACTGGCCCGACACAATCAAAAAACAAACAAAAATCTTTGCAAGTCTGCAACCCTACTAAAGCCTATGATAAATCAGTATCAAGTATAAAAACTTAGCTGAATTAACAATTTCGCCTATCGTAATAAGGGGAAACTCACAAAATTTGTTAAGTGTGAAATGTCCTTTTGTTTGGGTAACATTTAATTTTTCACATTTTTAATAGGAATATTTAGTTTTGACCAAGTCCGAGAAAGAAAAAGCATTACAAATTTCTTTTAGTTTTGTTTTTTGTTTGAAAATCTGAAAATTTTTTAATTTTGTTTGCCGTCACAAATTTAATTGACGTTTGAAACACATTTATTTCCCTCAAAAACATTTTAAATGCATAAAAATACACTATTATATCATAATTTTAAAGAAAAGCAATCTAAACACAAGAAATGCAATCCAACTATTCATAATATAATATACTCAGTTATTCATAATGAAAATTTTAAAACACTACTCATCTCCGATATCGATAAACTATTTAATCATGCTAGTGAGAAAGAAAAATAAGAGGATAAAAAAATATATATATCTACAGTACTTTCTTTCGGCCTTCATGACTTTTTATGTTGAAGAGAAGAAAAATATATATATAAATAGAGACTTCTCTCTTTTTTCCTTTTTTTTTTCACTCGCCAAATTTTCCACTGACCTTCATGTGAAAGGAACTTTTAATAAAGAAGCAAAAAGCTTCTCTCTAAATTTAATATAAATCGCGCACATTCACTTTTGTTTTCACAATTTGAGCACTACGGAATTGTAGGGTCATCGGTCATTTCCAGATTGGACACTGTAGGGTCATCTCGATCAACACTATGGGGGCACACATCAAACGGTTTCAGAGAGGCATGTGACGAGCTCGAGCCAACGTCAGCATTCTCACAGCGATGAAGGTACGGGTAGTTAAAGATCGAGTGGTGAAATCAGTCCTTCCTTCATTCTTTTTTCTCTGCGGAATAGGCAGCTTTCTTCATTCGTCCCCCGGGATGAGGTTTTCGAATTTACAAGCGCTTCCTCAAAAGATTTTCGAAACACTGGTTTCCTCCACCAAGCAAATATCCTGCAAGACTTATAATAACAGGGCTACATCCCTGTTATCAGTGGTGTATTTAGCTTTAATAATGCAGTCGTAAGCCATGATACACTCCAAAAAGCTTTATTAATGGTAGTAGGCTGGTATCGATAGCAATTCACATCCACACTCCGCAAGGGAGGGGGTGGACAAGACTTTGGGCAATTCCGGAACAGCTTATCAGGATCACAACATGATGAAAAGGGCATGCGAAAAGCATCGCTCTCGCTTTTATACTAACACATTTTGGAGTAAAAAGCCACAGTCTTTGAAATACTTGTATCCTTACGCATTAAGGAAAATCATTTCATGCTTCCTTATATGGAAGTGAAAGGGGGAGAGATTCTAAAAATAACTCAATCGTGTTATTAGCCTTGACTTCCCAAAATGGAATCTCTCTACGCTTATTCTTTAACAAAGACATTTTATGAAATCGAAAGAGATTTAATTATTTTATTAATACAAAAATATTATAATTTTTGTATTACATATATATATATATATATATATATATATATATTAAAAAAATTCATTTTTCATTTAATTAAAAATTGGAAAAATAATGCAACTATATAAAACAAAAAAGAATTTAAAATAAAAAAAGATAAAAAGATTTAAAAAAATTATAAAAAAATCTTTTTACAAAATTTAAAAAGCAATTAAAAATGAGCAATAAAGACTACGCAAACATATAATCTCGTCATCATCTCACACGATTATGTCAACAAAAATGGTTCTTTCTAACATCGCATGCCTAATATTGATCCACGGCACCATGTCAAACTATTGGTATGTTCCTGGCATTCTTTTGTCGGTTTTTTATTTTATTGCCGTTGTTGAACAGCAGACCCAATTTTGGGTTTACGACTATTAATGTTCAATTCTGCAGCCTTGCAATTGTGAACCCAGTCCAGAAAACAAGGGAACTCCTGGATCAAGTAGTGGGCGAAATTTGCTTTTGTGGAGGACTTCTTGAGGGAACTAACTCGCATTTGCGTTACATGGAGAGGAAAGCCACGGTTCGCCTGACGGCAAGAGGACTCTAAAGCATAATCCGTATACGACAGGGAATATTTTGTGTTTTTACTTCAGCTCTGTGGGTCGATGCAAGCCGGGTTGGGAATACCACTCTTGGCAGGGCTTCCAGGAATCATATTTCTCCAAGACAATTTTCGTCATACTTAGAAAAAGTCCCACATGAATGCCTTCGCCACATTACCACCGTGTCTTGGCTTACTCAACGCCCCTTTTTGTTCAAGGTATGAGAATATCTGGGGCCTCTGTTGGCGGTAAGTTAGATATCCTTCGAATTTATTCGATTTAGCAGCAACTGTAGAACGAGATGCCACAGGACATCATAAAGGACTTGTATGATGCAATGCCTTATCACATCCTGCATTCGTGCTAGAGATGGGTAAAGAGGTCACTAAAACCTCGATTTGTATTTTTTCTTGCCATCAGTTATCATTTTGCTTTTATTTTCTTATAACTTACCTGTATCAACATTGCGCTTATGTCTGTAAAAGTTCGCTTCATTCAGACAACTCTTTTTAGGTTCACAAATGTTTATGCAATCAGCGTACAAGAAACTTTGCATTAAATTAAAATTACTCCTAAATAGCAAAAGGTGAGTTAAGGATCGAAGTTATCAAAGTGTGACAAATGATGATTTTATGAGTTGTGACACAGTACTAGCGAACTTGTAATACATAATATACTTAAAAATAATTCTTTTTGCATTCTAAATAACAATAAATGCTGAAATAGAAACCTTGAGAAATTGCAACAAAAGTAATACACAATCAAGACCCACTCTTATCCAGATTCATAAGACCTCAAACACCTCCATAATTTTTTTTTTTTAGCTATTACACACATAAAGAGTTTAACTAAATTTTAAATAAGTTTATTTTATTTTATAAACCTTGCAAAAAGTACTCGAAGTACGCCGCAGTCGCGCGCCTCACCAAGCGCTAACTACCTTTTTTTATCCTCCATCACATGCAGACAAGACCAACATTTGTTGACGTGAAAATCTCCCAGCACGATTTGGTCATTAAAGTGGAACATATCATATTCCTTAAGCTCTGAATATCGACATTAGTATGCAAAGGAACTGATTACCAAAACAAATAGGCGCCTACTATCCTATTCCATTCCGTTTGGCAATTACAGAAAGTATTTCTGGAAGCTTAAAATTAATTCTAAATTGTTTTTAAGGAATATTAAGTAAGAAACTTCTTCCTACGTGTGAATGTCCACCTCTTCTGCATACAATTACTGGTGGAATTAAAGCGAAATAAATGCAAATATAAGTATAGTGTGATTATCATTTCTATTGGCTAGCCCACTCTGGAAACTTTTTAGAAGGATTATTAGTGCTTTATTTACTTCCTGATTCATTTAAATTACTGTCATTCAAATATTCAATTTCATTTGTGCTGTGTAAAAATATGAATAAAAGAGAGATTTTGGGATTAGGTCTACTATTTTTAATGGTTCTAAAATAATTTATATTGGATAAATCAAATCTTTGTTTTGCGAATAATAATAAAACCTATTAATCAAAAATGCAATCATACAGTTTATGCACTAGTTTCAAATTACAAAATGAATAAATATTGTTATATAATAACACCCTAAAATTACAGTGCATTAACAATGTATGTAAATTAATCTAATATAACATACATAATATTTACAATATCGATAAAATAATTTATAAAATAGTGTATAACAACTTTATAAAAACGCTGCAAAATTGTTTTCACTACTTTATGAGCTAATTTACTCACGCAAAAGTATAAAATTTTATTTAATGTAATTTATATAAAGCTTTAATTGTTTTTAAGATCCTACATTATTTATAAAACTCTATTAATACTTTACAGCCAAAACATTTATTGCTCAGAATGTTCAAAGTATGTTGTTCTTATTTGTAAAAAAGAAAATCTGAATGCTGTTTTCAGCGAATATATATATATATAAGTTAAAAATGAAGATAAAACAAAGTTTACCTTCGTTTTATCTTCATTTTTAGCTTATCTTATGAGTCCTATTTACTTGCATCTTATGCGCAATAAATAATACTTATTGTTTTTCTTAATTTTTTTCTGGTTTTTTTGTTTTTATTTATTTTGCTGTATATATATATAATAACAGGGCTACATCCCTGTTATCAGTGGTGTATTTAGCTTTAATAATGCAGTCGTAAGCCATGATACACTCCAAAAAGCTTTATTAATGGTAGTAGGCTGGTATCGATAACAATTCACATCCACACTCCGCAAGGTAGGGAGTGGACAAGACTTTGGACAATTCCGGAACAGCTTATCAGGATCAGAACATAATGAAAAGGACATGCGAAAAGCATTGCTCTCGCTTTTATACTAACACATTTTGGAGTAAAAAGGCACAGTCTTTGAAATACTTGCATCCTTACGCATTAAGGAAAATCATTTCATGCTTCCTTATATGGAAGTGAAAGGGGGAGAGATTCTAAAAATAACTCAATTGTATGTTTATCAGCCTTGAATTCCCAAAATAGAATCTCTCTACGCTTATTCTTTAACAAAGACATTTTATGAAAACGAAAGAGATTTAATTATTTTATTAATACAAAAGTATTATAATTTTTGTATTACATATATATATATATATATATATATATATATATATATATATATATATATATATATATATATATATATATAAAGCAGGGAATCACGTACATGTTATGACTTAGGGGCGTTAGTATTGTATATATCTGTACAGGAGCACATGACCAGAAATGCCGTCGTATGCGGTTAGAGACACTTCCATATTATTACCTGTTTGGAAGCAAACGAAGAAGCAGTGACTCCCCTGTTATATATAACGTTTTTAGATACATTTTGACAAAACATAAACTAAAAATCGCATTTGAAAAAATTGTAGCTTGAAGAGAAAAACCGACTGCAGTTTTGAAATTAGTATTTAAGATCTGTTAAAGAATCTCTTGCAAAAGAAAAATATCTTAATGACTTCCCCAATGTCATCTTCTTAATTTAGTGCCTATATTCATTTCTTTATTATTCAGTTTTTCTATAAATTCATAGACCCTATGTTACTAACCAAACATTTATCCTTCTGGTAATGTTTAGTGCACAGAAGGAGAAGGTATAATTCTCTTATCATATGGTAATAGCATTTCTGGTTAAAAAAAAATAATAATTTCAAAAAATTCTGGTTAATAAAACCAAAACGCACGGAATGTAAATTATTCATTTGGTAATGTTTACCGGATTTTCTGATTTCCAAAATTATAATTCTTATTACCACACTTTTAGTAAAAAATACAGAACTGAAAAGTATGTTCAACCGAATAAATGGATTTTATGCCATGTTTTAAGGTATCGTGATAAAATGATCAAATTTTACCACATACTAATAAATCAAATTTTATTCTTAATTTTACGAAGATCATTACCAACTTACCGAAACTTGGGAAAAAATTAACGATTTTCCTCGTGTTCTTATTGAGCCGGAAACACGGTAAATTTTACTATATTCTGGTAGTTTTAACCATACTTTTTTCTCGGGGTACGATTGTTGATATTAGTACAAAAATATCTAAGATATAATCTTTCCATCTATTACACAGTGTTTATAGACAAGGTTTCAATTTCAAGGCCATACATTTCGAGAACTGATCCATCCACTGAATTTCGTTTAAATCACATACCCATTTGATATGTTCCGAAATAGCCTCCACCTGCTATAATGCACTTCTGTCTCAGCTGTATAATTGTCTAAAACCAAGTACAGAGTGTTTTTTTTACGTCGGAATGTTATAAAGATTCTCGAAATTCTTAGATCTCATTCTTTTATTCTTTTAGTATAAGTTTCATAAACTAGAAAAAATCCGCTAGATTCAACTGATGAGTACAGTTTGAAATTGATAAAGTTACAAAATTTAAAGAGGGCAAATCTTAAAGGTTTAGACGATATTCTGAAAGAGGACTTCAGAAGTTTTAGAATCTTTTAAAAGTAAATGGAGGGGGGGGGGAATGGCAGAAGATGAAGATTACTTCAAAACGTATTAAATTGAAATGTGATTTCCATAATATTCTCAAGAGTTATTAGATTTTTCCTGCAAACTAGTAGAGACACCTTGTAATATAGGAATATTAAGTGAAAAAAATCTTTATTTTGTTTGCTTGTTAAAACTAAACTAATTGAAAGCTACTCTAAACATTGCATGATTAGCGCAAAAGGAAAAAAATAATGAGCTTCTTTTTTATGATTAGGTGTATATCAAATAATTATTGATCAAAATTACTAAAAAAAAAAAAAAAAACGCTTACATGACACAATTATCAATATTACGATAAAATAAAATTCGTCAATTCGTAATTATTTCTCCAAGGCATAAGTTTCTTTTTATTGGATATCGTCTTCATTAGAGATTGTGATTAACGTTACATAGAGGAAGCAAAGGACTAATTTGTTTTACGATTCAGTATCACAATAAACGAATTCTCAAACAAGTAGAGATAAAGCGTTGATACGAAATAAGAAAGATCACAACGCTGGCAAACGTTGTCTCATTAAAACATACGTCTAACAATTCCCAGTAAGATTTTAATAATCAAGTTTACTTATTTTACCCCCTTGCAAATTATTTTAAGAAAATTTAGGAGATAAACTGCTATAAAGAATAAACGTCCAACGCAATTATAAATATTACTAAAAAATAAATTGTATCTATTAATAATTAGTTTCCCAAGGCATAAGTTTCTTTCTTATTAGATATCGTCTTTGTTGGACAGAGTAATAAATGTTTGCCAAAGAAAAATATACACAGATTGATTTATGATTCTATCTACAAAAACAATTTCTCAGAATAGTAGAGTGAGTGCGTGGATAAGGTAAAAAAAAAAGCTATAAAAATCACATTTCCGCTCACGTTTGTTGGTAAAAATATCTGGTTAATATTACTTATATATACAACTTTCAATAGAATTTCAGCAACCAAGATTAATTATTTAATGTCTTGTAAATTATTTTTTTGGAAACGGAATCAAGACTGCACTAGGAAATAAACGTCTGCATTGCGCAGCTATATGTCTTATTAAAAATTAAATCTGTCAACTCGTAATTAATTCTCCGAGGCATAATTTCCTTTATTCCTTTATATAATTACGATTCTATCTACATATTCGTAAGCTTGTGGAGTTAAGCTTTGACAAATATCACCGAGCTTATAGATAAAAATTGTCTGCCTATTAAGTTCATAATTACAATAGTTCATAATTACAACTTTCAATAGGACTAAAACAACCAACTTATACTTCGTACAGTACGAATACGAAATTAAATATTCAAATACATTATGAATAGGAAGTTAAACAAGTAACTTCCTTCAAATTAGTTTTTAGGAAAGAAATCAAAACTGCAATAGGAAATAAACGTCCCTATAACACAACTATAAATTTTATTAAAAAAAATTAAATCCGTCAACTCGTAATTCTCGCCGTCCTCAAGGCATAATAAGTTTAATATATATGTTATTTTCATTAGAGAGAATGATTAACGTTTGCGAGGAAAAACTAAACTTAGGTTTGTTTTACGATTCTATCAACAAAAACAAAGGTCTCAGACTTGTAGAGTTAATGCCTTGATAAAAGGTAAGAAAAATCACCATCTTGGGTAAGGTTTCATATCACTTATGTATACACTCGCAGCAGGATTTCAATAAGCAAGTTTACATGTTTTACGTCTTGCAAATTCTTTCAGGAAAGGTAATTAAGGAATCAAAATTTATGACTGCTACGAATTCTCAGCACAGAGAGTATTCTGTTCTTTATTGCTCATAATGTTCTATAGATGCGTCTTTTGAATTTTAACGACCCCTCCACACATCTATTCTTGGCGGGGCGTTGTTTCCTTGTGTGTTGGCAAGGACGTTCTATTTCTCGGGATGCCAATTGTGTAGATACAATATTTAACATTCTAGAAAAAAGCTATTAAAGGCGAGTTTTTTTCATCTTCATTTTGACAAAGAAAAAAGTATTATCATTCCTTTTAAAAAAAGATTAATGAAGGGGAAATCCTGGAACATGACATGGAATGAATACTAGAGCACGCGTCCACTTAATTCGAATTTTAATGAGTGATTCAATTTTTTAAACGTTTAAAAAATTATTTCAATATTGATTTCACACAATATTAAAGAATAGGAAAACTTAGGGAAGAGTCGGGTAGCCCCGCCCACTTAAAGAGTATTGCTTATATTTCTATATAATATTGAGTAATAATCAATATTTTTGTATGTTTCTATTGTTTTATCATCTAAGTAAATAATGCAAAAAGAATAAACCAAAAAAAGAATAGTTTAACTTAAAAAAATATAAATTTAAAAAATTTGACTACTGTATTCAACATATTTTCAAAACAATTGTTTACCTTGTTACCAGCTGCATAAATACTTGAAACTTCGAAAATAATCTTTTTTTTAATATAGCAATTAATGTCCGATGGCCCATTGACTTGAAAAAATATTCTATACATATGAAATTGACAGTGGGCGGGGGTACCCGACACTCCCCTACCTTTTAGTTTTATACTGTTATTAGCCTTTTAGTTTTATACTGTTTAACGTTTTATTTTATTGAAAAGTAATGCTAGTGGAAAAAGAATATTTTTAGCAAATAATTCTTATTATGAACCATTTTTAATTTTAAAAAGAAATAATTTTTTCATTTTTGCGCAGATGGGTCACTAGATTCCCTTTTATGTATTTTTTTGGACTTTCTAATTAATGTAAGCATATATTTTAGCATTTTTTAACTATAAAAACAATCTTATAATTATTAAAAAAAATCTGTTAGATTCTCAGAATTATTTCAGCTCTAAAATACAAAATTCAAAAAAAGTAGTTTGCAGATTTTGTTTCATTAAAAATTCAAAAATTTTTCAATATTTGATATTTTAAATTAAAGACATTTTCATGATGAATTACTGTTTCTCTTAGATAATAACTGTAAATAAATGCTAATTTGAAACATAACTGTTTTGAGGTGAGCTATGCTTAAAAAATGATTCATTTAACGCAAAACTAGACACCGGTGACCGATGATGTATTTCATAAGGAAAAGTTATTAAAATACTAAATATAATATTTTTTACTTATTTTGGCCTATATTAATACAAAATAAGGAAAAAAGTATGAAAATTATGTTTAATGAAGATTCTGCTCTAAGAAGTTAAATATTCGAAATAATTTATTAATTTATCTATTAGTAATGTTATAAATAATTGATAATTTTACAAAAAGTATTGGATGTTATGTTTTGAATTTTAAATAAACTTATAAACGTTACACCACCTATTGGAAAGCAATAAGAGTTTTGAATAGAAAAAAAAAATATTTTTGGGTAAAGACTATGAAACTGAACCATTTTTTATGAAATCATTTTTAATTTTCGAAATAATTTATTTATCTAATTATTATTTATTCACTATTCATATTTTTACAAAAAGCATACTGTAGTTAACTTTTGAATTTGAAACATTTGGAAGAGTAAATAACTTTATGTTATTGAAAAATAGAAACCGTTTTAAAACAGAAAAAAAAAACTCTTTTAAGTAAACGTACCTTAAAATTAACCATTTTTTCTTTTCAAGAATCGCTTTCAAATTCAGAGTTTATTTATTTTTAACTTATATAACTTGATTTTAAAAAAAAAAAATTTGTGCGTACTATAACATTGTTTTTTTTTTTGGTTTATGATATAAACCAATGAAAAAAAAAACTATTCATAATATAAGTTAACAATTTTTGAAAAAGTACAAGTATTCGGAATGTTAATAGTATCTCCTCTGAAATAAAGTCATTTTAAATATAAAAACGAAAATTAATTCAATTTAAAAGGAAAACAAAAGCTATTTTCAAATTTCAAATTTAGTTTCCGCCAAAAGAACAAGCCATTTTAAAGAATCTAACGTGTTTGTTAATCTTTTATTTTTATCATAGACTTCAAAATTTTGCTTTTAAAAGATTATCATGTAAGATATATTGGCACGGAACATGTCCGATTTACACAAGTTTCTAATGTAAGCTTGGGAAAATAACCCTTAACGGTCTGGAAGTATTTCACTTTTATTTCTCAGCAGATATAGTTATATTATATTATTATTTTATTTATAATTATATGATTACTTATAATTATATAATTAATTATATTTACATAATTAATTACGATTATGTAAAGAATTATAATTATATAGAAATTATAGTTATATAATTAATTACAATTAATAATTAATTATAATTATATAATTAATTATAATTAATAATTAATTATAATTAATAATTAATTATAATTATAATTAATTACAATTAATTATAATTATAATTATAATTAATAATTAATTATAATTGTAATTAATTATAATTATAATTATAATTAATAATTAATTATAATTAATGATTAATTATAATTAATAATTAATTTAATTTAATAATAAATTTAATTTAATAATTAATTATAATTAATAATTAATTTAATTTAATAATTAATTTAATTTAATTACATAAATGTGAGCCAATAAGTCCCTCAAAGATTAAAATATTTTGAACTCCAGATACGAAAATATGTCGGTTACGCGTTTTCGTTATTCTGCTGTATGAATTCATGCATATGAATTTAAGTTCCGTAACTTTAGGAAATATCAATATTTTTTACATTCTTTTAAATAAAGATTGGTGTTTGTTTATATTTTCAAAATAGTAGGATTTTATCACCGGTTATGATCATGAGGTCTGAGACTGATAAAAAATAAACTTTATTAAAATATTTAACACGGTTGTTTCGAAACTTGCATGCATAAAACTGAATGGTGGTTTGGGCTTTATCGCCTTCAGCACATTTTCCATTGATGATTTTATAACGCAGTAAGGTGATATTTGAATTTAAAGATTATATGGCAATATAACATTGATATTTCACAATATATCGTGATATTTTTAGGGTGTACTAATTTGCATTATTTTTAATTAAATCAATAATTTTGCAATCCAAGCGAAATTCATCAACACTTATGCAATGGAAATATCGTATTAGATAATCATCCTTATAGATAGTGATAATACAGTGTTCTATTATTGTTATTAGCAATAATATGATATATATTATAGTACTCAAAATATATATTTGCTCATATTGATCGTAATATTATTGTAGTCGTAATGTCATTATTTTGAAGAAAAAACAAAAAATGATTCACTATTATCGATAATTATTGTATTTATAACATTTATAGTGACTATTGTGAGAATACATGTTAAAAGACTGTAAAAAAATATAAGTATTTTAACTTTCATCCTTCAGCTTCAACACTGTAATTATTTCCGTACAAATCCATTTTATAATCGTAAAATCCATTTTTTTTACTTTCGATCAATATCATGCCTTAAGTTTTAGGGTAATATTTATTTAATTAGAGCGATATTCAATGCTTTAATGGTAATTATTACTACAAAAATAATATAATATAATATTACTAAAAAATTATAATATAAAATTCGTGGTATATCTAGATGTTAGTTCCTAGATGTTAGTTTCAAACAGAATGAATTTTACTGTAAAAAGTATTTGATTCGGAATTTTTTACAGTGTAGGAGACTGGCAACGCTCGTTTAAAAATTAAAAACATGATTTCTAAAAGAAATATAAATATTATTTTTGTGTTTATTATAAACGATATTGTTATCCTTCGAAATAGTTATATTTATTTTATTATAATTTACATAATGATGTATTAAACGTGTATCAATTGGTATAAAATTGCAAAATAAATTAAATATGTGGATAACAAGTAGTATTTGGTAATTGGAAAGTTGAATACAATGACGCATAATAAGAATCTTGTGCGGTTATTATTTTAACATTTTATTTTTCTTTCTCTAAATTTATTTGTTCCACATTTAAACTTAAGGTGAACGTACTCTTTCACACGCTATCAAACATTACTAATAAACAATCGTCTTAAATCCTCTTTTCCAGCTTACCATCAATAGATTTATGCATGTTCAAAAATTAATAAATAAATAAAAAAAATCTTATCTTGAAGTAATTTTAAAATGAAATAAATTGAATATTTTAGCCAACTGATGCACTTAATTTGAAGAGTTTACTAGTTAAAGTAATTATATCACTTCATTGTAGAAAGTACGAACTATTTATTGCTAACAGCTTAAATAAAGATTCTTACATTTTTGCCTCTAGTTATAAAATAGTTTAAATAAAGATTTGGGAAAGTTTCCCCTTTTTAAAGATAGGTTTTTATTTCCTCTCCCTTTTTTAGTCGGCTGCTATTTCTCTTAAAAAAAAAGCGATAACAAATTTGAGTTTAAACGTAACAATTATATTTGAATGTTTTTAATATTACATTCGTCAAAAATTTCTACCAGTAATATTATACTACTAATATACTTCTAATGCTAATAATGTTATACTAATTTTACTGCTAATATATACAATATATATAACAAAAATATTTATTTATTTATTATGATTTATATTTTTTCGTAAAAAAAATAATAATGTAATTTTGTAATTATTAATGATTTTAAATCTTTTCAAACGCTAATATAAAAACTTCGTAAAGATAAATTAACTGACTAATATTTTATAACCGCCGTTGAACAGCCGACTCTATAGTCTGGAAATTTGGAACCCAATTCAGAAGACAAGGGAACTCCTCGATCAAGTATTTATAGAATTTTGCCTTCATGGAGGACTTTTTTGATGGAACTAATCCGCATTTTTATTTCATAGAGAGGAAAAGAAGGAATTACAAGAAGGCGGTTACAAGGAGATTAATGCAACGAAAATCTTCCACGGTTAGCCTGACTGCAAAGGGACTCTGACCCATGATCCGTCTACCACTGAGGATATTTCACGTCAGCACTGTGATCGGTGCTAGCCGGGGGTGGAAATCATATCAATCAGCCTGGGATTCAAACCTGGGTCACCTTATTGGGAGGCTCGAGCTCAATCCCCGGAGTAGTCTCCTCCTACAGACTAATGTTTTTTTAATAACCATCGTAGAACAGCCAACCCAATTTTTGGAATTACGAGTACTAATGTTCAACTCCGTAGCCTTGTAATTTTGAACCCAAACCAGAATAAAAGGGAAGACAACTCCTGGGAAAAGATAACTCCTGGATCAAGTATTGGGAGAAATTTGCCTACGAGGAAAAATTTTTGATGGAACTAACCCGCATTTGCGTTGCATGGAGAGGAATACCACGGGAACCTCCCACGGTTAGCCTGACGGCAAGGAGACTCTAACCCATGAAAGACTCTACCACTAAAGATATTTGAAAAGATCTCAGATAATTGAACTTGCAGAGAAGGCATCTAGTCTAAATCTATATTAGTTTTTAGTATGCATAAATTTTTTAAAAAAACAACAGAACAAATTGCATTATGTATTTCATTCAAATGGAAACAAAAAAAAATTTAATAAATGTTGAGAGAAAGCACATTTATTTATTGTTAAATTTAGTATTTTTTATGCTGGAATTGAAGAGTTCGATGCGACTACACAATATATTATGAGTATTCTTTTCATAACTTATTCAATGTATATTTATTTGAATAAAAATACATATTTTTAATTTTTTCTATTGTCATTTCTTGGAACTTAAATATTAAATTAATAATATATTATTGTTTAAATATAATTACAGGTTTAAAAAATCCCAACAGGTTAAAGTCCCAACTCTCGAAACCCACGTGATCCTTCCATAGAACCCCTTTCGGGAACCGCTGCTTTAGAGATTGTTTTGATAACTACACTGCGCAGCCACCACACAAAACGTTGGGGATGCTTTAAAGAAAGTACTTAATCTCTTACAACGACGTAAAATAATTTTTATGCCGTAAGCTAAAATTATATTTAGGTCACAGAGAAAGTTCGGTAGATTGTAAAAAAACTTAATTTTTCCTTTAATTTTGTACGTTTTTAGTTGAGTTTTGTTGAGAAATTTAATTATTTGAGGGCCTTGACCTTTTTTTCAAAGTCAATGACAGTCGTCCAGACCATGGAGTACCGGGAGTGTCACACCTACACGGTCACGCCTACCATTGACGATAATTACAATCAAAATGAAGAACACGTGTTTATAGATTTGATTCCTGAATCATCATGAACATCAAGTATTACGACCTCTGAGATGTAGAAAAAAAAAGTGATCAAAATTTTACGATTTCATTTCCTGGTGCACAAACAAAAGGATAAAAAAAGGTGTAGGCTGATAAGTTATATTCAGATAATCAGGCAAAGTGTAACTTTTAGAATTGAACAAACAAACATAAAAGAATCTTCTAAATAAATGCACTTTCATGGATGGATCGTAGTTGAGGTAGAAGAGTACCATTTATTTTGAGGTCCCTTTTACCATAAACCACTCAGTAGACATTCTATTAGTGCGTTACTATTAGTGCAAAATTGGTTGCATTCTCAGAAAAATTGTTTCAACCCTGATTCATAGTGTGGGATGAATTCGTTGTCAACTCATAAAATTGCTAAGTTGAACCATTTCCGGTTACAGGTGAACCATTTTTTCGTTTTAGTGAACCATGTTTCAGTTTTAATTCAACCATGCGCTCGTTCTAGTTGAACCACAGCATCGGGTAATCAAATTTAAGTATGATTATGTAGTTACAAGCTACACCTTTTTTGCATCCATTCTCAGAAAACTCTTTCTAAGCTGAACCATAATGTGAAGTAAATTTTCTGCAACCTAAAAAGGGTGCAAGATTGAACCATGTTTCAGTTTTAATTGGACCTATAATTGAATCATTTTTCGCTTTTTTTGAACCCCGTTTCTGTTTTATTTCCATCGGTTTTCCGTTTTAATGTTTTAGTTTTGAATGAATCATGTTATATTTTAAATGATTCATGTTTCATTTTAGTTGAACCATGTTTCTGTTTTCATTAAACCATAGCATATGACAATCAAATTTAACTATGAATATGCCTGTTACAAACAGTGCTTTTTTGCACCCATTCTCAGAAAACACTTTCAAAGCTGAGCATAATGTGGAGCAAATTTACTGCTACCTAAAAAGGTTAAGGTGAACCACCATGTCTTAGTTTCAATTGAACCATTTTTCGTTTTTTGAACTATATCCATTTTAGTTGAACCATGTTTCTGTGGTAATTGAACCATGTTTCAGTTTGTTAAAGTGAGGATAAGCATAAATAATGTTATCTAGACAAATACGAAGCTGTTAGTAATAAATACTAGGAAATACAGCAGATTTCTTAATATTTTTCTGCATCATTTTTCGCAAAGATCTAACTAATCAATCATATGCATTTCTGCTGAATGCATTTAATATTTCATACTTATTTTTTAATAAACATAACTTCAAAATCCCCTCCGTGCACGTCCCTACGTCTGTGACACAAAATATTTTTTAATGGCTGTTAAACATTTTAAATGTTATTTTAATGATTTTTGTAGTTTTAACTAGTTAAATGTTTATAGTAGCTTTTTATTAAATATTTTTTTTTAAAGTTTTATTTTTTATAAAATAAATGGTTAGTAAACTTTGTCCATCAAAAATGAAGTCTCCCTCCATGGACAATTAATATAGTTCAGTAAATATGTAATAGAGAGCAGCATATGTGACAACCCTAGACAGCTGGTGGGGAAGGTAAAGATTCTATTTTCTAGTGTTAACTATCAGTTGTTTTTGTTCTCTTTGGTGTTAGTTTTGGATTGTTGTGTTCAACTGAGGTTTGGCAAAGTTCTCAATGTATACTCCGTGGTCATCATAAAGAAGGTAAGATAAAACTATTTTATATTTGATATATAAATTTTAGATTGCAAAAATAGTATATTTAATAAAAAGAACTGCTCCATTTTTGTAACTTTAAAATTAAAAATCAGAAAAATTCAAGAACTAGTTTTTGTCTCTTCCGTGGACTTCCCCTCCGTGGACAAAACAGTTCCACTGAGGAGATGACACAGTCAATGGAAGAGACAATGTGTTAGACAACCAATAATACATTTTTATTAATTAAAAAAGCTATTTTCTTTTAATTGATATTTTTTAAATGGAACAAATGTGTTAATTTCTTTGTATTTTTAAAGTAAATCAATTAAGTTTAACTTTTTTTTTTATCGGAGAAATAAGTATTGGCAATTTTTCCAAATAATTTCTGTGATGTTTAACATTTTTTTTCTCTTCAAATTTTAGGAAAAAAATGGCAAAACCAAAATGCAAAAAAAAAAAGAACGCAATCAAATGTTTAAATCTAAAAGAGGACGGAACAGAAAAAACTTAGCATAAGACAAGCTAGACAGAAGTTACATCTCCTCCGAGGACAAGACAGAATTTAAAATATTTTAAATCTTGTAATAAAAAAATAGAAAACTTGACCATTATTATAAGGACATATAACAAAAAAAAGTAAAGGCATTTATGTAATTTTTATCACTTTTTTAAATACTTTAATTAAAAAAAATTTTTTAGTCTATTTATACCTTTTCGGTGAGAATGACCCATTTTATGATTTATAAAACTACCAGCACTTCTCAACTATTAGTTATATCAAGTTAGTTTGGATTTTAATTTAATCTGCACTAATTCATTACTATATTTTAAATTTCTCCTTCGAATCCTTAAGATTGAGTCCTATAACGTGAAGATCCAATCATTAGATTAAATGCTATTCAGGGTGATCCGTTTATTTATTTATTTATTGTGAACTGTAGATGGATGTTAGTGTTGGAAGAGAGGATTGATGCTTAATGGAAGATTAAAGTATTTAACAGTTTTCAACAATGAACGAATTGTTATAGGAGCCTTCACTATGACAATAGGTTGTTATGAAAATAATGCTTGATATAATGCATTTGTGAATCAGTGAGTTAATAAATAAATAAATGGTTGCATGGATAAATGTATGAGGGTTTGTATGAATAAATGAACAGTACGAAGGAAAAAAGAAACGGACAAGAATGGAAACAAATCAAGAAAATGAGAAATTAGTAAATCGATGTATGTGTCATTAAATGGCGAATCAGTGAATCAATTTGTAAGTAAATAAGAAGTTTCAAAAAATATAATTTGAGTATCTGTACGAAAGGAGTTTTGGTCATTTACTTAATTTTATTTTCTGGCATAAAAACTGTAAAACAGCATTAATTTATAAACTATCTAGAAAGGTTTTTTCACAACAGCCCATTAAGTCTTAGTTTTTACATAATTTCTATGAGATTGACTCAACACTGACCGGCCAATGCACTGCTAGAGATCAAACGAGTGCCCACGAGAAGTTTATCATCAAAATATGGACATATATATTCCGGTCTAGTGTGTGTGGTTTGTAAATGAATAGCCTTTCCGTGCTTGCAGCTAGATTTTTATCGTCTGATTTTTGGGCGTCATCCCTTTCCTGGAAATGGGAGGGAGATCAAAGTGTTCGAATGGATGAAATATGAGATTCTCATCGTGTGCCCTTTCACTGAGGAACGAGTTTTCATCGCTTTTATTTTATTTCTTTCGAAGAACTTATTAATTTTCGAAGAAATAAACATTATCTGTCTTTCACATTACTTAAGACAATATAAAAAGTTTTTTTTACTTCAGTTTAAGTTGTACCACTAAAATGAAACTGATTGTTTCTGCAGATATGATGTAGAAATGTGGGTCAATTAAACTCTGACAAGAATTCTATAGCAAATCAATAAATAAACATAAATCAAAATGCAAAAATGTATTTTTTTCGATATCTGAGAATGATTAGAAACTAAATGAATTTATTTTACTTTTATTTTTAACTTAGTTTTCATTTTTTATATTTGAAAACAAGACTTTAATGTACAGTGCGCGAAATATAAAAAAAAATGGACTAATCCGAAAAACTTTTGATTTAATGATCGGATCTTCACGTTCCAGGACTCAGTCCTAATGATTCGCGAGGGTGACTTCAAATATGCTAATTAATTAATGCCCACGAAATTTTAAGTTACGAAACCAGACACAAAAATGTACTGAAAAAAAAGCATACCCTTTTTTTCAAGGGATTCGAATTTTTGAACCCCTTCCAAAAAAAATTATGTAAGGAGTAGCCGCAATTTGGAGAATATGGCCTCCAAACTTGAAGATTTCGTTTCAGTTTTGTGAAAATTATTGCGTCGAGTTGTGTTTGTAAATCTGGATACAGCTCGAAATGCGTGTTTACGATAATGGACAAATCTCAAAATGCGTGTTAATGAAAATGGATACAGATCAAATGTGTATTTACGAGAGCAGACACAGCTTGAAATTCATGTTTACGAAAATAAATATAACTCGAAATTCATGTTTACAAAAATGAACACAGCTTGAAATGCGTTTTTACACAAATGGGCATATCTATTAAAGAAAATTCACAGTATACTTGATTGCTTTTTTCAAACTTCTCTAAAAAGTTTTTTTTTTAAAAGAATAAACTAATGAATGCAAATAAATTCGTGAAGTGATATGGTCTATTTGAGTAATTAACTTGTAATATTTTATAATATTTACAATATTATAATATTTTTGTAATATATTGTAATATTTACAAATAAATTCGTGAAGTGATATGGTCTATTTGAGTAATTAACTTATAATATTTTATAAAATTAATCTTTTTTTTTTAAAGACTTTAAAGCTGAACAGTTTTTACAAAGTTCCAGAGCTTCTATTTCAAATCATAGCAATTGGAAATCTTACGAAACAGAGTCGTGCAGAGATCTGTTAATGTTCGGGGATTCACTGAGTGTAATAATGTAATCTGAATATAGAAAAATGAATTATAGAAAAAAACAATTCAATTGAAATGAAAAAAAAAAATTTATATCTAAATCCATATTTTAAATTATTATTTATTTAAACGTGTGTGAAATTTGTTTTCTAGTAAATAATGCATTATTTCCAATAAAATGCTTTTTAGTAAGAAAATGTTCATATTTCATTGATATAAAACTTTATTTTTAAATTTTCATATTTTATTCTTCCTAAATCATTTCATTTAGACCAATTATTTAACTAAACTAAATATTGTAGTAAAATAATCCAAATAGAATGAATCACAAAGTTTCAATTAATATTGCCATCAATTAATACTTCTATTAATTAATATGCAATGATATTTATTAAACTTTCAATGAAACACTTATTAAAATGTAATATGTGATAAAGTGCAATAAATAATTTAAATAACTTAATTTTAAGTCTGATAGGGCATACATATGTATTACATGTGAGTTTAAAAAGAAATGAATGATCGTTAGAAACATAATATTCCCTGTCATAAATCAATTTTTCTTAAAGTTTCTTTTAAAGCAGATGTTTTTTTTATATATTTTGTGCATGCATAATCAATTAAAATCTTTTAATTATAATAGAATTTCTGTTCATTAAAAAGCAATGTGTGATCAAGTGCAAGTCATTACTTTAAAAAAAAAAAGTAATTTTGAGTTTGATTAAATTCAAAGGTGTGAAATGTCACATGAATTAAAATAGAAATTATTATTTGATGGAAACATTGTATACTTTATCTCAAATTAATCTTTCAAGTTTCTTATTAAATCTGATATTTTCCTATTATTATTATTTTTTTCAAATTGTGCAAGGATTTCGAAAGCTGAAACAGGCTTTTGCAAATTGAGAAATCATACAAAATAGAGTTTATCCACTTTTCCGCTAACAAATTTTAATCATCACCCATGATAATCATCACTCATCAACTATTTTGGCATTGTTTTACCAAGTCATCAACTCTTAATTACCTTTCCAATTTCCATCAAACATCTATTTCAAAACTCATCAAAGCTACCAATTACAAAGGAAAAGGGCAATTTCCAAGTCAATGGACTCCTCCGTTTAAAAATAATAAGAAGAAGAGTTTAAAAGGGAAGACAGAGGAGACCATGACATGGTTTGTGGATATGGAAATCTCTTTCTAACACTTTTTGTGGGATGATGTCAAAACACAACTAGTTGTGTTTCGAAACTACGATTGCTACCTCGTGTTTTTCCTCCCCTCTCCGAAATTTCAAACAAATAATTGATGCCTTTAAAAGGAAAAAAAGTCGTTTAATGATGAATGATGGATAGAATTAGAAGCTATTTATAACTGTACAAATAGCGTTTATTGTATTAAATTAAAGTTAAAACAACAAACTTTTTAGCTGCTCTTAAACCAGACCTAGTCAACTCAAATTGTTGCCCGGGACACTTGAATGGCAACTTTACAGTGGGCTTTAGTTAAGGCAAACACGTAAGCACGCTCTTAAAATATAAAATACGAAGCAAAATGAATATAACTTTAATTTTACACCATAATTCTAATGAAATGAACTTTCCTGTCTTAGTTATCTATACTTTTTTTTTAAATCTTTCTGTATTTATGTTCAACGTTACACATCTTATTTGGTTTTCTAAATTGGCATCAATTAATGAATCAGTAAATTTTTTTCACAAACATACGTAGGCCTAAAAGCACTTACTCGCAATGCCAAAATATTTTAATTTAGAATACAAAACACAGTATAAAATATTTATCAAAACATTGTTTGAGGTTGACGCAAAATTAGTTATTTGTTTCCCAATTACTTTATTGACTCTGTTTAAAGTTTTTTAGACTATAAGAGATAAGTTCTGCTTATGATTCCCACACTGAAAAAGCTGTAGGGTATCACCTATTCGAATTTAGTGTTGAAAAACTGCAAAATATGTGATCATGGTTACTTTATTTCAAGTTAATACCGAATTGTGATTTCCTTCACACTTTAAAGAGTGCTGTTAAGTCTGAGCACCGATAAATGAGAAAGCTTGCATACTGTTTTCATGATTTTAACTCCATCCATGGTTAGATACAGACAGAGATTGTGTTGACATTTTCTAGAGGAATTTTTAGAAAATAAAAGTATTTTATGATTTTATTTGTGTTAGAAGTAATACAATCGATTGCCGAAGTTACACACGAGTGAGTTTCCTTAATTTTATCAATATCATTTTTGGAGATATGAACTTATTTAATTCGGCGGACATCGTTGATGGCGGACATCGAAGCTTAACTAGGCTTATCCCTATCGAACCCATTGTCCACGGTAGAGCAAGTTCGAAGATCATAGTCCATTATTTAACGAGTAATTTCAAACTTCTTGATGGATTGAGTTGACAAACATATCATAGCCTGATTAACACCAAGTAAATTTCAATTCTTTTTACTTGTTGATGAAGAGTATTTTGTCTTTGACCAAGTAACTTTAATCTTCTTCTCAGATTGATTTGACAAACTACTTGTATAAACTATTATAAAGGCAAAATATTTTTGGTTGTATAATAAAGATATTTATATTCTCATAAGATTTATATAAATCTGTCAATTGTATTAACTAATTTTGTAATATTTAACTTCCATTCATTTTGGTTTTGAAAAACCTAGTTCGAATGAATACTAATATCTTCTCTTGGATGTGTGTATGATTGATTAATAAATTGATTTTATTTTAAGAAATACGGTATACATGCATCCTAAAATAAAGATTCTTACTTGACTGACTCTAATAAATATTATATCTTACAGTAATTATAAATTTTAGTGCTAAGTGTGTTAAGCGAAAATTTCAGTGCTAAGTGTGTTAAGCTACAGAAATTAAAATTTTTAGTGCTACAGTCATTATAAATTTCAGTTTTAACAAAAAATGGTGGTGACTATTTTACACTAAGTAATGTACATTGTTAAAAGTTTCATTATAAAATGATTGTAAAACAACCGGCTGCAGTTAGCCCATCCAATTAACCTTAAGGTTTACGGTAAGATTTCCCTTAAGATTTTGAAACCATTCACAACTATTATGGTTAAAAACTATAAATACAAAACGATACGGTTTTAACCATTTACAACTAGCATGGTTTCAAAACAGTAAAAAAAAAACAGTTAAAAAGACATTCGAGATAATTTAGCAGCTTCATGATGCTGCCGTCCATGCGTAAATGAGAGAATCTTATTCTAACAGACCCGGGTCACAAAATGGGAAGTGCAGAACACTTGAAACTCTTCATGAGTTGAAGGGAATGAAGGAAATATTATGGACTCAACGTTGGAATTCGATCCCCAGTTCTGACAGTGATGAGAATGACAAATTTGCCATCTTGGCAAATATATGTACTCATCTGCAAGAAACAAAGTGGTTTCATTAGTTGGTTCAATAAAATTCTGGTTATTTAACTGAGTCAGGTGAAAGCAGTTAAAAAACGGTTTTACTCACAGTTAACACTTTGAATACCATCTTATTTATTGATATTTGACTGCTTTCTTTGACCACGGTTAAATGACAATTAAATTCTTATTCTCATTTAATTCCGAGAAATATCTGAGAGTGTAAAAAAAAAAAAAAAACATTCTTTGTGCTTAACACTGCGCTGGTTCATGGTATAGTGAAACAATACATTGTTTAAAGTAGTTGCCATTACTTTTGGTGTTAATACAAACTAAAAAATTTTGCAATGTACTTAGAAAATTATTTTTATTTTGTAATGCTACTTAAAAAGTTTTGTGGCTTTATATTTTTTTAAATTCAAAAGTGGTCAAATAAATATTTAATAATCCTGTATTCCAGTTTAACTTATACACTACATGTACACATTTTTTTAATAAATTAAATAAAAAATGTTTTAAAAGCTTATTTATTCTTTGAAAGTTAGGGATGTTTGAATATCAGTTACTGATCATCCATACAGTTTTCATAGTTTCAAAATCTCCAAATGTTTTTAAAATTACCTTATCAAAGCGGATATAATTTTTCAAACGTTTTTCAAATATCAATATTGGAAGGGTGAGTAATAATTTATCTGTCAATAGCTGTTTCAGCCTTGAATTAAATTTATTATTTAAAAAAAATAATAATAAAGTAGCTTCTTCAAAAATTCGAAAGCTACTACCGTATTCCATATAAATACTTAATGATATATGAATATTTTCTAGATGAGAATGCAAGGTCGATCCTCTTTTATAAATTACTTCTCTGTAAAAAAATAAAAGAATTTGTTCATCGTTGAACAATACTGATCTGTTCTGAAAGCTTAAATGGAAGAGTAGACGGCCTTGATCATAATATCGTGTTTAAAATTATGAAGACGAAACTGATAACAATTACAAAATCAAATTCTTCCGAATTGTTTCCATCAATTATGATTCGCTTTTTCGTATAACAAAGAAAAAATTTCAATTGTTCAGAATTAAAAAAAAAAAATTTTTTAAATAAAAATTATTAAAGTAGAATTCGATATAATATCTTTAATAATAAATACAAATTTGAAAACAGATGAATTCAATTTAAGGATGACAAATGAATTAAAGATTTAAAGACGAAATATCTAAGGAAATTTCTAAATCCACGATATCATACTTAGTATCGTGAGTCATCATAATTTCAAGTCAAAATTGTCGCCTTCAAGGTGAATAAAATGTCTAAATACACATTTTTAAAATATTTTATCTGCTCGGGATGTCTTAAAACCACCCATTAAAGGGTGGTGTTGAAATACCCAAGGACAGTTTTATTTCCTGAATAATTTTGTTAATCCTCCCAACCAGAAATAGGCAGAGTTTGAATTCTTACACTGACACATGACAAATGCCATACTAAAGTGAAAAAAAAAATATCCTGTGTCACGTAACCGAAACTCGATTAAAGTTTTTTAAGCATGATTATAATTACACGAGGATGATAAACTGCAGGTGATAAACCCCCTTCCCAGAGGCTTTCTATATATTAGCATAGTTAACTTTAAACAGCTTAAATTTAATAAACTAAATTATGTCAAACTGAAATTAATAAATTTAAATAAAAAGTTAAAAGCTAAAAGCAAGCAAAAACGAAATTCTAAAGATAAGTATGTTGGCAAACACAGCACTTCATCAGAGGGCATACTGTATGCTAACACACTGGTACCTTTCTATAGTCAGTTGTTTAACCAATAACTGATATTGCCCCAAGGCCCCATAGTAGATAAACTAAATGAGAAAATGCAATCAAAAAATCAAATATTGAAATGAAAATTTAATGATACACCAAATACACAAGTCAAAGGTATACTGAGAAAATACTAATAATGACACGTCTACATATAAGAAATATTAATTAATATAAAGTTGCAGTCAGAATAACCAAATCAAAATGAAATATGAATTGCTAGATCCTTAAAAAATTTAGTGCTGACCCCTTTCGAAAGACTTGAAAAAGAGAGCAAAAATTTTCAATTATTAAAAATCCAAGAAAGTGCTGCCATCTCTATTCCTCAAGAACAAAAAATCCTAAATTTGACCACATAGGCCTATTCACCACACAACACCCTATATTGTATGTATTCCTTTCCTCTTAAAATAAAATAAAAAACGAGAAAAAAAAGAGGAAACTGATATTTGCATTCGGCGTCGGATCCCAGACAAATCGATCATGAGAATACCACCTTAGCTATTTCGTTTCATAGATGTATTTCCTGATATTGATATCGCATGAATGACCTAAGTGCCTTCAGTAGGCTTCACCACAGAATTTACTAAGGAATTTAACTAATTAGATTACCGTGATATTCATGGTTTAATCATCAAAGCATGAAAATGTAGTATAAAAAATTCAAATAATTCAAAAAAACTATTATTATAGAAAAACAGAGGTTTGGGCTCACGAAGAATAAAACAACAATCTCTAAATCTAAGAATATTTTTGCAGAGAAATTTTTATTTCTGTGGAAATGTCATGGAAAGACTTGAATACAATGATACTTGAAGTGTTTGTAAATAATACGTTACTTTACAGAATTTTCTTACTTGTATCAGCTCTACATGTTTATTCTAAACAAAGTGTCATAATTGTATTTATTATTGAATTACAGTTACCTGAACTAACTGCTCTTCTTTTATGATTTACATTTTAATTTAAGTTTATAAAAGCTAAATTTTAAAAAAAATTACTTCTATTATAAAAAATAATGCATGTCTTAAAACAAGAGATTAGGCAAATCATTAAAAAAATTATATTTTACCTTTGTTTATTTTTTTTTCCAAACGTTTCTTCACTCTAAGGGAAGCAACCATATGTCAGTGAACAGGGAAAATATCTTGTTATTTGAATTTTGAGTATACAGTTCATCTCTGAAGTTCCAGAAAATTTCAAAAACTCTTTTCCCGGAGCTGCATTTTTGAAGTCTAGTGAGCTCATGACTCAAACTCTGAATTTACCGGACACCAAATATTCATCGATTCAAGCACATTTTCAAATACTGGCATTAAATGCAAACTATGTATTTAAATAAGGTTTTTTTTATGAAAGCTCGTATAATTACAGTTTTTTTTATTTGCTGACTATTTCTTTGGAGAGAATATTTAAAAAACGCGATTTTCATTTTACAACAATCGGTATACTAAAAAACACTCCTGCTTACTTCTGTAGCTATTTATTAAAGAAAAAAAAAAGCTTCACTATAACGCCCCTCAAAGGGGCATTTGAGAATATGTTCACTTATACAGGGTATTCGGTGTTGGGAAATTCGATAGACGAATTTAACTTATCATAACTTATCAAAAAACTTAAACAAGAAAATGAAAACTTATCATTGAACATGGTGAAAAATACAAACAATCCTTTTTGGTTTCGATGTTACGCTGAAAACAACTTCTAAAGTCGGTGCTACAATAAACTTGCTAAATACATAAAAAATCTTGATTAGTTATTCTAAAAAATGTTTAAAGTGACGCTCACTGATACCATTGCACAATCTACAAAGACGTAAAAGCGATTTCCAGAAGACTTTGAAGATTTCAAGTGTGGTTAAGATGTCTGTGGAAGAAGCGACTATCCATTCTATGAAATCTTCTGTTTCGTCCACAGGCGTCTTATAAACAAGTGATTTAAGGTACACTTACTGAAAAATGTCATGCGTATACAAATCTGTCGATTGTGGGGGCCACATGTTCTGAACCCACGTGATTTTTAGCCTCTGAATGAGGATTTTGACAACTGTTTTAGGGTAAAATCTCATCAACTGGATGCCTTTTATCATCCTTCAGCATTCGTCGGACGAATTTTGAAACACCTGAAATGGACATTTCATTCTAAATAGTAAGTGTTCCTCATTCGGCCGACAAAAAGTTTTCAAAGTAGAAAAACTGTATATCCACCATTTTATTTTGTATGCTTTAAAAAAAAATTGTTTACATACGTTGAAAAAAACTTTTAGTGAAATTACCGTAGTGTATGGTATTGATAAAAAAAAAAAAAACATAATTCGGTTTATAATACAAAATGTACGGTAATTAAACCTTAATTTGTTAATTTTTCCGTTCATATGGTAACGGTTTACCGTAAATTCTGATTTTCAAATTTATAGTTCTTATTACCACATTAGTATTAAAAAATACAAAACTCAAATTTAAATGTTACGGAATAAATGGTTTTTTGCCATATTTAAATCATGTTAAAATTACAAAATTTTACCATATTTATCAAACTTTATCACATATAATAAAAATATATTTTGTTGTAAATTTTACCAAAGTCCTTATCAAAGCGCTTCCATAAAAATTACTGCGGTATTTAGTGTTTCTATAGAGCCAGAAACATGGTAGATCTTACTATATCGTGGTAGTTTTGACCCAACTCTATCTATTTTCGCGAAGCATGCTTTTAGATAACGTTCATTTAAGAATTTTGATTTATTTCATTGTATTTTGGGGGGAACAAAGATCTTAACCTATGCTTATATTGGCAAATCCCTTAATTTTATGACTGGGAATATTTTTAAAAAACAATTTATTATTTTTATTATCATTTTACGTTAAAGCCGACTAATCTGTGCCTAACTGAAGTAGAAAAAACATTCGGCATTTCAACAAAACTACACAACAAATATCATGATCAAAAACTGATATTGCCACACAATTTGATTAATTGGTTTCTTTTTTCTTCCCCCATAGTTTCACCTGAACTTTGAGATAAACCAAATTTCTCAAGTATTTTCAGTAAAACGTGCTGAAAGATAAGGGGCGTTGGCGTGAAATTAAAACTATCACTGAAATAAAAAAAACGAGAAAACAATAAGTTCTTTAGGAATTGAAGTCATAACACGAAAGTGAGAGTTAATCTTAAATAGAAAAAAAAAATTCTTTAAAAAACGAAACTCAAGGTCGTTTGCATCTGCAAGATCAACAGCCAAACTAGTGCCAAGGGCGAGAGAAAAGGGGCAAACCCCAAACTTAGTGAAACCACAATTTTAAAATTTTCTTTTTCACCTTGAATAATAGGTCTGGGTGCGGTTTACTCAAAAGATAAAAACGATGATTCTAATGCGGATAAATGGAAGGATTTTTTTCTTTCTATTTTTTTAGCAAGAAAACGACAATAGAAATAGATTTGAAGGTGTAAATGGAATTATAGGTCAAAAACGACATGGCATTTCGATAGGGCAAATGTTTTTTTTTATTTTTATTTGAAATGCACAGAAAAAGGCTTTCAATCATTTATTCGATTCTAAGATAACGTATGTTGCAATTTTGATTTATCTCCATCACGGATTTCAGTTTCTTTTCTGTTCATATATTTTTCTATAACTAATAGTTACAACTAATACACTTTAACTACACAAATAATGGGCTTGTATCACTATCAGTTAACAATTACAATGATTAAAGTTAAATATATGTTTGCTAGTTTGCTTAGCTTATCATTTGAAACAGCGTATTAATGCGTTTCGAATAGTAATGTAAGAAATTTTACTCAGATATATAAATCATTAGAAATCCTGGTTAAAATTTAGAAAAGTAGAACTTAAATTTATTGATTGTAAATAATTTTAAAAAAATGAGCAACACTTTTAATTTTTAGAGTTATTCTCTTCAAAAGAAATTTTATTGCTTAACCGCATTGGTCTAAAAAAACATTTTATCGTGGGATTACTTGAATTTACGAACATACTGTTTTATTCCTATTAATCCTTAATTTCCTTATTTATATTTAATAATTATTGTAATTTTCTGTTTAAAATAACTTATTGTGCACTTAAATAATTCATACGCTTTAATTTATCTTGTACATACAAGATACCATACAAAATAAATTAAAACATATTCCATACAAAAAAATACCTTTCCAAAGTTATTTTTAAAAATATTTAAAATGATTTGATTTTCTAACTTTATTAAATCTTTTATAAGGAAATAGAATTAAATATTTAGTGAAGCAAAACGAAAAAAAAATTGTAACAGCTAAAACAAAATTATAGAGTAATGCTTGCAGACCATAAATTATAGCTTTTGACTAATAAATTGACCCATACATTTACTGCTTAGCACATTCACTAATTGGCTTATTCATTCGTTCTCTAATTAAACATTTCACTCTTTCCTACATTAACTAATTTTCTGGTTAACTCATCCACCGAAAGCCGATTCACTTATTATTCTATTTACTAGTTCATTGATACGTTTCCTTTATTCCCTACACTGTAAAAAAATTTTGTGTATCTCCACGCCAAAAATGGTAGCAACTTCTTTACACCATAGTGGTGTAGTGAAAAGCCATACATAGCTTTTGGATTCATATATTTCACTAAAAAATTATCTTTTACACCTCTTGGCGTAAAGAGGCCACCATTTTTGTTATTTAGTAACACTAACATTGAAAATTATAGTAAGGTAAGATATGATGATAAATTATAGTACACATAAGGGTCAGTAAAGTTTTATTTAGGATATAATATAAAGCAAAAATCATAAATATAGGATTCATCCATACAAAGTTTCTTAAAAACATTTAGTTTGTTTATCAAACATATACACTGCACAAAGAGAATAGTAAGATGAATTTGAATTAGGCTTAATAAAATCGAAGCACACGGAAATAAGATTTTAAAAAAATATTTAACACAATTGACAGATTTGCGTAAGTCTTCTTTTCAGAATATAATCATCTTTATTATATAATTAAAATAATGCATGACACATAAAGGTCAATAATGTTATATTTACGATGTAATATACAGCAAGAATCATTAATATAGGATTTATGTATATAGGTTGAACTCCGACCCACCCCAGGGGGGGGGGTATACGGAGATAAAAGTAAAATTATTACAATAAACATTTCTCTAAAAACTAAAATTACAATAAAATTTTGCCAAATGATAGTGGTGGTGATCAGTTAAAAGTGGATAAACTATAACACTTGACAATTAAAAACATGTTTTAAAGACAATGAAATCCAATGGTGCCGGTGTAAATGTCGAGAATTAAATGATTATAATAGTAGGAAACAAGAGATAAAAAATCTCAAAACTAAAATCAATGAAAGCTAAAAGTCCTAAGTGTAAGTGTCTAAAGTAAAAGTCTGACTATAAGTCGATGAAGTCTAAAATCAAAAGTAGATAAAATTTCAAAATGTAAGACTAAAAGTTGATTAGTAAAAATAAACGATGACATGCACTATTGTTGGTTCATGACTGGGGTCAGTTGATCTGGGGGCTAAAATGTCTTCGAGGGTTTGTTTAATAATTTGAGTCACAATTTTCCTGCAGGTCAATATAGCAAAGAATTATAGGATTTATATATGCAGGATGAGGAGAACTCCATCTCTCACCCCTTCCGCTGCTGCCATCATTCCAGCGCAACACCTTCCCCGCCTCACCGTCATCAAAAACTTCCCCCCTCTCCGCCATCGGATGGATAGACTCACTTTTTCGTTTGCTGCTGAACTGCGAACTTCATTGCCCAGACGGGGCTAATGTGTTCCAACCTCCTAGTCCAGGCGGGACTAATGTGTTTCCATAAACGGGGCTGAAGGCCCATATTCATGTGACCAACAACGGGGCAGACGGCCCACATTTTCCTGAACATTTAATATTTTTCTTCATAAACATCTAATATTTCATCACATATGTAAATTTCATTCCGTCATTAAATTTGTCTATCATTGAAAAACTGTCCTTCCTCGAAAACACCCCACATATATATAATGTTTCTTTAAAAAAATTAGTTGGTTTATCAAACATATCGCTGGTTCAAAACTAAAACGACTCATCTGCAAGCATAATACGTTTGCATATGTGTCGTTTTAGTTTTGAACCAGCGATATATACTGCTCAGAGAGAATAGTGAGATGAATTCAAATTAGGCTTAACAAAACCGAAGCGGGCAGAAATAGAATTTTACAAAATTATTTAACACAATTAACAGATTTATCTAAATTTTCTTATCAAAATATAATCATCTTTATTATATAATTAAAATCATGCATGCCTTTTATATAATTTTTCTTTTTTTTTCTGTGGAATGCTCAACAGCGTGTGAGACGAAAGCAAACTTTTAACTTCTCATGATCGATTGCAAACAAACCGTTGTCGCCTGACGATTTCCATGGGTATCCAAAAATTGACGATGATATTGATCTTGGAATAAGCTTTTTCATTTATTGGAGTTTAGATTTAATTGGACCCTTTAAAATGTGTATGAAAGCTCCAGTAATAATAACCTGAAATAAAACATATTTAAGCAGTTTTTCAACACCGAATTCGGATAGACACTGCGGTTTTTACTGCGCAATTCCATTCATTCACTAATACACTGTAATTTCGGATAAAGTCTTTCCTTCTCTATTCTATAAATATAAAAGCCAATTGGTGAACAAACTAAAAACATAAATAATAAATTCAATGAGAAACGTTTACATCCATGAAATTATAATCTTGAGTAAGTCCCAATCGTCTTTCGCCAAACTATCATTGGTTTAAAAATCTGGAAAAATATAGTTTATAAATAATTTCTCTGAATGTTCACACTGTATTTTTAACTCGTGAATGGATCAAGTATGACTTGTTAGCAAACCATGTTTTCTATGCGCGGTAGAGCAACGAGGTGTTAAGTTAAAAAAGTTGTTTTCTTTCAATAAAAATCTTAATAGCAAAGAAAAAATTAAAGTTTAGATTATATATTTTCGAAAATTCAAATAAACGTTTGCAAACAGATCTTAAAAACACAAACAAGAAATTTTCTGTCATTAACAACTATAAATGATATGTTTCTTCGTAGATTTCAATTCTAAAATATGCAATTGTTAATGAAAATACATCCTTAACGTTTATTTCTTAGTCACGAATGCTTAGAAAATCTGTTTCGTAACAAATGAAAAGTTAAATAAAACAAAATGGATTAGAAAAAGATGCTTTATCAAATCGTAATTGATGTGTAATTTAAATAATGAAGGCCAAATTCATTATCAATACTTTTTTCAGAAATTCTGTTTATTCATTTGAATCAAAATTCCATGAGAAAATGCTTTAAAGTGCGTCGTTTATTAAAAGTAATTAATCATAAATTCAGAAAAAAACTCAAACATCCGTGTGTATATATATATATTATAATAATAAATAATAGAAATTAATCAAAATAATCAATCAAAAAATAAAGAAAAAAGACAGGCACTAATCGAATTTAAGAACTGGATTAATTATAAGTAGCATATCCTGATTCATATTTTTCACCTAAAAGACACAGATTAGGTAAATAATTGAATTACAAAGTTGGTTTTTATTTCTTGTCAAAGCTTGGAATTCCCATAATTATGAGGCTCTATCCTCGGACCGAGCAAGTTTGGCTCAGAATTTCATCTCTTCAGTGGCACAACCAGGGATTAACATAGGGCACAACATATATCTGTGGGCACAAAAGAATAATTTCCAAGAACTAAACAATGGGGATATCACGTTCGGCTGATCACCCACCTGGAATATCTTCTCCTGCACCCCAGAGCCTGAATTTAGGAAAACTGGAATGGGTACTGTAGGCCTCGGCACTTGTGAACTGTCACGTCACTAAGTTTAGTTTTAAACTTATTAAGTTGTTAAGCTTTGCAGAAAATGCTTTCAAGGCACACAAAAAAAAAGAGAGATTGATGTTATGAAGTAGCTTAACTTTTGGAATTGTACTGCTTAAATATTAGGGTCATACCCCGCTACGCTTCTTTAACAATTTTTTACGTTAACAAAACGATTTCAATCATAAAAATTATCAATGAAATAAAATTTCTATTTTTATAATTTTTCTTGTTTAGGTATCTTACATATTTTGTATAAGATATCTCTAGTTTAAAAAGGATTTAATATTTAACAATGGTAGAAAATTGAATTGTAAGGTACATAATTTTTTGCAACATTTTAAAGAATATAATTTTGTACGGCAGAATACAAAGTTTGAGCAAAATCGGTAGGAAAGTCCCTGAGAAATTGAATTTTTTAAAAAAACAGACATTAAAAATTCGATTTATCAAGATCTATTCTACCCTTTTCGCTCAATTTTGTTTATTTTACTCTGTAAAATTATATTCAAAATGAGCATAGGTGGCAATTCAAAATTTTTCTGACAATTATATTTAAAAAAAAATACTTACTAAAATTTCATTTTTGCATGAAATTATTTTTGGATGAACAAATTTTATAGATGTGTGCAAAAAATTTTAAATTCGTTTAAAAAGTTCTTGAGATATAGTGAAATATGAAAAAAGTAAAATTAACATCAAGGGGTCAAAATTTGGGAGCGCTCTCCTGAACAGACTATAGGGAACATATTTCCCAGATTACGGTTACCTCGTATATTTTGGGGAATCCGAATAATTCGAAAAAGGGGTATATTTATTCCGAGAAAGTACGCTTTTGTGTCTGATTTCGTAACTTAAAATATCGTCTGCACTAATTAATTATCATATTAGAAATCACCCCCTTATCCATTAAGATTGAGTCCTAGAACGTGAAGATCCTATCATTAGATCAAAAGCTATTTAGGGTGGTCTGTTTTTTTTATTTTGTGAACTGTACATAAAAAAACGAAGTTGTATATAATTCAGCTAAAGCATATCAGGTATAATAAAATCTAAATTAGATTTAGTTTATTAATTTTAAATCGATGAACGCACACCAAAATGAATTATTAGAAATCGCTCGAAAAAACTGTGCATTTATGCTCACACTCCAAAATCACATACAACTCGCAATGTTTGGAAATATTTTCTGACTTATATTAGGAGGATATTATATTATTTCAATTTCTCAGTGGAAAATTCACATAAATATTACTTTAAATGAAATTATATATAATGTATACAAAAAAAAGGAAAAGCAATGAAATTTTTCAATGCCTTATTGTTAAATTTTACGAAAATCATTATCAAAACTTTTCAGTAAAAATGACCGATATTTTGGGGGCTCCCATAGAGCCAAAAATACGGCAAATTTTACCATTTTCTGGTAGTTTTGAGAATATTTTTTTTTCAGTGTCTAATACAAGATGCTTAATTTTCCCATACCCAATATAGAAAACATTCCAATATCACAATTTTTTTTATCTTTTAAATAAAACTGAATTTTTAAGTTGAGCATTATACTGTGGTTTTGAAATTTCTGCAATGAGGATTTAGTTTTACTTTAATTATTATGAAGTGTGCTAAATTTCGACTTCTAAAGTACTAATTACTGGTATAATAAACTAAAATTGAATGACCGAATGAATGAAATCTTTTTTGACCTACAAAGGTCAAGCCGTAATATTTTCTTATTACTTCTGCGTGATATGAATTTGTTAAAGCCACAGAATTGTAAACAACTGTAAGAAATAAAAGACATTTGTTGTCTTTGTAAACATTATATTGCTTTTAGTTACAAATGTAGCACTAATGGGACGCAATTACGAGTCGAAAAAAATGATGAGAATTTGTTTTCTACTGCGTAATTAACGGTTTTCGTTTTCAATGGAATTCATAAAAGAATACAAGGTTTTATTCCTAAACCCATTATCAACTTAAATTAAAAAAGGATTAACCGAAATTATTTTTTTTTTTTGGTGATTATAATCTTATTACATGATTGATGTGTTCGAAAGCCAATAGGTAATTTTGGCCTTTTAGAACATCTTTATGACGGAAAGTTCTTTTCTATAATATTATTAACTCTCTTCAAAACAAGACCTTACTTTTGATCCACGCCGAAAATCTGATTTCGTGTAGTACATATGTATGGCAGCATGTAGCATTTCAGAACAAATTAGACACCCGGTAACAGTTTCTTTTATGATTTTATATCTTGAGAGCCACTTTTATGTCTCTGAAATTGTAATCGTTGATTGGACTTTTTTCAGAATGTTATATTCTATTCTGTGTTTTCCAGCCTTTCCAGCCATCAAAAACTACTTTTATATACATGCTACCCTTTATTACGTGTTGTAATTACGTTTTTTTTTCTTGCTTTGTAAAATTTTTATAATTAATATAATATTCTAAAATTGGGGCACCAATATGCTCTAAACATGAAAATGGAAATCTTCCAACAAATGTACTAGCCATTGCTTTAGTATAGAAACACTTTTTAATGAATTTTTGTCGAAATAAGAATTTTTCCTCAGAGTTAAAACTCATGCATGTAAGTACCATTATATGCATGTAAGTACCATGAATTAAATTCATTTATTTGCAATTCTATGGAAGATGATAAATCTGTTGTATAAAAAATTTACTTATTTGTAAACTATCATTTCATAATTATGTAAGTATGTATTAATTAACTTAAAAAATATTACAATTCCCTAAAAGTAACTAAATTTTTCAAAAAATTTAAACATTTTCAAAAAAATACTAAAACTTTATTTAAAAAATTTAAATTATTCTAGAATACAAAAAATCACGTAAAAATTTTCCATTGCAAACATATTGAAAAGTACCTCAAGGGAGTGATCAAATATACTGAATGCCATCTTAAATAGATAGCTTAAATAGCTTTCAAAAAACCATATCCTATATTATTGACGATATTTGACATCCTATAAAAAAAATAAAAGTTCACTGAAAACAAAAAATCATCTAAAGACTGCGAAATGCGCTCAAAAATTTTAAAATAATATCATAATAATTTAATATATAATTATTTTCATCATAATAATTTAAGCATTAGCCTTAACTCCAATTTTAGATAGTATTACTAAGACTGCTTGCAATTTTTTTTAAATAATATAAGTTGTTGAAAAATATTTAAAAGGCAAAGTGAAGAATTAGGTAAATACTACAATAAAACTTCTATGAAATAGCATATGTACTTTAAAATTTAGAATAATCCTCTAAATATATTAAAACATCTTCAAAATAAAGAAATTATGCTAAAATGCAAGACGTTTTTTAAAAACACAACAGTTTCTCGGTACCGAACAAGAATCATTCAAAAGATTTTAATAGTCCTCTGAATATATAGAAAGTTTTGTACAAATAACGGAAAAATTTAAATGTATTATAAAAATTAAGTATTATAATAAATTCTTAAGTATTATGAAAACTTCTCAATAAATATATGCTATGGTTATCTAAATTTGATCACTTGAAAATACAGTTTCGTTAATAATACAGTTTTCATGTAGCCAAAACTGCAAACGAATATTTATTTTTAATATCTATGAAGCAGTTATATTTATTAGCAGTTGTTAATGAAATAAGTGATTTGTTATTTATGATTGCACATTTAAATAAATTATTATTTGAATACCGCGAACGATATATGTTAAATAATTTCGTCTCGAATTAAGTAACATTTATCGTTGGCCTCATTTTTGTGCGCCAAAGCAGATCCAAATACGTTACAGCTAATGATACATCACAAGATTAGTTATGAGTCACGTGAACAACCAGCCCCACCAGGGTTGCCAGACTCTGAAAATAAAAAATACTACGACTTCATCCGAAAAAATACTACAAAATACTACATGTCTTAAGCGCTATCTACAGGACTTTTTTGAAAGCTTATGCAGACGAAAACTGAGACAAACGATTATTATTATTATTATTAACATTATTTATATCGTCTGGCTAAAGTTTTTTAGAATTATATTTAAATTTATTTTAGTTGAGGATAAAATAATATTATAATTGAAAAACAATTATCCTTTAACAATTATCTTAAAACAATTATCCTTTTGTGCACTTCAGATATACGTGTAGCAACTAATATTTTTTTATCAGCAACTTTGTCTTTTGAAGAATAAACAAAGAGTTGTGTGTATCATAATAATGACTCTTGTATATCATAAATGATTTATTTCAATGTTGTATAAAATTGAAACTAAATGAAAATATAAAATCTCATAATTTTGTTTCACATCCTACATAGAAAAGAAACGTAAAATCTACCTAAATCAAAGTGCATAAGAAACAATTTATATTATAGTCTACTAGTATGAACGAACTTTTATTTTTCACAATCATAACTAGATACAGTGACTAATAGAAAATAAACTGTTGGATTATTTCAAAAATTTATTTTTACTTCAAAACTAGAGTGGCACTTTTCTTTGTTTTAGGAAATGAAAATAAAATAAATATAAAAAAAAAACTAAAAATACCACATTTTAAAAAAATACTACGAAAAATACCATACCCCTTTTTTTAGGTGAAAAAATACTACCGTAGTATTAAAAATACTACGTCTGGCAACCCTGAGCCCCACCTGCCTAAGCTGTTTTGCATTCGATTATTCCTCTTTTTTTCACTGCTTTATCATTAAAAGTTTACCTGCTTTTCTTTTTTTTTTATTGTTGATTTTTACTTCATCGAAATATATGAAGATACCTTTCATATGACACCTATGTTTATTAATTCTTATGTAGACATTTGTACAAAACACATTTTATGACGAAATTTGTAGGAAGTTTAATAAGTTTTAAATTTATGATTACCTTTCCGTCGTAATAAATTGGTAGCCCCTTAACCAAAAGTATGTTTTTTTTTGTCAAAAATATTAAAAGTTCTTGCATAAGTTACCGATGTTTATTGACTCTTATGTAGCAAATACTGATTTTCTGCACAATTGTCTTGTTGTTGTTCAACTGCTATGAATCTAACATAGATTATTTTTCAATTATGCCTTTTATGCACCAAATATCGATTTCATTCTGCACAACTCCAGTTGATATTTTTCAACTCTAATCAATCTACCATGGATAATGTTTTGCTACTTTTGCATAGATGTTAGGTGTTTATTAACTCTTGGGTAGAGCAAACAGTGCTAATGTACCATTCTAAATAACGGTGTTGGTGTTATCATTCGGGTAATAGAACTGTATAGATCTTTAGATACATTGATGCATGAAAATTGCAGAAATCAATCTTATATTCTAATGATAATAAAATTCTTATTTAAAAATTGCGTTATTCTTAAAGTGAATGTGAAATTACTTCAAACTATAGTTTTATGATATCCAACAGATATTAACTGAGTACAAACTAACTTTTGAACTATATTAACTGTGTACAAAACAGTTAAGAAAAATATTTTTTCCTAAAACAGTCAAAACCTTATAAAAATATAGAATATACAGTACAAATATTTATAGTGTCTTGAAACACACGTAACCATTTGGATTCGAAGTAACATATCATTTATGTTAACCCAATAAATTGGATTATCTTATAACATTGATTATTTACTAAAGCATTTCTATTTATTCATCAATGCATTGACTAAGACATTGACAAAATTCATTAGTAATGATGGTTTTTTGTTATACATTTTATATAATTTCATTTAAAATAATATTTGTCTGAATTTTGAACTTGCACTCTCAGAAAAATAAAACTCTCACTTTTTTACGATTCATCAATCTTAGATCTGCATTTCGTAAATTTTGAGGATTATTTCGTAGTGAAATCACGTGATTTGTCACAAAACGCAAACTTTTAAAAATATGACGAAAATATTTCCTCAACTCGAAACCTTAGCGTAGTGCATTGGGGATGAATGGTTAACTAGATTGACAAAACTAGAGTGAAGACTAGACAATCGAAAATAAAATTATGAAATCAGCCGACTGGAATGTGTAGCGGTCAGAGAGTTGGCCTCGAACCGGGAAGATCCCGGGTTCAAACCCCGCCTATGACATGGGTGTTTTTTTATCTTTCTATTCTATCTGCTCTTCTCATGTTTTTAGAGCAACATTGATCTACCTATATGATACCCATGATAAAGTGATTACTCGGAAAATTATATACATTAGGCACTGCGACGCTTTTTTCCCCTTTTTTTTATGGAAAAAATAAGAGACGCAATATTTCTTTAATTTTGACGAAATTAGTTTCCTCGAAGAAGTGAGGATAGTAATTTCGTCACTTTATATTGCACAGACGATATATTTGCTCAGAGCATATATCAGAAAAAGGTTTCTTCAAAAAAGAAGGTTTCGTGATATTTGAGCAGTGTGTAGGCTCTTCCCATGTCGTCAGCTGCAATTGGATTACATAATTTGCTTGAAGCAAAGAATCTTATACTTTGAAAAATATTTGTTATCAATAAAATTTGGAATCTCTTTCTCTAAATTAGAATCATTGGTTAACACTCATTTTATTTATCCTTTTAAAAATAAAAATAAATAAAGGAGTAAAAACCATAGAAATTTTGGTTTATTGTATCTTGCAATAACGTGTTAAGTATATCTTTATAATGTTTATTATATAATTTACAATATTATATAATTATATAATTTATTATATAATTTACAATATTATATAAACAATATTATATAATTTTACAAAATTTTGCATTTGAAAACTTTCTGTCACTATATGCTTCTTAAAGCATTTTTATACCCTCAAAAACTTTAAAAATATTTTATTATATTTTTTATCATGCTGTGAAATAAATTAGGACATAGTTATAAAATCTAATTTCCACTAAGTTATCTAAGCAGATCTAAGTTCCACTATTAAAACAAACATATTTTATATTACATTATATAACTTACAGTCATGCTTACATAAAACATGTTTTATGTAAAATACTATTGATAAAATATTATTTATATAAATTCATTTACAAAACTGTACTTTATTAAACACTTTATATATTAAATTTCATTGACTAAAATATTAATATAAAAAAATCTTAATATTAAAATTAATATCAAAATATTAACATTAAAATTACATTTATACTAAATATCATTTCTTGAAATATTAATTATAAAATATGATTACAAAACAAGCCTTTAAAAATTTAAATTAAAACTTAATTCTGAATATTGCTATTAAATAAAATTTTAAAATAAGAGAAGCAATATGAATTATTTGTAAAACTAAACTTATCAAAGCAGTTCTAATAATGCAAAAAAAGTAAAAAATTTTAAAACTACTATGCATATTAAAATATCATTATTAAAATAATGTTTATACTAAATATCATTTATTAAAATGCCATCATTTATAAAATACAATTTATTTATTACAATATTATGCATAAAAAACATTTATATAAAATAACATTGATTAAAATATGATATACAAGAAAAAAGTTATATTAAAATTTAAAATATCATTAATTTTAAGAATTATTATTAAATAAAATTTTCAGTCGAAAACCGTACTATGAATTGTACGTAAATTCAAATCAATCATTTTCAAAACGATCTTTGATAATAAAAAAAGTTGCAAAAAAAAACCGAAATCTTCCTGGTAGCATTTTCATAAGACATAGCAGATTATTTTTCCTTTTTAAAAGTTTTATTAAGAGTGTTCAAATTAACTTGAAATAAAGATAAATGTTTGCTAAGAATCACAAAAATATGCAAATCATAAAGCATGTATCATTCTAGGTTAATAGTTGACCAATTATCAACACCTTACTCTAAAGAGTTTCCTAATTAATTAATGAAATTCCAATTAAACATATTATCGGAGATTTTCATCGCTGCTTTTTTCCACGTTGAGTAACCGCAAAAGTTTCAGACGCCAATGTCTTTTAGGAGGTCAGCTTGAAGTTCGGCCTCGTTCTGATAGCCGGTCATTCGGTTGCTCTATATTAATCATTCGGCTCTAAGACGGTTGGGGTCAGCAACAGCAGAGTACTGATCGTATCTGGAGTAGGGGCTCCTTCTTTTTTCTTTATTCGTTTATTCAATGGCCGAAATATGTATCATTCTCTAATAGTGAAGGTGGGATAGAGTCACTAGACACTTGACCAGTCCAGAAACCACAAGAAACTCAGACAGATACTCAGAAAGGGCTGCGTTGTCGTGGTGACATCTGAATTGCAATAAGAACAGTGGGGTCAAGATGTATAAGCTTATTAATGATATTGTTTATTGTCATATCATTTAAAAGTAATGGAGCAATTAGTGGTCAATAGTTTTGGCAATAAAGACTTTTGATAGTATTTAAGAACGGCGAAGGTCAATAATTCAATGAATAAGAATTAGTAAATAAAATAATTAAAAATAGTTTAAAAGCAAATTGCTTCCTAATTACTGGTATTTTGTAAGAGATTTAATTAGCTACTACTTAAACTGGTAATAATTATCACAGTTTAGTTTGATGCAATAAAATATTGAATCTAAAGTAGATAGTTTTGGCACTTTCAAAAAATCCAACTTTCCAGGCAAAAGATGACAGTCATATAAAAATATTAAGTGGGTTTGGGAGATATGTTTTTGATTTTTTTAATTAATGCTTTTTTTTTTAATATCTTGACCCACAAAACTAAACAAAAAATGTAAAAATATTTTCAAAATTCTTTTGTGAATTATTTTTAGAAAATTGTGCAATTAAAATTGCTTTTTTTTTCAAAATTGGTGTTTCTAATTTAGAATGTAACTGAAAATCGTATGCTTCAATACTAGATTTTTTTCTTATTTTAAAAAAACGTTGATAATTTAATTTATTATTAGTGCAATTAGCCTATAAAATCTAAAATAGAAATTAATTAGTTTTTAGGTTATAAAATAAAGCAAATTTTACAAATTTCGTGAAATAAACTGTAAGAAAACTAACTAAAATATGCTCATTTTAAACGGCATGTAGTTATTTTTAATAAATATTAAGGCTAACCTCTAAAGTTGAAAAAAAAAAAAAAAAAACCTAGCAACGTATAATAAGTACCGATATCTCATAACATTTCTCCTTTTCTGTACTATCTCGTAATAGCGAGTGAAAATCCTTCCATATTTTCTTACGTTGTTGTCTGTATAGCTCAGCTAAGAAGAGTCCAAATCTCTGTAAATAAGAGTGGCTAACCCAGGGGAAGGTGCAATGCGCATGAAACAAATGACACGTTAAGGCATTCCAAGTAGCGCTACTAAAGAAACATTATTTTTTTTTATTGATTTTCTTTTTTATTTTTTTTCAACTTCTATTGCTACTACTTTCTCTCTATTTCTTCTTTTTCTTCTTATTCTACTTCCTATTCGATCTCTTCCTTTACATCTACCTCTTCTACTTTTGTTTCCTCTTCCGTCTACTTTCTCTCTACATTCACTTCTAAATCTTCATTCACTTCTAAAGATTTTTTTTACTTCTTATACTTCTTTCTTACCTCTTCCTGTTCTTTTTCCTCTTCTACTACTTCTACTTTCCCAGCTGCTTCGCATTCAATTTCCTCTTCTTCTTCTTTTCCCATCTCTTCCTTTTCTTTTTCCTCTACTACTCCTTCCACTTCCCCAGCTGTTTCTTATTCAATTACCTCTTCTACTTCTTTTCCTACCTCTTCCTTTTCCTTTTCTCTTCTCTGCTACTCTTTCCATTTCCCCAGATGCTTCTTATTCAATTTAATTTGCTACTTCTTTTCCTACCTCTTCCTTTTCTTTATTCTCTACGACTCTTACATCCCCAGCTGCTTCGTATTTAATTTAATCTTCTACTTCTTATTCAATTTCCTCTTCTACTTCTTATTCTTCAACTTCAACTCTTCTGCTTCGAACTTTCCTTTCATTAATCTTCTTTCTCCTTCTTTTTCTTTTTATGCTTCCCCCACTTCTTCTTTTTCGCATTTTCTGCTTCTTATACTTCTACTTCCTCGCGCCCTCTTTTTTCGTGTTCATTTTTTTTCCAAAAACAAAAAAAAAAGCTTACTTACTCCTTTAGCTTAAAAGTTTATATTATTTTCCAATGAGCTGAGTTAAAAACAAACATCATTCATCACTGACGGATGGACATCTTTAAAACAATTAACTGCTTTCAATTAACACCGAATAGCGAAGAATCAACGAAAATTAAAACAAATCTACGTTATTGTTTGTAAAATTATTATTCCAATTAAAAACTGGCGGTGGAATCTTCTTTTCGGTCATTAACACTAATTGGTTTTTATTGCGATACAATTGTGAATTCCATTACTAAATGTAAATTTATTTTCTTAGAATGTAAGAAAAACAAGAATTATTTTAAGCTTTTGATTTTCCAAATATGATAATTTCATAACATTCAGCAGTTTAAAATGTTATTCATTCCTTATTCCGAATTTAATTTTATTTTTAGTCGATGAAAAGAGAGGTGTAGATTAAAGTTAATAATTTTAATTTAATTAACTTCTATTTTTAATTGTATGGATTAAGTACGATTATTATGTTATTTTATTCACATGGTAAACCTAAAATGAACTAACTTTGTTATATTTTTTAATATAGCTCATAACATTTTAAATAAATAATTTTTTTTACCATTATTTTACAAATTATAGATTTATATTTTTTGAATTTATTATTAACCTGATTGTACTCTCTATCTTTCTCCCATTCCCATATTTCCCATATCATTCTTTGATCAGTAATTCACTTATTCGTTCATTCATTTAGTCACCCATTTATAGATTCTACATTTACTTAATCCTCTAAAAGACTTTCCTTCTTCGCTCATAACATTCACTCACTCATTTATTCATTCAATAATTACTATTTACTCACTCTTTCCTTCACTTCTACTAAAGTCTACAGCTACGCAACTAAAACAGATGAAAGAAAGATGCATGTAATAAGAAAATAAAAGCACGTGTAATTAACAACGCTGTCCGTATTCCATTTTAAAATGAAATGATGTATTTTTTAACATTTGTAATAAGCTAGAACGTTTAAAAAGCACCTAAATAACTATTTAGTAAATTTTTTAAATATAGAAATTTCTACTTTTTTTCTTTCTTTTTCTTCTGAAACCTTTTATTTACATCTCTTAACTATTTCAAAAAATAATGCTGATTTATTTAATTTATTTTCGAATTCTATTCCATATAAAATCATTCCATATACTTTTCATGGACAAAAAACACAACATGGAACACATACAATCTTAGAAGTCAAACTTTTAAATAGACAATATGGTAAATCATAATTTTTAAATCAAGTTTATGCCTAAAAACTACCAGTAGCCTGTAACAGAGCTTATACCTAAAAATTAATTTTAATATTTTTAATATATATATTTAAAATTCTATTTTTAAGGAACAACCGATTTTACGCAAATTTTGTATTTTTCTATGTGAAATTACATATTTTGAAATGATGTAAAAAATTATATACCTTACAATTCAATATTTTTTCGACTATTATTAAATAAAATAATAAAAAATAATAAATATTTACTAAAATTTAATTTTTGCATGGAATTATCTTTGGGTAAACAAATTTTAAAATTGAGTGTAAGTTTATATCAATTCCCTAAAAAAGTTTTCGGAATACGCAAAAAATAAAATTACTATTATGGGGTCCAAACTTTGAGTCGCTCTTTTGATCAAATTATGGGGGCCATATTTCCCTGATTGAGGCTACCCCATATATTTTGGGGGACAGAAACCCGAATCCATTGAAAAAAAGTTATGTTTATTGAGAGAAAGTATATTTTTGTGTCTGGTTGCGTAACTTAAAATACCATCTGCATTAATTAATTAGCATATTTGAGATAACTCCCTCGAACCATTAAGTTTCAGTTCTAGAACGTGAAGATCCGATTATTAGATCAAAAATTATTCAGGATGGTCCATTTTTATTTTGTGCACTGTACACCCATCACATGTTTCATTTACGATCATTAGTATTATATTGAACACATTTGTATGTCCTATAGCTCAACATCGTTTTTCATCAAAAAATTTACAGACAATCTTTTATTTATAGCGAAAAATAAGTTTAATTTTATCAAAAATTAATTGCAGAAACTAATATTAAAATCACTTTATATTCAAAAGATATTTGCATTTAAAAATATATAATTTAAATATTTTTAAAAATTTGCGAAACAATTAAAATATTATGTTTTTGTGATTAAATTTTTTTTTATTCGTTTGGAATAAAAATAGCATAATTTTTTAATCAGTAAATGAGCACCTAATTTATTATTTTCGTTGTGAAGCTCTTAACCCATTTACATTTGATTTTCACTTGTTTATCAAATCAGATGCGTTTTTGTAAGAGAAATGTAATTTCACATTCGGAGATCAAAATTAAATTATTAATTCAACCCAATTTACATGTTCTTGAGTATTTTCACTAGCTAACTTTTATGATAGAAAAAAAAAATTCGTGAAAAATATTGCCTAAAAATCTTAAAATATTTTTTTATTTAAACAAAATAAATATTGCTCATTAATAACTTATTAAAAAATATTACTTAAAAAAATATTACTTAACATATTTTTTAAAAAATAAACTTGTAAGTGATATTTTCATAAACTATCTATTTCGCAATAAGATATCAGGACCTATATTTAAGGTATCGCCAAAATCTCCAATTTTTACCGCAAAAATCCATAAAATTTCAATTACATCTATAAATTAATTATTTTCCATGCTCTCGTATCCCCAATAATCGAGAAAATTGCTTTTTTTAAATAAATAAAAAATAATTATTAATAAAGCTTTATCAGAGGCTATAATTCCAATTCGATACTCACATAAATTTTCTTCAATTGCACTTTTTTTTTAATAATTTCATCAAAGAAAATTTATATTCTCACAGATGACGCGTAATCTTACTTAAATGTAATTACTACAATCATATCCCACAGATTTGTTCGATTTATTTGTCGAGGTCATTATTGTGGTTAAAATACCGCTCTGTAAATCAGAGGTCAACAATGAATGTAATTAATATAATTCGATTTTTCGAAGGAAATTTGGTGGATGAGAATAATGAAATTAATCAATGACGTTAATGTGTACCAAGGTTGGAGAAACTAGATCATGTTGCCCGCGGTTAATGCATTATGTCAATCCGCTATGATTACATTACAGCTTTTAATGTTGCAAATTATGGCTTTTTGGTGGAATTATTGCTTGTTATAATGTCATTGGAACGACACGAGGCTTGGCTTATTGCCAATCAATCAAGATGCATCGTATTGTAAAATGTTTTTTTTTTATCAAAGTTGATACAATTTAATCATAATTTTGAATTTTATAAGTATATAAATAGGAAATATTTTTTTTCAATCTAGTAAAGGCTTACAGTTGTGTTTGGATAATGAAACAGTTTTAATTCATAAAAGGTTATTAACTTTCACTTCTTCTTTAACAAACAAATATCGAAAAACTGGGGTATTTTATACAACTTTTCTTTGTATTTAATATTTCATGATTATGACAGTCATGATTATGACTTTTTGGGAAAATATTGCCTATTGTGATGTCATTTAAATAGCATGAGACTTGATTTGGTGCTTATCAATCAAGATGCATTGCATTGCGAAATATATTTTCAAGCAAATTAATATTATTTAATCATAATTTTTAATTTTGTAAGCATGCAAATTCTAGGCAGTTTTTTATTACTTTTATTCTTTATGATTTTTATTTCCATTTTTCAGTGTACTAATTTTATTGCTATTAATTTTATTGTTACAACTACTTTATAATTTTGTTGTTTATCATAATGAAATATTAAAATCAACATCACATCGAACAATTTAGAGAAAAAAACAATTACAAAAAGTGATTGATTTAATATAGAATAGGAGCTTCTTTAACCGTGACCATTTTCTTAAATACGCATTTTGAGCTAAGTTAATTGTCTTAAATACGCATTTTGAGTTATGTTCATTTTTGAAATACTCATTGTGAAAATGGCCATCTCCTAAAATACGCATTTCGTGCTATTTCTGTTATCTTGAACTCGTATTTTGACATATGTCTAAAATAACAAACTCACTTACGAACTGTTAAACAATCTAATACTACTCCTGAAAAGTGGCCAAAAATTCTTAAAGTGTAATCGACTGGTACCAAATAAAAAAAATTAACTGTTTTCCTCTGACACAAATGCTTTTTTTAAAAAAAATGATAAGATTTAAATGATTAGAAAACTTTTTTTGTTGATAAATTAAATTTTTAATAAAAACTTATGCAATGGCAAATGCGATTTTTTGTAATATACTTTATTTGTCAGTTAATAACATTTCAATTCCTCGTCCTTAAGCAATGTTTGCTTTAGTCTTCGATTTTCAACACATTTTTCTGTTGTTCTGTCTGTTCATTTTACTTAACAATATTTCTACGTTTTCTAATGAAATTGAAAAGAAAAATCATACCACTTAATATCTGTTAAAGCATCTTGGTAGCTTCCTATACAGCCAGTGCGATGAAAAATCATAGGGGCTGAATTCTAGGTCATATTCATATTGTTAAATTAAGTAAATCTCCAACATTTCAATTAGCACACCATAAAATCCATCTTCGTTGTCTCATATAAAACAATTAAATTCCTGAAAAACATTAAAAAATAGATTCAGGACTATTAGTGGCAAGTGCATGCTATTCAACGTCTTAATAGTGGAATAAACATGAACTAATGGGCTCCTTCCCTGTTCGCTAACGCTCTCCAAATCCCGAAAATTATTTATGCACTCTTGTGTGGCTTTCTTTGCTAACCATGCTCGCTTCGTTCACTTCTAAGTTAAATCCATTTGAAACGTGTTCTAGCGTAGAATCTTAATTTCAATCAATTATTAAAATTTATCAATTTTAATGGTTCGAGGGGTTGACTTCAAAAATATGCTAAATAATTAGTGCAAAAGATATTTTGAGTTACGAAATCAAAAACGTACTTTCTCTGAATAAACATACGTTTATTACGACGGTCTTCTGATCCCCAAAATACAGCTGCATTCTGAACCAATAGTCTGGTTAGGAGAGTGATCCAAAGTTTGAACCCCTTAATATTATTCTTTGTGTATTTCGCCATATCTCGAGAACTTTTTAAACGAACTGAAAAATGTTTGCACAAAATTATGAAATTCATTTATCCAAAGATTATTCCATGCAAAACAAATAACTATCAGTAAATATTTATTATTTTATATTATTATCTTTAATAATATTCAAAAAAAATTTCAACTGTAAAGCAAACAATTTTTATATCATTGTATAGAATAAAAAAATACGACATTTTTAAAATTCGATTTCTAAGAAACTATTTAGCCTAATATTCTGAAATTCTGTATCTGCACTAATTTATTAGCATATTTGAGACTTAAAACTGAGTCTTAGAACGTGAAGACCCGATCATTAAATCAAAAGTTATTCAGAGTGGTGTTTTTGTTTTTTGCGCGCTTTATTTGTCCACGTTTTCATAGTTACAGCAAATCATACGCTTGATATTTCTATTCTTTGTTGCCAACGCGAAAAAAACTATGACTTTCTTTGACGCCGCGTAAGATAAATATATATAGATACATAAGCTAAATTAGTACAATAAATTCTTTTTCATATGATTAAGTTCAATAATATTTAGGTCATATAAAATAAAATAGATTTTCCCCTTCTTCTTTGGAGCCATTTATTCGCCCCTTTCGAAATTTGCGGTGATTTTTCTTTTAAATTTGAAGAGTATTTTTAATTGAACAATTACTTTACTGGTCGGATGTGTGGTTAATTTATAAACCCTGGCAGCTATGAATTTTTTCCCTTTTTATAGATTATATCGATTCAAGAGTTTGAAGTTGGGTTTGGTGCATTAAATAACCCTTTGGACCGGGATAGCCTGGTTGGTAGGACCTTGAACACGTGTTCGTGAGAGCATGAGTTCGAATACCGCCAGCTGAAGAATCCCCGTGTATTAAACTGGACTGGCGCACGGTGAATCTATCATGCTTTCATGTTTATAGCGATGAAATTTTGCTATAGAAATTTCAACTAGCTAGAGTACTCAAATTTTAAGAGCAGGTTTCTTCCAGATGATAAGGAATATTTCATTGCTTAGAATTTATTGCCTATTTTCTGCAAAATTTATTGCCGAACGAAATTCCAACTACTTTAAGACTAGAATCTTAACTGTAGCTCTGTTCTAAATAACGTCACTAAAAAAAGGGGGAAAGGGGGGAATGGAATTTCTACCTACCATCTTCTGTAAAAAATGCGATGATTTTCTGCCTAGTTTATTACATTACCCTGAGAAAAAAAGGTACGATCAAAACAACCAGAATATGGTAAAATTTACCGAGTTTCTGGCTCTAGGGAAGCAAAAAGAAGCACGGTAATATTTAGCAAAGTGCTTCTGTGAAATTAACAGAGAATTATAGCTTTATCGTATCTAATAAAATTTAGTAAATGAAGTAAAATTTTTTTATTTTATCACGATACCTTAGAGCATGGCATAAAAATCATTTATTCGGTTAAATTGAATTTTTAGTTTTGTATTTTTTTACATGTGAGGTAATAAGAACTATCATTTTGAAAACCGGAATTTCTGTTAAACCGTTACCATATGAACCGAATAATTACAAAAGGATAGTTTAAATACAGGACATTTTTGATTTTTATTTCCAGAAATGTCATTACCATACAGTACGGTAATTTTAAAAGATTTTTTTTCTCCCACGCATTTATACAATGAAGCCGAAAATACTTTTCTCACGTGTTTCGAAAGTGCGTTACCTTATGTTTTTGGTCTCACAAAATAGAATTATTTTCCTCATTTTCTTTTACGAGAAAACATATTTTAAAATTACTATATTATTTTAATTTTATCTTATTTAATGAATTCTTGAATACGCATGCTTTAATTTTGAAACACCTTTTTAGCTTGAAAAATCGCTAAGAAATTCTATATTCTTAGAGTGAAATAACAGAATAATCAAAATGCGAATTAACTCAAGTACGGTTTGGCAGATTTAAATTTCTAAATATTATGAACTTATTAAATTTGATAGATGAAAATTGCAGATTCTTTTATCTAGGTATTCAATTCTAGTCATTTCAATTTAAACTAACAAATTAGTTATCCAATTTCCTGAATCAATTTTAATTCGTCTTTTACAACAGTTACTCTTTCGTCATGATGGTGGTGATCATGGTCATTTCGAGTTGAAATTTTCCCACTTATCTGATTTACGTAATATAGTCTTAACAAAAAAGGCGTGATGATTTTGGGAAGAATGACACGTGATAAACTCCTCCTACGCAATATTGACTTACTCATGGAATTCTGTTTTGTTTTGTTCCATTTCGATTCATACGACCAAGTCGACCACTAGAAAAAATATTTCATGAAAAGTAGCCCATCCCATTTATTGCCTCTTTCCAATTTAAGAGGAGGACAAAAAATTACTGACCTGAACCAGTAAAAGAAGAATTTCCTTTGATGGCCAACACAATGTTCTATCAGTTATGGAATTTCACCACCTTTAAAGAAAATCTGCCCGAGGCTCAGAAAGGGTGAAAGATTTGACAGGTTGGTGCAAAGGATGAAGGTTACGAAATAAACAAAAAAATTGTTCAAATTTCATATTTCATCGAATCGTTTCTGGTTTTTTTGTGTTATGACATTAATTTTCACTGACGTATTTGTCGAAATCCAAGTTTTGTTTTGGCGTTTTACATTCCACAATTCGCTTACAAAATACACTATGCCAAAACATGGATATGAAGCATGCAAACCACGAGGGAGTGTTCCCACTTTAATTTTTTTTATTCCTTTTTTTTTAGAAGACATTCATGTTTATTAAACATTTTTACCTCTTTTTGTAACATTCTTTTGAACAGATTTGATATTGCCACATTTTTCTTCGTTCAAACTTCAATTAGTGTTGGCCAATCATTCGTAAAGAAATTTGTTTCTTTTTAATAATTTTTAATGCTGTCACTGAAATAAAATTGTAATAATTACCTAGAAAACCATGACCGGAAATGTCATCTTATGCTGCTAGGGGCATTTTCCTATTATGGCACGTTATTCGCGTGTCTTTTAACTTGCACTTTAATTTTTCCAAAATAATTTTAATTTCACGTTGTGCGTCGTTGAACAACCGACCCAGTTTGGGGGTTTACGACTATTGATGTTTAACTCCGAAGCCTTGTAATTTTGAACCCAAATTCAAAAGACAAGGAAATTCCTGGTTCAAGAATAGTGAAAAATTTGCCTTTGTGGAGGAGTTTTTGATGGAACTAATCCGCATTTGCGTTACACGGAGAGGAAAAACCACAAAAACCTCCCACGGTTAGCCTGACGATAAAAGGACTCTAACCAATGATCCGTCTACCACTGAGGATATTTCATGTCACCAATGTGGTCGGTGCAAGCCGAATGCGGATTCGTATCGGCCAGCCATCGCAGGGATTCGAACCCGGTTCACCTCATTAGAAAGCGAACACTCTATCCCCTGAGCCATCGCGGCTCTTATGTTACGATTAGATATTGTCCAGAGTTCCATTAAAATAGGCTCAGAATTACTTTAATAATATGTTATGTGGCAAGAAAAGAAATTTTTTTAAATTTTTTTTTCTTTTTAAAAATTAATTCTATTTTATTTTTGCAGACAAAATTTTGCATCTTTAACAGTGTTTTAAAAGCTATTTCAGGGGGAAAATAAAAAAAAAGCCACAGTTTAAGCGCATTATACTTGAGGCAAATTTATATTTATAAACTATGTATACTTTCTTTCATTAAAGAATTATCTGAGCTATTAAACCGACAAAAATCTTAAATATTTTAAAAGTTATTGAACATTTTTAAAAATCTTTGTATTGGGGAAATTTCTCCCCCTAGAAAGGAAAATATCAAACTAATGAATATTTCTCAGTTTTAACAAATTTTCATGAGCTCAACGTAGAATCTTAAAATATTTAAAAAAAAAGATAACAAATGCTTTTTATTGTCATAAAACCTTGATTTTTTTTATCATATTGGTGTTTTGCGCCATTTTTAGATTTAGTATAAAAGGCGCTGAATAAAGCTTAACTATAGAAAAACTTTACCTTCAAAATAAGTATGGTCAAAACTACCAGAATATGGTAACATTTAAGTCTTTTTGATGACACCTTAGAGCATGGCATAAAAACTATTTATTCTGTTCAATTTACTTTTCAGTGTTTACTAAATGTGTGGTAATACGAACTATAATTTTGAAAAACAGATTTTCCGATATGAACCAGAATTATGATTATTTTTAGAAATGTCATTATCATACTGTATGGTAATTTTACCAGAATCGTTTACTTCGAGCAGTAACAACAAACAGTTGCAGACTCAAAGCAATTATTAAAATATTATTATTATTCGCAAAAGCGTTGCTTCATGTAATGATACTAAGACTTCGAGAAAAAACCTTAAGAAAAATTAGAAGTGACATAAATTGAAATTTCGATAAAGTTTAAAAAGGTTGCAAGCATACAGGAAGTCCTTTGAGCTGAATGAAAGAAAAATTTATAAGATACACGACTGCGAATTTTTTAATTAAGTATTTTCTTATATTTTTTCAATAGTTATACAGTATCGTGACCATTTGTAGTATAATTATTGACCATATCTACACAAAGCACCATCAGGTAAACATAATTCTTGATAAGTAACATCGATGGCTATCTTTCGTAATGATACCACGGAACACATTTTAATGTTATAACCATCCGTTTGATGAAGATGGAAAAGACTATATCGTTGCTTACCACCAATTGCCACTGGCAGATACTTGACAACGTCTACTTTGTTGATTCTTATCTAAGTGACAGATTAAACGAGGTGTTTTGTTCATTATCATTCATTTCGTTTAACGCCAATTTTCATTTCTTGATCTGAAAATGAGATTATATTGTTTTCCGGAAACCAACCGGGCAAATTAGCGCTTCCAATTGCAACATTAATGGTCCTTAAATGCTGTATCGCGTTTTATTTTTTACCTAATAAAAAGAAAAGATATTTAAAAATGTATGTTTACCCTTAAAAGTTTACCTTTCAAAGTTGATGTTTACCATTAAAATACATGTTTACCATTCCAAAGTTTATGTTTACCATTGAAGTACATGTTTTCCATTCCAAAGTTTACGTTTACAATTCACGAACATATACTATACACTATACAAAAAATCTGTTAAATTTACAGAGAAAACTGTCAGTTGGTATCTCAGTATAAAACGTTTGTTTCACAGAAAAATAAGTAGGACATTTTAAAGTTTTCCCTTTGATAAGTATAAGAACCATGTTATTCCCTCGACCTATTTAATAGACCAATTGTAATTACTCAGGTTTCCCTTTTTCTATAAGATGTAACATATCATCGGAACTATTGTGCAAGATTTTCCCAAATTTTTATTCAGATTCAATTTTGTGTCACTTGGATCATCGTTCTATGATAATAACGGTTAACCCATTAAAGCCTGAATTTTTTTTTATATGCTGTGACGTAAAAAACACTGCTAAAAAAGTTGAACTAAATGGATATTTTTATCCTTTAGCTGCTACTCGATTTTTGAAAAAAATAAAAAGCATTTGCTTGGTCTAAAAATGGGTTAAATAAAGTTTAATTTGTTCTTTTTAAATCCTGTGCCTGTCTGCCCAGCTTGCCCGACTCTCATCGTGATATATATAATATTTTGGACTATTTTCAATTTTCTATTTAAAGACGAATTCTAACTATCTAAAATTTAGAAATTAAAAAATAAAATTTAGTTTTAAAAAAATCTTTCGCTTTTGCCAATATTGATTTCTAAACGACAACTTTTCACAAAATATCTGTTTATTATTAAATAAGCTCAAACACCACAAACCAGAATGTTAACAGATAAGCAACGCTGCTTGAAAGGAAAATTTAATAGAATAATCCATCATGTTGCTAAAAAGTCATGTTAACGTGGTGTGAAATGTTTAAATATTTGTAGAAATTGAAATGCGTTTAAGAACTACCAGCTTTCATTCTATGAAGTTATTTTTATTTTTATTTTTATTTTTAAACAATAAGTTCTTCTAACTTTTTTGGAATAAGACAACAAAACGTGGGAAATAATTTGCTAAAGGTTTACTTTACGAATTTGAAAAAATAAATAAATAAATATTTTCAATCATTCTTCGCGGATATGAATAATCTCACGGGTAGTTCTTCTTCTAATTCGAATTCGATTCGAAAACTGAAAATCTCAAGAAAAGTTTTAATTAAATGTGAGATTCGAAGGTCAATGCTGTACTAACAATAGCTTGTTTCATCCTCTTCGTCGAGAGGTTTGATTTCTCACAACTATTATTTGTTTTTACATAACAGTATTGCCCCCAATCCTTGACCCAAATATCAGAAATGATAGTTAGAAGATGTCTTAGTTTTTTGTGTATTAAATACATCTTCCCATAATTATTACACGATCTGAAATTAATCCATTCAAAAGATAATAAACAAACAATATAAGCGGTATAAATTCCATGCTGATTTCGTAATTTAAATAATAATAATGGCATAATTAAAATAATATGTAAAATTATAAGAATATTAGTTTTAATGTTTTCATTGTTCTATTAAAATCACTGAAACACTTTTAAAAACCACCATATAGAAATGCAGTCCAAAGTTTGAAAGAATTTAACTTCGATTACCATTCTCATACACTAATCAAACGATTCCCAATTTTTTTGCGCCAATGGAACACCTAAATGATTAACCTTCTTTCGGCGGAACCCTTACTGCATGGATAAAGTAAATAAAGACAATTGCAAACACATTGATCAATAAAATATTTTTAAATATTATAAAAAAAAATTTCATCCATCTGTCTAATTATCTTAAGTTAGTTTTTATATCCGACAGTTAAATTTTAATTCTTGGGGCTGTATCTAGTCTAGTTTTAAAAAAAAATGATGCAATGTATGCTTGTAGTTGAAAATAAATAAAACAAGTTAAAGTATGGTTTTCTTTGAAATAAAAACTAAAACTAACTGCTGCAAGTGTAGAAAATCGTTATTAGAGAAACTTTCTTTTTTTTTTTTTTTTTTTTAAATCAAAATTGGTAATTTTATTATCATTTGAAAAGCGCAATAGGAAATAATAATTGAAATTTTTTAAATGCATGATATTTTCTTAATTTATTTAGTTTATTGTTATTAAAGACACCTTGATTAAAAAAAATTATTCATTTCTATGTCTATGGCATTTTTCTTTAAATAATTTCAAAAGGGCAAACGAAATAAGTAATAAACAATAGATTATTAATTGAATCTAACAACAATTAAAGGTTTCAATGGTACAACAAATGTCTTAACTCTTGGAACCCCTTCCACGGACCCCGAGGATTCCACTAAACACCATTTTGAAACCGCTGTACTATTCTAATAAAAGGTGTGTAAATGGATTCGTGCAATGAGAATTGAACTTCTTCTATCCCCAATAATTCAAAATAAGCTAAATTTATGCATTTGACTGTCTCACGTAAAAAGATTATTGCCGCTCTGCATAAACTGTTGATACAGTTTAAAACAATTTTCAACATTATAAGTCGTACTTTGCATGCAAGAAAAGAAACAACGAGAGTGCTCCAAGATTTATTGGTAATTATCTCCTCTTATGAATCTTTGACGGGCTTTTTTCTTCGATTTTAACTTCTCCAGTATTTTTGTGGGAGTATTCAAAAAACAATGCTTATGAAAATACAATATTTTATTTGAAAATTATCATTACTCAAAGGAAACAATAGTTACTCTAGTAAAAGCTGTCAGGGAACAATAGGGCATTCTGGGTCTAAACTTGCAGAATTACCAATTACTTAATTAAAAATTTTATTAGAGCAATTGGAAAATAGGAAAGACAATTAATAAACATATTTATTTATAAAACGGCATTCTTAAGTACATTCAAAGCAGTTTACAACTACTTCAAACTAAAGCCAGTCTCGTTTTTTTCTAAAAAAAAATATCCTTTTCATTTCGCGTAGGAATTTTTAGAATGTTTTTTTTTTTTTCCGTAAGCATTCTTTATTTTGCATTTTTTAGTTTCTTAATAATGATTTTTATCGAAACTTAAAATTTTTTGATAAAAATTATTGTTAAAAAACTTTTTTTACAAAATTAAATTATATAAAACTATGAGGCTTATGTATACTTTTTGCTTTTGCTTATTTTAATGTTTTAAGTAATATGATTCTATGGAATGTAAAGTTTAAATAGGCCTTTCATGTTATATCATTAAATTTAGTAAAACTATTTCTCAGGCATTAGGTTTTAACTCTAATAAGAAGATACGTATTTTTTTCTGTTTATTTACAAATATTTTTCCGGTGTGTTTTGGGTGTTCCTTGTCTAAAAAAAGAGATACCGATTTGTTTTCGTTTGCATAAGAAAGAATATTAAACATTTTTCTTTTTTAAATTTAATAAGCCATAATAAAGAAGGGACGTCACAATGCTACACGCTACATTAATGACGTCTCCAGAGTAACTGAATGACTGTTCATATAGAAATCGAGGTTTTCGTCTCATACAACAACGCCTCCTATAGTTCGTTGCGATCACGAATTGTCGCTTTATCTTTCTCTATGTTTTTTTTTTTTTTTTTTCGTCAGCCTTGCTAAATTTTATTCTTAAAAGTCCTAACAAAAGCGTTGCTAAAAATGTACGCGAATGCAGGGACCGCGCTAAGGATTTTAAATTATTAGGCATTAAATTAGTCAAATATCAAAAGCTTATAAGCCAAATTCAAAGTTCTTAGTCAAAAGCAAATCTTAAAAGTTTTTTACGATTGTTTTTTTTTTATTATTATTATAGAAAACTTCAAATCAAATTGCTAATTAAAATTGAATTATTTTATGAATTGCAATTTTAAATCAAGAGTCATTTTGCATTTGGGAAAAAGTAAATAAACAATAAATGGGAGAGAGGGTGAGAAATGTAGACGAAACCAGGATCCAAAATTCCAAAACCAGGATCAGTATTTCAAAATCAGGATCAATTTTCGATGAGCTTAAATCTAATAAAAATATAAATTTACTGAGTCTTCTCCATTTGCTGGTTTCTTTTAATTTATTTTATAATTATTAAAGAACCAAAAACGTGTACAAACTGTTTATATCTAGCAGTGAATAATATTTTTATTTTAAATAACTATAATAATAAATTTTTTAATGAATTTATTTAAGTATTAAAAATAAAGTTTCAGAAATACAATGTAAACCGATGTACACAAACACGTTTTTCTTAACGAATTATCCTATTTGAGGTTAGCGTCTTTTGTAGCGAAAAATGGCTAAATCTTGTAGCTCCTCCACATTGGTGAAAGCTTTTGCTCCAAAATGGCGGACGATATTGGCCGGGTCTCTAATTCAGGGGATTTAACACAAATTGTAGGAAAGATTTACGTCATGCAATATTGCATGATCCGGTGACGAACGTGGTCATTTGTATTTTACTGTAGTTTGTATCATGCTTACATAATCTTTCTTGTTGCTTTATGCCTACATTATCGGGACTTATGCAACGTATTTAACGGCAATTACTGCAATCGAATGAAAAAAAATACAGCATTTGTTCAGAAACATTCCTTTTGACCTTTTTTCTCAGGCTAGAAGTGTTTATATATTTTCTTTTCGCTGGACAAAAACCATTCGATTTACGATTTTATAGCATTTGACGAGGTGGCGAATGCTTAGCACGGGCCCTTGAGTGAACGAACATTTTTTTGCTAATATGCGATCAAATACATTTCCTATAGTGTGTTAAAAGTGTTTCATTAATAATTAGTAAAACCAAGACGCATTTAAAAAGCTTAATTTAGTATTGAACGTTCAGCTTGGGTCTTTTAATAACACATTATACTTTTCAAATAAATGATATAAGAATGTCTATAACCAAAATCTTGGTTGTTCTAATAATAATATTTATTTATTTAGCCTGTCTTGGTTTCTGTAATTAAACAATCCAACCAAATATTTAAAACTAGCCTGTGAAAAAATATCTATTCCAACACTTCTCCACACACATATATATATAAATATATTTTTTGCTCTTTTCGCATTAAATAAAAAAAATTGATTCATTCATTTTGCATTCTGAAAAGTATTCCTGGCAAACCATATTTAAAACATAATAAACTTAAGTTTTCCGAATGACAAAAAAAAAAAAACTTGCCAATCTAACTTTAAACAGTTATTTTTACACATGATCTTTTCTTGCAATAAGTGCACCGTTGGCTCAGTCGGTAAAAGAAAACTTAGGATGGTATGTTTGATCTTAGCCCCCGAAAAACAACCGGGGAATACACGCAGCAAGGTGCCCTTTAATTCTGTCGGGGTTGTGGTCTGAAAGTTCGGAGAGAGAGACAAGTACCAGCTCAAGTGCATCCCACGTCGTCTACCGAGATCAAACATGGCATTCCTACCATAGCCGTAAAAATCAATATAGCCCTGGAAAAGGCTGCCGCTTTGCCAAGGCTAAGCGTGTTTGCGTTCTCTAGCAGTACAAACTCCGACTAATTCAAATTTAACCATTTTTAAAATTTTATAACATTAATTTTCTATCTGAAACAACATAAAAAAAAGATCAGAATACTACGTCGTATCAATTTCTACTTTATCAAAACTGCCCCTGGTACACCTTATTTCCAAATGGATCCACAACCGAAATCATAACTGTTCTGGTAGTTAATACCTTTTGATTTATTTTTCTATTACTGGTTTCCACAGCTAAAAAATTTCCCTAATAATTACCTTATATTTAAAATTAACCGGATGAAAATAGATACCTTGTCGCTTCTCAACCTAGTTATGTGTCTTCAGTGCTGTTTTCCTTTTATATGCAAAAATGCAAATGTACTTTTTTTTCCAAATTTAAAAAAGTATTCTGGACAAATCATGTTTAAAACAAGGTGAACTTAAGCTTTCCCAATGACAACAATAAATCATGTCACTCTCATTCTAAACAATTCTTGTTCGACACGATGTTCTCTTGCAATGCAAAAGTTTGACTAATAGTATCCTTTTTACTTCCGGGGTTGAATTTCATGTTTTCATTTTTCTTAAAACATTAAGTTACCAACTAAGACAAAAACCAACAACAACAAAATACGGAAAACGTCCTCTTACCCATTCCCAATTTATCAACCCTGCCCTTGGATGATGTGTGTTTCTGCCTATTCATATTATTCTCAAATAGATCTATCTCATCCACAACTGTAATCGGACGCATGAGAGACGAAACAAGGTCACGAGAATTGCCCTATAACCCCCTCACTACGAAAATGAAAGCCTTAAGCTAAGGGCCAAAAATGCAGAAACCTCAATTTTCTTCTGGTTCTGAACTAGTCTGAAAGCCTTTTTTTTTCTTTTTTTTTCCCAGCTTACTTTCACCCTTCCCTCTTTTTGCCATCGACTTTTCTCTCCGGCTTGTCACGCGTTTCGGTTATTTACGTTTTCTTTTTTAGTTTCGTTATTCCTGTTTTTTTCGTTGCTGTTGATGTTGGGATTGTTATTTATATTTTTGTTAAGACATGATTAAGCGGTGACCGTCCACTTCAGGTGACGAGATAAATAGGATCGCCATTACATTAACCCTCAGGTTATATTTCTTGACCACAGGTGCTGTTGCTTTCATTTGTTTGATAAATATGACTCATATATAACACGTTTCTGAAATAAATTAAGAAAAACAGAAATATTCTGCACTGTTTGAATTTTTATTCTAAAATTATGGTAAAATCACCGGTAGCAGTCTGACCATCTGATTAACCGTACAGTTTACGGTAAAAAACATTTTTTACCTTTACGTTTTTGAAACCGTTTACAGCTAGTATGGTTATACGAACATGAACACCAAAATATATGGTTTTTAACCATTTTCAACTAGCATGGTGGTTTCAAAACCGTAAAATAGAAATTTAACCGTACATTGAAGCAGGCTTTTCGTTAGGTAATGGGCAGTGCATGACACAAATTGTGGAGTACATCACACTGGAAAATCTTCATATGTTGAAGGGTATGGAGGAAATATTGTAGTGCCAAAGCTGGGATTCGAACTCCCATCTTGTCCGACATGAGACTGTCAGATTAGCCTTCTCGGCTATAATATGTACTCTGCTGCAAGGAAGGAATTAAGTTGTTTCATTAGGTGTGCTTAGCTTGTGCGATAAAATTTTGGTAGTTTAATCGTATTAGGACCAAAGCAGTTAATAAACAATTTTCTCACAGTTAACAGTTTAAATACCATCTTATTTATGGTTATTTGACTGCTCTGTTTAAATATGGTAAAATAACAATTATCTTTGAATTAATCAAATATTTTATACTTAATAACGAAATATTCAATATAGATTTGTTACTTGATTGCTTGATGCTCACTTGAGGCTCAAACTTTGTAAATTCTTCTCAGACCGCGTTTTAGTGGTTCTTAAGTTATTCCTCAAACTTCTTTATGTTTGAAAAATTCAATGTTGAAACTGGACCAAGATACAAGCATACACTTTTTTTGATTTTGTTAGGTCTGACCAAAATAAATTTATATACTAAATCTTCTAAAAAAAATGAGTATCTTGTTTATAAGAGGCTACATTATGGCTCTTGTCTACGATAGTTCTATTTTCACATGCAAGTACTGTGGGATTTTGTTTTACCATTAAATTGGTTGGTAAAAAATTGCTCAGCAACAAAAGAAAATAAACAATAGTTCTCCAGCACATGCCAGGAAAATGAAACGGTTACTATTTCTTAAGATACGGTCTTTTGTTATAGGTAAAAACTATTTAAATTGAATGCAATATTTCTCCAATGGGAGGCGCTAATATTTAGTCTAATAACCTTTTCCCCTATAGAAGACTGAGATCGTGAGAAAGAAACATCGAGTACATATAAAGCACAACAATATAATACATTAAGACCAGGAATTTTGATTTGTAAATTAACACTCAAGGAAATAGAGATACGAAAATTAAATGAACAGATACTGTATCGGATCTTAAAATGTTTCATGACAAGATGTGAATTGCTGTAAGTTCATAAAAAGGCATAAGCTGTTGAGAATATTCATATCCAGAAGCGCTAGAGCAGCGCCCCCTATGTAATTGGAATGAGTATGAGTAAAAACGTATTATGTTTTGAGTGTCTGTGTATATGTGTATATGTTTCTGTTACGTCCTAATAAATGTTTAAAAGGATAACAATTCGTTTGTCAATTCGAAAGTAGTTAGTTTCGTCACATAAAATTGGTGCATCGCCGTGGAATGGAAGCCCATGGTTTGTTCGAATAAAAAATTCGTTTGCAAGAAATAAAGAATGACGGCATGTGGGGTATGTTGTTTTGATTTGATACTTATCCATTTTAATTGTGTTGAAAATAGTTAAAAGTTATAGAATTGAAATAGTTTCCATTTGGACATTTAATTGTTTCATGTTGTGTCAAATTAGGGTTTATGCGTAGGAAATTGTTGAAATGGTAAAATTGTGTTGTTTATGTTTAATATATATATACTTTCGTTTTGAATAAGTACTAGTTTGAATAAGTAGTGTTTGTATATGCTGAACCACATATGCTTTAAAAATTGTTTGATTTGTTAGTGCTTATTAATATCTGAAAAGGAATATAAATTTAGTAATGGCAGAAAAGAAAGAGTTGGATAAGTTACAAAAGCAACGCACTTCTCATAGAGGGCAGGTAACCAAACTAATTACAAAAATTAAAACTTGTTTAGATGAGCAGGGAATTGAAATCGATGAATTTGAAAGTCTGTTGGTCCAATTGCAAACCAAAGAGGATCAAATCAAATCTTTAGATGTTAAAATCGAAAATCTTTTAGATATCGATGATATTGAATCAGAAATAGAAAAAATTGATGAATATAACGAAGAAATAGTTTTTGCTACTGTTAAATTAAAAAACAAAATAAAATCGTTGCAATCGGATAGCGTAATTGAAAATAAATATAATAATGTGCAAGAAAACCCAGTGAATCGTAGCGGATCAAATATAAGCGCAAAATTGCCTAAATTAAAAATTCAAACTTATTATGGCGATCCATCAGAGAGTATTTGAATTTCTGGAATCAATATGAAAATTCAATTGATAAAAATACTTCTCTCTCAGATGTAGAAAAATTTTCATATTTATTTAGTTGTCTTGGCGGTGAGGCACTTTTTTGCATTAAAGGTTTTGCGATAACAGAAAACAACTATAAACCAGCTCTTAAATTAATTCAAGATACATTCGGTCAAAAAGATGTGTTAATTAACGCCCATATGTCTAAACTATTAATTATGACCCCTTTAAAAATTTCGTCTAATTTGCAAGAATTAAAGAATCTTTATTTTAAGTGTCAAACTCAAATTCGTTCTCTTGAAAGTTTAGGCATAAAATCGGAAACGTATAGTGTAATGCTTAGCGCAATTATTTTGAAACTATTTCCCAGTGATCTTATTTTAGAATTTAGTAAAGAGCAAATTTCAAGTACTAATCATGATCTAAATGAATTAATGAGTTTTTTGCATAACGCTATCATCCCCAGAGAGAGAGCTTTTCACTTGCAACAGTCTGCGGTTCCCCCCCCCTTCGCCTCGCCTAGCGTCGAATTTCCAATCAAAACAATTTTCTCGCAAATATAACGGAGGCTCTTGGAATCGGAATAAATTTATATCCTCTGCGAATGAATTGCTGACTAATGCAGCTTCAAGTGGTTGTATATTTTGTAATCAAAATCATTTGAGTTCTTTATGTGAGAATTTGAAAGCTCAAAATAAAAGAGAGAAATTATTACGCGAAAGAAAATGCTTATTATGTTGTAATGATAATTGTTTTGTAAAAAATTGTAAAGGGCCCGCTTGTTCTTTTTGTAATGGTAGACATGCGCGTGTAATATGTTTTAAATTAGAAAACTCTAAAAAGCATAAGGATGAGGGCGAGTCGAAGAAAAAACAAAATGAAGAGAAAAAATTAAATGAAATTGTATAATCATATAGGGAATAAAAATGGAGGGATTTTGTTGCAATGTGTAAAGGTAGAAAGTGTTGGCTCTAAATCTTAATATTTTCGTTGTTTGATAATGGCTCTGAACGCACTTTTGTTAAAAAATGTGTTTCTGAAAGGTTAGGATTAAAGGTTGTTGGGTTTGAAAAATTGAAAATTTATAGTTTTGGCGCTAAGAATCCTAAGTTGCAGGTTTGTCGCAAAGTGGAGGTTAAGTTACGAAATATTTTTGAAGGTAATGAAGTTGTAATTGAGGCGTTGGAGATAGATGAAATTTCAAGAGCGCCAATTCATGTTCCTGATCAAAGGGTTTGCGCTGAGATGAAGGCTAGGAGACTTGAGTTGACGTTTAATACTAATGAGTTGTCCAGTGATTGTAAGATCTCGTTGTTAGTTGGATCGGATTATTATTGGGATTTGACTAAGAGATTTCAAAGGTTAAATTCATCATTAGTTGCTCTTGAAACAGTTTTTGGATGGTCCCTTCAAGGTAGATGTGAAGGTTCAATTGAGTCCGCATCGGTCAATTTCGTTTTTAGTGAGAATGATTCAATCTCTTCGGAGCTTAGAGGCTTTTGGGAATTGGAAAGTTTGGGAATTAGAGGTGACGAAATAGAGACTTTCGGTATGAAAGAACAAGATCTTTTGAAGGAATTTAATGATTCGATTCAGTTTGTTGACAATAGATATTGTGTTAAGTTGCCTTGGATAGAAGGGATGCAAGAAAAGTTGGCGAGCAATAGGGAAGTGGCATCAAAACGTTTTAATAGTTTGGTCAAGAGGTTTAAGAGAGATCCATCTTTGTATAAGGAGTATCGGGAGGTTGTAGACGGTTATCTTAAAGAGGGAATAGTTGAATTGCCCGATAATTTAATTGATGAATCTACGTTTTATTTGCCCCACCATGCTGTCATTCGCGAAGATAAAACAAGTAGTCGTCTCAGAATAGTGTTTGATGGCACAGCTCATGCAGAGGGAGAATACTCACTAAATGATTGCCTGCATACTGGAATGAACTTATATACCAACTTGTTCGAACTTTTGTTGCGATTTAGACAAAACACTATAGCATATACAGCTGATGTCAAACAGGCATATTTACAAATTTTGATAGACGATTCACAAAATTTTTCTGGATTGAAGACCTCAATTCAGACAGGCTTTGTGTACTGAACTTCACTAGAGTGCTATTAGGACTTAAACCAAGTCCTTATTTGCTTGCAGCAACTCTTAAGTACCATTTTGAAAAGTACCAAAATTTGTTCCCAGAAACTTGTGAAGTGTTAAAAAATTCTTTCTGGGTCGATGATCTCGTTGGAGGAACTGATAATTTAGAAACGACTCTTAAAATCAGCACCGAAAGTGTAGAAATAATGAAGAAAGCTGGAATGGTGCTTAGAAAATGGCAAACTATCTCGATACCACTCCATGAGATGTGCAAAAAATCTGGCATAGAAACTGATGACTCAAATAGCATAAGTGAAAATTGTGTATCAAGTAAAGTTCTGGGTCCGGCTTGGAATCCTGATAAAGATATAATCTTTTTTGACGTCAGCAAGTTGAAAGACATTGCTGTCAATGGTAGCAGTACTAAGCGATTTGTATTACACCTTCTGGGTCGCATCTTCGACCCCATTGGCTACGTTGGTCCTTTCATTATAAGACAGAAAATTCTTATCCAAGAATTGTGGGCTGCTAATATTGACTGGGATATTGAACTTCCACCTTTACTGGACTACAAGTGGCAGTTGTGGTGCAGTGAAATCGAACATTTGAACGAGATATTCATTCCTAGACATTATTTTTCAGGATTAACTTAATGTGATTTTATTTCATTTGATATTCATTCTTTTTCAGATGCTTCCATGAATGCCTATGGCTGTGTGATCTACTTAAGAGGAATTACTCGAGAAAATCGAGTGATTACTAGCTTTGTATGTTCCAAGAGTAGGGTTGCTCCAATTAAGTCTATCACATTGCCACGTTTAGAATTGTTAGGATGTTTATTGTCAGCTAGGTTAGTTAAACAAGTTAGTAAATGTTTAAAATTTGAAACTACTCATCACTATTGGACAGATTCAACCATATGCATGTATTGGATAAAGGGAGAGGCCAATAACTACAAAACCTTTGTTAAAAATAGAGTCAATGAAATTCAAAATTTAACTGAACAAACACAATGGTCTCATTGTCCTGGAAAGGAAAATCCTGCAGATATCCTTTCAAGGGGTATTTCTGCTTCGGAATTAGTCAAAAGTTCGTTGTGGTGGTATGGACTACCTTGGTTGAGTCAACCTAGTGAGTTTTGGCCTTGTAAACTTGAAAATGAGAAACCCATTGGAGATTTAGAATTTAGAAAAGAATGTGAAATAATCTCCCAATGTAAATGTACAGTGTTTGATTCAGAATTTGTGTTAGATTTAAATAAATATAGTAATTTAGATAGAGTATTAAAAATAACAGTACTGGTTAAAAGATTCGTCAAAAAGCTCAAAAAATTACCAGTTGAGTTGGGACCTTACACTGCAACTGAGCTCTCAGAAGCTGAGATGGACTGGATAAGGTATGAGCAAAGTCTTGTCTACTCTTCTGAATTGGAATGCATCAAAAATGGTAAACAGGTATCTAAGAAATCGTCTCTTTATTATTTCGCCCCATTTTTAGATAAAAATAATGTTTTGCGGGTAAGGGGAAGGTTAGAAGAAAGTGAATTTTCGGATAGTGAGATTCATCCAATTCTTTTACCTAAAAGGTCAAAATTTACTGAATTACTAATATCTAGAGAACATAAAAGGGTTTGTCACGGTGGGGTGTCGGCTACCCTCGCAAAAATTCGCAGTACATTTTGGATTCCGAAGGGTAGACAAATAGTGAAAAGGGTTTTAAAAACTTGTCTCATTTGTAAAAGGTACACTTTGAAACCTGCAGAACAAATTACTGCACAATTACCAAAGACTAGAGTTCTTGAAAACCCTCCTTGCACTGTTACTGGAATTGATTTTACTGGTCCAGTCACAGTTTGTTCTGGTAAAGATATTAATCAAAAATCTTACATAACCTTGTTTACATGTGCTGTTACAAGGGCTGTTCATATTGAATTGGTAACTGATATGACAACAAAAAACTTTATTTTGTCTTTAGGACGACCTTTGGCAAGAAGAGGAAATTGTAAGGTCATCATTTCGGATAACGCTAAGAGTTTTAAAAATGCAGAAAACATTTTGAAAGGTTTTTCTAAAAATTTGGATGATTCAGAGTTAAAAAATTTTGTGACTTTGCATGATTTAACATGGCAGTTTATCCCCCCTCATGCTCCTTGGTGGGGAGGATTTTATGAAAGACTCTTGAAGAGTATTAAAGAACCTTTAAGAAAAATTCTTGGTAAATCTTTTCTTAGCTTTGAAGAAATGACGACCATTCTAGTTGACTAAGAAGTTACATGTATCATTGCCAATTTTCCATTTGCATATATAATTTAATTTGAATTTGCATTTAATAGTTTGTAGTAAATGTACTCTTAACAGAGTACAGGTGGGGTGTGTTGAGAATATTCATATCCAGAAGCGCTAGAGCAGCGCCCCCTATGTAATTGGAATGAGTATGAGTAAAAACGTATTTTGTTTTGAGTGTCTGTGTATATGTTTGTGTTACGTCCTAATAAATGTTTAAAAGGATAACAATTCGTTTGTCAATTCGAAAGTAGTTAGTTTCGTCACATAAGCTTTATTTACAAGTAAAACTAATCACAAACTTACTCGGAAATAAATTTAAGTAAAAAAAAAAACTTTTCAAAAATTAATTTTTTTCCCAATTTTTGCAATATTTGTCATCATATGTATTCGAAAATAATTTTAAAGCTAAAATTCACAGAAATAAGAAAAGAACAGAGCATATATTGTATTAACGCGGACTTAACACTTTCATTGCGGCAATGACGCGGCTTCCACCCTCTTCGCTTAGAATTTCCCCCGCATCACTAAAATTGAAATAAAACGTAAATTTCTTTAAAACTTGTTTATTTTGCTTTAAAAAATTATAATCAATTGCAATCAATAACCATATTCACTAATACAACAATGGAGCACAGAGAGTATTCCTGGAAAACGAGTTATCTCGTTCATCACGGAAAAAAAAAATAATCAATTTTTTTTTTCAAATTTTGAGTAGCATTTTCTCAAAATCATGTTTTTCATTTTTGCTAGATTTTTTTTTTGAAATTTAAAACGAGCATCTGAGAATTTCAAACTGCATTAAAGTGAACTATAAAATAAACCTTTTTTAAGTAACACTTTTTTAAAACAGCTTATTTTACTTTCGAGGGAAACAACTTTATTTTTTTGTCCAGTTTACTTAAATCAACAGCTTGTTACTTAATCAACAGTTTATTTAAATCAACAGCTTGATACTTAATCAACAGTTTATTTAAATCAACAGAGACGTTATTTACTTTTCAATTGTATTCATAGCTTTTGAAGGAATTGAAAACTGATAACCCATGACTTATAATTTTTTTCCATTTAAAACTCCGCCATTTTAGTAAAAAAAAAATTATAAAGAATTTTAAAAATAATGATAATTGCAGTAATATATAAATAATTAGTGCTAAATTTTATATAAATTGGTCGCAAATAAATAAGCCATAAATTTACCATTACGAGTATTTGTAATTAACTGTTCTAAAAGTTATTTTAACTATGTAATTTATTGTATAATGTTCATATGTTGACAGTTTCATTAATTATTTAAGTAACTTATCGTGAAATATCGATGAGTTTTTAACGTAACAATAGAGGTATTTTGAAAGGTATTCCCATGATATATTGTCAATATTATGTTTTATGATAGATATTAAATATGAAAAAACTGTCCACGATGGTTATGTCGTAATTATTATAGAAAACGAAAAATAATGAATTATTATCATTGATGATACAACATTATCGCAATCATTACCAACTAATATGAGTTTTGCATACGATACTATCTCGCTCATTTCGCTAACGAATATTACAGAACACGATATTATCATTAAAGTCGATTAAGCTCTAGCATGAATTGGAATGAGAGGAAATAAAAATATAAAATAGCTAACCAGGAAAATGTCCTGATATGGCTTAAATTATATACTCGACGATATATACCGATATTAATGTTTCAATCTTAGATTGAAATATTCCCTATAGTATAAGGAAGTTATAAAAAAAAAACATTATTAGTAATGAAAAAAATTATAAAAGTTTCATTATCTTGAAACATGAATTCAAAAATCAATTAAACCAGTATGACACCAAAAATACCGGTTTGTGCGCCTGCATACTGGATTGCGAATTAACCGTTAACTCTAAGAATTCGACATTCAGCATGAAGCTAAATGAGTACAATTGTAAAAAAATTACGAAACCCGACTTCCGATTTTTTTTAAAATATAATTTTATACAGAGCCATTTAAAAAATGAAGTTTTCTAGTTAGTTTAGGAGAAGCAATTGCTTCATAATAAACTATGCAAGATTGAGTTTTGACAAAAATTTTAAAATTACATCAATAAAGTTTACTAGCTTATAGCTCTAAAAAAAAAGCTGCTTATTATGCGTTCTGTAAAACCTAATTATTTTTCCTTATGCCAGATTATATGAATGATCAACATGATCGTTGCAGTATAGGCGGTCTATGTGACCAAATTATTACTCCTAAGGCTATCTGAAACCACGCGTTTATTTTTTTATAGTGATGCTTTTAAAAGGTATTACTGTAAAGAATAAATTTAACATCAACGACAATTTAAATTATAAAACACAAGTTTAGTACTAAAAATCAAAATTAATGAAGAAATAATACTAATTCGTTGAAGAGAAACGTTAAAGAAAGCCAATGATAATTAGTTTTGGTAATACTTATTAATTGAAATAAAATGATAGGCTTTGTACTAAAGGGTAAAATTAATGGAGAAATGGTAATAATTTGTTGAAGAGCGAGTAAAAAATTGGCATATTATTACAGAAGTCACTGATGCTTAACTAATTTTGATTATAGGTATTAATTCAAATAAAAATATTATTGAATTCAACGATAGTTAGTTTTGGTAATAGGCACTACTGGTATTATGGAAATCGATTTTAATATCTACCAAATATACTTTAATATAAGCACAAGCACAAAGCATTTTATGAACAAATTTGGTGCTTATTCCAACTGCACCAATACTGTGCATTTTTATGATAGATACAGTGGAAATAGGTTTTTATACGGCTTCTCAAAAATATAAGTACAGCAGAGAGTACCGCGGTAAATTTTAAATATGAATTACCAGATGATACTGAATACAATTTGATGGGATGAACTTCTAAATACGTTTTTTGTTTAGTCTAATAACCTAAAGACACCGAGAAAGACTACAAATAATAATAATGAATAAATAGATATGTTGGAATTATTTTAGCGTTTTTATTTGCCCACAATTTAGTTGTGTTGTTCAACACTTATTTATTGATTTCTTTCTTCACACCGTACGAAGAACGGGTACTCAGATAGTATAATAATAACATAAATAGTTAAAAAAAATATAAAATAGTTAACCAGAAAAATGTCATAAAATATCGATATTATTAGACGATGTATAGCGATATTAATGTTTCAATATTTATTTGAAATAATCCCCGTAATATTATAAAATAAAAATATTTCTATAGTAATGAAAGAAAAAATAGAAAAATTTCGTTATCTTGAAACATGAGTGGAAAAATCAATTGAACCAGAATGACACCAAAAATTATTTTTTTATCATTAAAATTGAATAAAATAATAATCAGGAAATATCCCAATTCCGATAGTTATTTCTCAAAACCAGGTCCCTTGATACCGGGGGCGGAAAAAAAAAGATGTAATAAATAACGCATGTATATCTCGAAAAACAGTTCTATTAAATTACACTTTCTCTTTTTCAAAACTCCCAAAAGTCACTTTCTCTCTCATTGCCCACGGGTTAAGACTGTTTCCAGTATCGACCCATTAACCCAAATATTAGTTTTCAGTGTCATTTAAACTGTTACCATTAGACAGTTACTTAAGTCCACTGCTGGCAAAAGGGGAATAATAGCTACAAATTAAGATTCACCTCACTATGCGACTTTGGATTTTTATTATTATGATAGTGATCCTTTTCTGAGAAAAGTTGCGGAGATTAAGATAACTCACGCTGTTTCAAACTGATTGAGTGGATAAAAGAATTCTTAGTTAGTCAATAACAAAGATTGATATTTCTGAATCTATTGCGAATTTCACTATGGAATATTACATTCGTATTCAAATGAAATTGGGTGTACCATCGATATTTAATGATAAATTGAGAAATAAAACAGTGTTTTTGACACAAGAATTTCTTTATGAGCAATAATACTGAGCAAATAAGTTATGTTTAGTCGACTGAATAAAGTTTTCATGTTTAATTTCTCATAATCTATTCGCATAAAAATTATCATATAAAGCTCACAGAATTATAAATTGCACACCTTAAGGTATCCGAGTTACTTGATTTCTTTTTTTATATTAATTTTGTTACATTATGGGCAAAGCGAAATAATCATGTTAGTTTAAACTATCTGGGAAGATTTAATAACTCTTCCTTAAATTTAATATTTTTGAGGACATTAAATTCCTCACTTTAATTAAACTCTCTAAGAAAAATTTCTCTTATAATGTTCGCAACAAAATAATTACATTTAAAAACAATATCCTATAAAATTTACTCCTCAAAATTATCTTTCAAACTTCAATTTGTCTTTTAAGCATTAAAATTATTGACATATGTAATTATGCATTTAATATTTATGTAATTTACATTCTTGCCCTGAAGGCATAAACTTCCTGTCGCATTGGTCGATTTCTGGAACATTAAGGAGGTAAGGGGCTCTTGATACTTTTCATTTGAAAATTTAAACGATATAAAACAGGGCTCAACTTACAGTCTTTCAATCCCAAAAAAAGACGAAGAAGAAATAGAACCATTGCTGCGAGTGTGGTTTGATGGTCTTGATAGGCAACGAGAAGAATTACTTTAAAAAAGAAACTTTGACTATTGTAAAGCATGGAGGTGAAGTCTTGGAATCTTTTATTTACGCCCATAAGAGAGTAGTTCTCCCTGATTCATTTTTATATCAGGGGATAATAAAAGAAGACATTAATAGAAGACAACGTGCAGCCATATAGAATATATGAAGGTTGAAGGTCTTATAAAATGAAGGTTGATGGACTAGCAAACAAGCTCTCCGGATCTCAACCTTATTGCCCATACTAGAATGCCTTGGCCATTCTCAGGTGGATTAATGAAATCTATAACACCTCTTCGCAAATCAACCAGAGAGTTCACTGCAATCCTGAATACAGCATAAAAATTCCCACACTACCTAATTTCTAGCACAAAACCACGTTTTGGGATCTGTATATCCGTTTAAGCAATTCATTCCATCGATTAATTTTGTTTTATGTTTGATTCGGTAAAACATTGGTTCAGGTTTTTCAACTCCGGTAAGTGTTACACGATATGATAATGGGGATGTATTACAACCTTAGTTTATTTTCATCGTATTACGTTAACCTGTGTTCCAAATAAACTTTACGAGTCCATTGCTTTTTGAAATCATTTTGTTTTAGTTGAATTTTTTGAGAGTACTATAAAACAAAAATAAAGGAAAAGTAATAAATTTGAAAAAAGTTATGTGATTTTTGAAAAAAATCTAATTTGTGGTCCTTACTTATCAGTTTTCCACCTATTTCCCTAAAATATTTTTTTTTTAATTTATACCATGTTTTAGACAATAATACGCACATAAATCTAAATTTTAAAAAAACTAAATTTAAATAATTTTTTTTTTGTCTCTGAAGGAATTCGAGTACCTTAATCAATTATGATTTGTTCTATTTAATCAATATTGAATTGATTTCAATAATTATATTTAAAAAAAATCCGAGCTTAACTAACAAAAGTATTTGAAGAATAGCCCTGTTCCCATGAAGTATAGGAAAAGTTTTGTTGGAGATTTCTTCATTGATCAGGGAAAGTTTTATCAAACTCACTTTCGTTGCTGAGTAACTGAGAAGAGATTGATAAAATTCTTCGATTTTTTTTTCCAATCAATGCTAGATGTTTCCTTAGATTTGCCGAGAAACAGGCTTCTGTGTGAATAAACTTTTTCCGAATCATCTTCAAGTACCTTCTTGTAAGACTCTTAAAACGCATAAAGACTAATGACAAGAAGGGAATAACAAAGCCATGCAGAAAAGACTAAATATCTTTTAGACTAACTGTAGAGCTTTAATTGTTTTAAAATATTTTCCCATATCCGTTAAACAACTGAACGACATACGCAAAAGTACCTCGTTGTAATAACGCTTCTTGTTCACAAAAGAACTTCTGGAGAGTCATAATCATTCCACTCGCGACACTAATCTTTAACCTCAAAGTTCGCCAAGATTTCAACTTGTGTCATTCGTCATGGCGATAATATTTACGATTGTTGTGACACTGACAACGAGAAAATAAATAGCCTAACCTGCCATCACATTCATTTCTCCGAAAGATGAATCTTTTAAAGTCTAACTTTTTTTTTTCGTAGTTGCAGATTTCAAAATCTTTGTGGATGGGAATGCATTTCTGTCCATAAGGTCCTTTACGGAATACTGTTTATTTACAATTATGTAATTTTGTGTGGATGAAATGCTAACGAAACTAGAACCTGTTTAGTTTGAAAATATGTATTGCCTAAAATTTTTATAATGTCAACCAGTATAGTCATGTGAAAACACAATCACATTGTATACGCACACATCTAAAAACTCAGTATGTTTCACGCAACTTAAGAAATCCTTGATGTTTTTGGCTTTTTATTTCTTTTGTAAGGCTTTTTTTAACTAATAATTTAAGTAGTGTTGAATGATTTGTTTATTTAAAATAATTTTGTATTTTTCTTGAAATAAAAATTTAGTTACGAAGTAATAGTTTAGATTTATTTTTTTTGCTTTCTAAAATGTCTGAAGATATTTTAAGCATAAACGGTGCTAAGGTTTCCGCATACTGTCATACCAATTATTAGTGACGGAACTTCCCTTTTTTGATAAATAACAGATTTATCTTATAAGATTATCAAGTTATGTCTCGAGAGGTCCGTGAAGAAGTAGTACAGCACGAAATGGTAAAGATCGAAATAATTTTAGTACTTCTGCTGCATACTGTGCTGAAATGTTCCGAAATCATACTTAGGGTGGTTTGTATGATTTAACAACTTCCGGACAGATTTTAAATTATAACTAAAATTCATTACACAAAGAACTTTGACAATATCACGGACATCTCTTGAAAATATTTAAATTTGAAATTAAAGTACATCCGCGCGACAGCTAGATGGTGAAAAAACTTGGTATATATATTGCTTAAATCTGATTAGGGTGTTAGGATTGGAGGAGAGGTTGAAGAATTACCATATTTATGTTCAGTTGTGCTGTGCATTCTGCTTCGTTTAAATTAAAGTTTGTATGTTGTACAACATAATTATGAAAAGTGAACAAGCTTGTCGCCGAAGGCAACTAGTATTATGTTGAAAGTTTAACCATGCAAAGCGGTAACTTTTATAATTTTTTTTTACGAAATGAGACTACTATTTCATGTGATATTTGCATAAGCAATTTATGACCAATCAGCGCAGTTATTTTCATTATCTGTTACATTTTCTTTAAACAATACGAAATAAGAATAAAAAATAATAAAAAAGCTTAAATTGCATGCCATTTAACACTAAAGTTCAAAATTTAAAATGACAGGGGGGAAATACCAAACTTTTCCGTACACATTTTACATAAATTTTGTACACGATATACACACATTCTGAGAAATAACGATCAGACTCTACACCAAAATAGGAAATTTCTGTTCTAAAGTTCCAGCCAAATTAAAATTTTTGTAGGTCACTAATTTCGCAACTGAAACAAAATAATGTAACTAATGAAAAAATGAAACGTATTTATTAATAAAAGACACTAATAATAAGTTTTGAAAAATTCAATGATTCCTAAGTTACCCATATTATTATTCATTAAATTATCCATATTATTATTATTATTAAGTCACCTGATGAAAAATTACCTGATTATTATCTTTTATTTGATATAAAGTTAAGCTGTGAATGGCAAAAGGTGAAGCAATAGTTTTAGATGCTTTTACTCTTAAATATTATTCTTACATGAAAGACATTTAAGGTAACGACAGCTTCCCAATTTTCTGCATAATAAAACACTAGGTGGCTCAAGATACAGAGAGCTCTCCTCCCAATATAATGACACAAGTTCAAATCCCACTGATGACTAGTCGATACGATTTCTGCTCCCAGCTAGCATCGACCACAGTATTGACATAAAATATCCATATCTGCTGCGAGTTCAGATCTAATTTGTAGCTTTTAAGCAGTTGTGGTATGGTAAAAATAAAAAACATTCTAACAACAGATTTTCTTTGTAATTTTTACGAAGAAAATCCGTACCTGTGATGTAGAAACCCGCTGTGAACTAAGGATTTTTTTGTAACTTTTAAAGGAAAAAATTTGTTGTATGGTAAAAAAAAAAAAAAAACATTGAGGCTATGGATTTACTGCGTAAGTTTTATGGTTTTGCTCAACCAACCCAGTTTAAAACAGTAAATTTTACTGATTTTTTTTTTTTTTCAAAGAGTATATCAAGTTTAAGAAAAATGATAACGAAGTACAATTCGTACCATATTAAGGTTGGGACAAATTTGAGCGAAATTATGGTTCAGTTTGTTTCTAACAGCTAGAGTAGAGAGAGTGCAAGCTGAGAGCGATTTGTCTTAAGTCATTACATAACATAAACACACATCGAAAAACATCCGAAACAAAATAACCAATTACCTCAAGCATGATTTCTTGAATTTGAAATAAAGTTTTGTCTTTTAACTACATTGTTGGTAGCCGAAGGTAAAAACATAAATAAAGTTACTTCGTAAGGATCTACCATTAGATATATCAAATATACTCATCATCATTCTACAATGAACAAAAGTCACTCCATAAATCTATACGAATGGGCAAAAAATTCAAAGAGGTCAACTTAGTCCGTCTAAGAGATATGCCTTCTTCACCTTTCCACAATGCAGCTGATTGACTCATTTGTCAATCTGGATGGTCTGACTTCTTTGTAAACTAAAACTCGCTTTTAAAAAATTATTTCGTGAATAAAACTGTTTTGCAGAAATTTAAAGCAATGATTGATTGTGTTTCATTCAGTTAGCTTTCCAATAATCGCATTAGACTTATTCATATTTTAAAAAATAATTTCTCTATAACTCTGCTAACTATGCTAGATATTTTAACAATTAAATCCTTTTGCGCATATATATTTTTAAATTTAATTTTTAGGATCATCTTTTATATTTTAAATTTATTTAAACAGCCGACCGACTTGTATGGTGGCCAGTGAGCTGATCTCATCTCAGGAAGGTCTCGGATTCAAATCTCGGTTTGAGTTATGGATGTTCTTTCTCTCTTCTCTTTGCGATCTGCCCTTTTTACTGTGGTGAGTAACGTTGACAGACCTAATAAGGTGCCTCCGGAAAGATAACCGAATGACGAATGTCTATATATGGACGGGTATTGAGAAAAAAATTATTTTAACACTATAAATTTTATTTTAACTTAAAAGGAAATAAATCAAGTATAATCAGTGATGTTACTAAAAGTTTAGAGTTTTGAAGCAATGTAGACTCAACAGCATGGTTTTTACATATATATTTTAGAATTCAGTTTTTTTTTTTTTTAATGCATTAGAAATCAGATTTCTAATGAATTTAAGATAACTTCGCATTTTTAGCAAAATTCTAGTTGAACCCTATAAAAAAGTTTATAAATCTAATATATGAACTGTTTTGTTAAATGCTTTAAAATCCTTGACGCACCTTGGAGGAAAATTAATGTTCCCTGCTTTTTAACAAAGAATTAAGTTATCCGAGCTGTTTGACTGTCAACTTTTTTAATACCATTCTTAGAATAATAAAATTATGTACAATTCTAACATTTGAATAATAACCATGGTAGTTGGTTTTTTAAATAATTTTGTTAAAAGGGTTTTTACCGAAATTTCTTTTTAGATTTGAAGACAAGATAGGTTTGACATTCAAGGCTTCACTAGAAGGTCTACTGCACTAATATCAAATTTACAGAAAAGAAACATTAGCATAGAATGGTATTCAGTTTTAGAATGACAAATAGGTGTTGTATTTATCATGTTTTGAATCTTAGCTTTAATAAAACATGCTCTAAAAATGAATTATTAAGCCAATTTTTGGCATTTATATTTTTCTTGATTTTGACAAAGAGGGATAATCAAGAAAGATGAACTTTTGAACTTACATCTTTCTGAAGATAATTGAAACCTATACATTTGCGTAACGAGGCATATTTCACTTTAATGTATTCAAAACTTATTTTACAGTTTTCATTATTATCTTTAAGTTAATGAGATCTTATTAACAATTGAATCTCCTTTTATTGATTGTGCATGCATACATTTGTAGTCATTGAAGTATAATGCTAGAGAATTTATGTAAATGAATTTGTTTTTAAACTAGATGTCAAACAGTTGCATAACTAATACAAAGTGAAATTATTCCAGAATAAAATCTAGATGCTGTCTAAATTAAATGTATGTAAACAACAACATGAGCTGTTTTCTATTAAATAATGATTGATTTTCAGGTGATGAACTTTTAAATTCACGTATATGAAAACTGTAAACACAAAACAGTCGTTTTTTGAAACATTAAAACATAAAAAATTGCATAATAACTCCAGTACACTTTTGATAGTATTTATCTACATCAGTTTTGCTACAAACATTAGATTTTAAAGTAACTTTGTTGTTGAAATGAAATTTGTTTTAAGTTATTAAAAAATAGTTTTTAAATTATCAAAAATAAATATTAGTTATCAAAAATAAAGAGTTGTAGAATATACTTTTAATGTTGTTTTATTGGCATGTTTTAAATGATTGTTAACCGGTTAATGACTATCGTCATATTTTCGGGACAGTTTTTTTCTTCATAAATGTAAATAACGGTAATACAATTGTTTTATTATTAGTTATTATCTATGAGAAATAAAATATCTTTATTTACACTATATACATATTATAGATCTCTATGATTAAATCTCAAACCATATGGAGTTAAGACTATTTTAGAATTAAATAGTATCTAGCAGAAAAAAAAATATCCACCTACATTAAAAGTGGAGAGATATTACCACTTTTATTATAAAGACATTTATAATATCCTTTTAGGTATAAGTCGGAATACAAATGATTAAGATTTATATCAGTATGGTTACGAAGTAGGGCTACGAATAATATATGAATGCCTTAGAAAACATGCAAATTTGGGTAAGTATGGGTCAAAGTTTACCAAGAAAAACATTATACTTATCAAATTATGTTTATTTATCAAATACCAATCGCTTAGCGTCCAGATCAAGAAACCATGGGCTCACCAATAACCACATGGCTTGAGAAAACATACAGTGCATGGCACTCATCCTGGCCAGTCATACCAAGAGTACATGTCGGAGAGTCAACAATGTTTAAATAAAAAATTAAAAAATAGTCGTGCCCCGACAGGAGTATAAAAGTTGCTACTTTAGCTGCAGCAGGTGAGTCAAGACCAATATGTGGTTTTAGAGAAAGAAACGTTCCAGAAGAAAATATTTCATGCAAATTTACTCAAATTGTCAGATGACATCAGAAGTCATTTAATTTCAGAATTGTTTATTTAATACCCGTCAATTTTCAAACAAGGTGCTAAAACGATCAAAACTGTAACAGAAAACTTAAATAATGAGTAAGTATGCACTGGACGTTTTAATATCCATCAATTTACTGCAAAAAGTAAACGGGAGTAAAATTTCAAATCCAAATGTAATTGCTAGGAATATCTTATTTAAATATTTTCCTTCCACAATTACGTCTTTCCGTTTTTTTGGAATATGTTTATTTTACAAAATAATCATTTGTTTTATAAAATGTTCGTTGATAATATTTTAGCCGCAAATGTTTTTCAAAGTAGCTTCTTGCCTGATGAAAACATTAGTTGGAAACAGTTAGAAATATTAAAATAGTCAAATTTTTCTGCGGTATTCAAAAATTCAATTTCTCAGAAATGTGTTTAATGAAACAATAAGTTATAATCTAGGAGACAATTTTAAATTTATTATAAAGAAGGCCTCACTGGCAGAGATCTTATTTGTATTTCTTTCGAAATCTCAACAATACCGCCAATGACACAAGTATTATGAAAGAAATCTATGCAATTTGAAGGGGGAATTTCACAGGTATGTTAGTGTATATTTCTAAATCTCAACAATGCATCCAACAAAACAAGCATTATAATAAAAAATTAACTCTCGGATAACATGTTTGAGTATGTTTGTATTCTCAAAGCAGTTTCGAATGCGTTTGCTGCAACTCTAATATGGTGCCAAGTTGAGTCATATTATCGTGAAAATTACTGCTTATTAACTAATACTACGGTTCAAACTGAAGAAAAACAAAGTTAAACTCCTTATTAAAGTTATAGAAAATCAGTTTATTATGGACAAAAAATTTTTCAAGAACAAGTGTTTTTTCTTACGTACCTCATGGAGAAAAAAAATATATTAAAATTACGGTAATTATTAATTTAATCTATGGTAATGACTTTTCTGGAAAAAGGAAAACATAATTCTAGTTTAATGAAACAAAAACATACTTTATTTGAACCATTCATTAGATAATTTTTCCGTTCATATGGTAACCGTTAATCTGAAATTCTGCTTTTCAAAATTATTGTCCTTGTTAACGCATTTATTAAAAAAATACTAAACAGAAAAGTAAATTTTACCGAATAAATGGTTTTATGCCTTGCTATATTTTTTTCGTGATAAAAATAAAATTTTTTATCTTATTTACCAAATTTTATCACATGTTATAAAACTACATTTTATTGTTAATTTTTTCAAAGTTCTTCGGTAAAAAAGACCGACCTTTTTGATGTTTTTATAGAGTCAGAAACACGGTAAAATTTAACATATTACAATAGTTATGGCCATACTTTTTACACAGTGCTAATTTATTTATTGTAATTTAAAGTCAACTGTAATAATCGAAATACATAGCTATGAATTTACTAGTAATTTGCTTTGCGAGTGACTTAATTCTTAAATTTAAAAAAAATGATTTTGTTTTAAATTTATCTCAAACTCTTTTTTACTTATCTCTTGATGAATTCAAATTTATTTACCAATATATAATAAGGTGTGTCCATTTAAGAAACAATAGGTCTTACTCAAACATTGGTGGGTAGCTAAAGTGGGCGAATCATCGAGGATTTCCTTTCTGATGTCCGTAGGCAAGTCTATAATGTGACTCATTTAAGCCTGATTGAAAAAAATCCCACCATCTTAACTTTTTCAACAATTCAAACTCATTTACGTCATTAATACTCATATTTTCTTGACATAAATTGTCTTCAAAAAACGGACGTGAGCTTGATTATATTGAGTGATAAAAAAATAATAATAAATACGACTTTAAATCTTTAGAGAGAAATTGTAGCCATTTTTTATTTCCTATCTGGGACACGAGAGGCGCCATCTGATTAACATTCCAAACGTTGCCACAAAAATTCAAGTTCAGTTTTTATTTATTTTTTGTCGCATCTTTTGTTGCTTCAAGTGACATCACGTACCTTACATCGTATTATTCTCTGCATATTCAACTGGAGATGCCGCCGGATTCCGCACGACCTTCTGACTGCCAAGGATCTTGTCCGTCTTTCGCATTGTTACGAAACATGAATATAAGCATTGTTATAAAATCAACAACGCTGAATTTTAAATTATTTCAAATGAAAAAATTAAATTTAGTTTTCAAAAAATAACTCTCAACACTAGAGTTTTTCACCTGATAAGCAGTTTTAGATTTTTAGCCCCTTAGAACAGTGTTTCCCAAAGTGTGGTACGCGTACCCCCAAGGGTAGGGGAACATTTTAGCGGGGGTACGCATTCTTCTGCGAAATATCTTGCAACAAACAAAAATTTCAAAAACTTTTATTTGAAAACAAAGCTAGCCATGAAAATTTACGATTATGTATTTTTCTATTGGCTTTTTTTTGCAGAGTTAACTGTTAATAATGAGTGGTGTCAACAGTCAGTTGTGATTTTTAACATTTGTGCAAATTTTTTATAATAAAAAATACATTAATTTTTTTATTAGTGGTACACAGCGTTACGAAAAATTTAGAAAGGGTACACAAAAGTCATTAGTTTGGGAAACACTGCCTTAGAACATAGCCAATTCCATAATCCAGTGTTGTTTTTTTTACCATTAGAGCATATAATAAACCTCTGCCAATGTGCTTGTTCATGAAGTAATAATACTTGATTGCAACTTCAAATAATTCGAATCATTTTTCGAGGTTTCAGATATTTAGAAACATCTTAGTTCATGATCAAATGAAAGCATCTGACTGGATACTTGCTATGGAGTGTATAGTAATAAAGCGTATTTTCTTACAGGCCCAATATAGATTTAAATAATAGTTGATTACAACAATGATATTTTCTCGTCATAGTTTTATTGAAAAAAGATAAATTTCCTAAATGGAACGTCCTTCCAATAGCATAAAAAAGGAAAAGCATTTTCAGTGGAACTAAAATGCCAACTGCAGCTAATTAAAAGATACGATGGCATTCTTTCCTTCAAAAGTATTGTGACGTAAAATTAGTCAAAATATCCAAACCTTATTTTAAAAAAACGAATCGCTATTAAAAACTATGTAATAATAGCTACGCAAACGCTTTCGAACTGAACATACATAATTTCTTTGAAAAATGCGAGCACAAATACAACTGAAATGCTTTTCACAACGAAAACGACCGCGTGAAATTGGTCTAATTCAAAATTATATGAAATTATCAAGAAACTAGAGACGATTCAAAATTATTTGATATTCAAATTCATAACAGCATACAAAGTAAAATATGTGATTTCCTTTAATATTTCCTCCAATGTGTGTACATTAAGCGGCGATAGCGGTGGCTCGGGGAATAGAGAGATCGCCACACGATAAGTTAAGCCAGGTTCAAAACCTAACAATAACTCAGCGATTCTGCTCCTGTCTCGCAGACCATAGTACTGACTTAAAAATATGCTCAGTGATAGATGTATCATGGATTAGAATCTCCTTGCCGTCGGGCTAACCGTGGGAGAGTAAAATTACAAAGCTACAGAGTTGGCCATTGATAGTCGTAAACTAACAAATGGGTCGGCTTTTCAACACCGGTCATAAAATAAAATGTGAATACAGTACATATATGTAGACCTAAGTCCTTTTAACCCTTTAACGATCGGTTAATTTTCAAGAAAACGGTCATAAAAGTCTCTATTTTGCCAAATACACGTGTTTGATTAGTGCTAGTATCTAGTTTAAAATAAACTAAATATTTACAATTACCTCAAAAATATCCTGGTACTGCTATATGGTGTATAAAATGAGAAATAAAATGTTTTACGGGCAAAAGAAATGAACTAGTTTTATTCTTATTGGCTCATTACTACTGAAAACTTCAGCCCGTCAATATCACGGGAGCGAGAAATAGCGAGCGAAAACTCACCCCATCATTTTCACGGAAGCGAGAAATAAGGGGTTAATTGAAAAAGCCAATAGCAGCCATCGAAATGAATCGATTGCATGAAATTAGTCCAAATCTCCGGTGTTATCTAAATTTATAAAGACACACTTGTAACGATTTAAAATTATTCAACAATCACATTCACAATAGTATAAAAACTAAATGTGCGTATTATAATAAATATTTTTTTCAGTTACAATGAAGTACTTTTTGTTATAAGTTAAAATCCTTCATTTGATCATTTAGTTAAAGGTTTTATTTTGATCCTTTAAATTTTAGCTCTAAAATTGTCAAAGAAAACTAGATACACTAGTAACAATTCAAAACTATTTAATAATCACTTTGGACATAGCTTACAAACTAAAGGCACACAACACGATTTATATTTTCCGTTCCTTTTACAATGTATGCTTTGATTTTACTAAAGCGTCAAATGTTTAACTGTCCAATATCAAACATTTTTGTTTCCTCGTACATTAAATTTACTCTCTGGAGCAGCAGTCCCCAAATGGTGTTTACGGAACCCAAGGATTTCCTGAAAAGGTGGCAGGAATTCCAAGAGGTTTTTTTAACCAGTTATAATTTAATAAACATTATAATTAGTTACAAAACCCTATAACAAAATTTATATCCAATTCGTTTCTCAATAACTATTTAATATTGATCATATAAATATTCTCAGTATTTTCGTCCTTTTTCAGTTTTATTTAAACAAAAACAGCATTTCAGCTCATTTATTTGCAGTTCGTGTATACAATTAAATAAAAATAAGAACTGGACTGTGAATTCAACTGACTGACATAAAACTCAATTTTAAGACTAGTATTGATAAAATTACATGATTAAAAAAATTTCATTATTCATTTATTTATTAAATATTTTTAAAATAATTCATAAAATTGAAATCATTAATTATTTTCAAAATAAATAATTGCCGTTCATTATTTAATGTGTTCATAGTTGCTAGTAAAAATTCTTCACTAAGTCTCTGGGTTCCGCTAAAAAAAGCTTGAGCATTTAGGGTTCCGTCACCGAAAAAAACTGGGAACCAATGTTCTAGAGCAACGACATCAAGGTAAAAGGAGTACTCAACTTAGTAAATGATCTCCACGATAAAGTGAAGGGATTTTGTGTTTTTCTAAAAGCTTTCGCAATCTTTTAAGCTATTATCCCTTGAACTGATTGTACTACATAGATATATACAAGACAAACCCTTCAGATATCACTTTAAATTCGAATTAAAGAGGAAAAGAAGAGGTTCGACCCGAATAGAACGGCATACGAATTTGTCCTTATTGTTGAGAAATATTTCATCGAGGCCCACTGAGGTTTTCCTTACGCAAGTAACCATTAGAGTTTTGTAAAAAGTGTCTTAAAAATGTTTTTTGTGAAATTTCGTCATTTTCATATTTTTTCCTCGCTTACCAATATCTATCTATGCGTAAATCAAAAATATCTAGGATTTATAAGAACCATCTAATTCCCAAGCTAAGTATAGAGATGTTCAAATGTTTAGGTAGTTACAAATAATGACTTTTAAATAATTTTTTGAATGATAATATTTTAAAAGTGTGGAATTTTAACTTCGAAAAGTCCGTTTCTTTAAAGAAGAGAATTTATTTCTTAAAAATAAAAAAATAAAAAATAAAAAAATTAATTAAAAAAACTAAGAAAATTCGCTTTCCAACCACCGTGGTTGTTTATCATTCATTTTTTATCCTTAAAAGCCATTTTCAAAAAAGATAATTTTGTTTATAAAATATATTTTACCAAATGTATTTTAGAAATTTATAATTTTGTGCCAGACAATTTTGTTAATATTTTAATTGTAATGAAATGAACGATAACTGGATTTAAAAAATAAATTGTCCAAAAAAATATTTATATATTTAAATTTAAAAACACAGAATATGTGACACAATAAGATTTTTATTAATAGGGAGATTTCTCAAATTTACATTAGCTTCCGTACGTAAGATTCCAAGTAATAGCGCTTGGCTTGCTTACTTCTAATGAGCATGCGCCCGTGAAAAAGTATTAAACTAACATAAGTGGAAATAAGAGATTTTGCAAAAATCCGTAAGTTAAAAACGTTAACGTAGTGGAATATCGTCTTAACTTTGACCACAAAATCAGAACAAATATTTACAATAGACATAAACTACCTCTTCAAAGCTGTGGCATACGATTCAAGATGCTTTTCTTTAAGTAAAACTGCGAATCTGTAAGCAGAAAAATTCGGTAGATTTTAGATTTTAATGAATTCTGAGATAAAGAATGGGGTTTATTTTTATTATTATTAATATTTTAAAAAAATAGTATTGAACTTCTAGTGATTATTTCAATTCTTTTAACTAAATTGTATAGTTAAAATATAAGCATAATTTATAATTTTAAAACAGCGAAAATATATCTAGTTTCTTATGGAACTAGTGCAATTAGACAACCATTATGTTAAACAGAAACCAGTAAAACTATTTTTTTAGTGAATGAACCAATTGTTGATTCAATTCTAAACTTCATCAATACATTTCTTCGCATTCCATGTCCATGTTTTTAATTCGAAGGTAGGATTACACAGAAAACAACATTTAACAGCTATAAACAGCGTTCTTGTAACTTTGTAACGTAAATCACGTAAAGATAACGTAAAGATCTAAACGTAGCATCTAAAATAAATGTAAGCTGGTGCAGCTGCTTCAATCTTACGTGTGGCAGCGTACGAAAGGTAACGTAAAAAGGCGAAATCTCCCTTTTAATATATAACGTAATCTTATGTCAAAGAACAGTCAAAATTGGAAACGGTTTTTATCTCTCTTGAGTGTTTTATATTTTTAAAATTCTCGATACAAATGACATGTGGATTTCATTACATTTTTTAATGTATATGTTTTCAAAAGTTTCGATTTATATGCCGGTCGCATCTAATTTCTTTCACTTTTTTTTATTTCTTAATTTCTTTTTGTTACTTTTGACATTAAGTCAGCACGAGTTTATAAAATAAAATTCTCGAAGAGAATAAATAAAATTTTCTACAGCAAAGAATAAATAATCATTATTTAAAATAAAAAAGAGGAAAAATATAACTTTCAATAACTTACGGAATTAAATTCCTAAATGAAAAATGGCTCTTTCAAATCATCAAATTTTTGCATTTCAGCGTGATACAGATCAACCAAACATGATATTTTTGAACCAAACGCTTAGCAATTGATGATTCTCGAACTAATAATCAAATATTAAATGTTTTTATTCCGTCGATAAAAAAGCAATGAACCAATAAAACGTATGAAAAAGTATAAATAATAGTTAAAAGTGTAAATTAACTTCAATAATTTTTCTTATATTATTATCTAATTATTTTTATTATTAACTAAAAACATTCTTAAATAATGTTTGTTTTTAAAATCCGTTTGAAATCCGTCATTATAAACTTCTTTTTTTTTATTGAAATCGTTTAAATTAAGTAAATTATGTAAGTTTTTTTTACAGAATGGTTGAACATTATGTTCTTATATAAATGCAAAAAAGTACTTTAGAATGATTATCGTTAAAAATGTTTTCTAAATATAAGATAATTTTTTAAAAAATATTCTGATTGATATTTTGCCTATTTTGTTCCTGGTAAATTGTAAAGAAAAAGAGCAAAAATTAAATGCCTAAACTTTTACTATTAAAAAAGTGAAACGGCGTGAACGATAATATCGTCTACATTAACTACAACTTCAACCACATGAGATCCAGCGTTTAACATACTGAACAACATTTAATATAATTTAATCACTTAGAAATTATTATGTTACGATTTTTCAGTTTATATGCCTTTCTGTTTATATGCCTAAGTGATTGTCGATGTAAAAATGTAACTGGTTTTACCAAACTTCGGTTTGAGTGTTTCTAATAACTATGAAAAGTTATGTGAAAATAGTTTAGAATTTGATTTGAATAACTTTTTGGACAACAATATAGCATATTTATAAATATCTTATTATTTGAGTCATGTGAATTTTGTTTCATAACCAAAATAAGAAGTATTGCACTATAAGAATATCCCACAATATAAAAAAACATACTAAAAATTCAAATTTATTATTTTAATGTAATAAGCGAAAATAATTAATAATCTTCAATTCTATTTAATTAATTTGAAAAATTTAAAAATTATTTTAAATCACATTTATGAGTTAACCAGTTCAAAATAATCCTTTCTGAACTTGAATACTTATAAATGTATAAACGAAAAAAAATATATACTTATGAATTACATACTTCTTACTTAAAAAGAATAACATGTTATGAATACTTAATTCCTGAATTTTTATGGTTCAAAATGTACAAAAGAATGATTAAATGTAACACTTTGTGGTGCGAAATTTTGCATGGTATTAAGATTCAACGTGAAAGTGTTCCTTTTATTTGATATGATTTTCTATAGGAAGTAATGAGGAGCTAAAAAGACTTTCAAATATAAACCTAAAGATAAGAATCTTCTTGTTTTTACACACAAAATCTATAAAAAATTAAATCTGTTTTCTTTTTCATACAGTCGTAAATAATAGTGCTTAAAGCAGTGGTTTCCCCCGCATAATTTAAAAAAATATCGAGACTCCTTTTATTTCCAATTATTGACCACTTAACATCTAAATACAAATCTTAGGATAGCAACCAGACATCTACTACTTCTTACACACTTAAGTACTTTTACTCTAATGCATATATTTTTTATAGAAATTTCCTTATTTTTTTGATAATGCTTCACGGAAAAAGACAAATTTCATCTAGAAGAAGTTCAATAGCTTCGGAGTGCTTTCAAAGTTTTAAACCTTGACCTCAACCGTGTCATTGGATATAATTTTCATAATTTCACACTTTAGGAAAAACCCATTTTCTTTTATCTGGAAACGTGTCTAATCGCTTTGATTTTACTAAAGAATCCAAAGCGTGGGGAATATAGGAATTCGGGAAAATTTCAAATTGCTTACTCCATGACTGATCTATGTAAAATACTTAAATAATTTTATTAAGTCTACATCATAATTCTAAAGTAAATTTTATAAATACAAAATTGACATAGTTTTAAAAGAATACACAAAATGTGTCGTTATTATTACCAATTCTTCCATAACATTTTGTTTTATTTATTAAAAAAAGGCCTAGTGCATTTTTTTTAAAAACAAAAATAGATAATAACAGAAAATTAAAATGGGGAAAATTATACTACTATTAGAAATTTTGGAGCGCATTAAATCGAAATATTATTCAAATGATAATCATGTGACAACCATAATTTGATGCCAAATTTTAACACAACATCCTACAATTTTAACCGTGTAATTACTCGATGCTATGGTTCAACGTGAATTATGGTTCAAGGACCGACATTCAAGCTTAACATTGAAGCAATTTTTCTAGAATGTAGCCCTTTGTGATTTTAGCCTAGATTATTTTTTGATGGTAGCGAAATGACAATTGATTTTGTTTAATTTTACCAGCAATTTGAAGACCAGCGAATAATTATTATGCTTTTATATTATATGTTTAGATTATTTGTAAATCTTTCGTTGTGAGATAAAAAACGCATTCCATTTATTAGACCAATAATTGAATATTAAAATATAAATGTTTTAACTGCTAAAAAATATCTTCCACGAAAAATAAATAAATTAAAATAAAAATTAAAAAGTGTTAGATAAGATAATTGATACTTTAAAGAATAATAAATATACACAGAAAAAGTAATATAGCACTATGCCATTTTAAAAGACCAAATAAATAGAATAGAAAAACATCGGAGCATGGCATTGAAAACCGACAACTCTAGCTTGTTACGATACCACGATGTTTAGGGATATTGAGATGTGTTTAGAGAAGGGCTCGTTTAGGTAAACTTTTATGCGACAGTATACAGTTTAGGGAGTAATTAGTCTCCTTGCATTACTAGGTAATCAAGAAGAGTTTCACATTTTTTATATATATATATATATATATAAAAGATTTTTTTTCCACTGTTGATAAACGATGGAATCGTCCTAGGGGATTACCCCTAAATATCTGTAATATTTCAGATGGAATTCGAATGTATTTTCTTCCTTCTCTTTTCTTTATCACGGGACAATAATTTCGAAAGATTCGCAAAACAATGACATATAAATAAAAACATATAAGATTTTGTTATTTGTGCTTTAATAAGTTAATAAGTACATACCTATTCTAATAACGACAATTTAGTGTTAATTTCAATCTGACTAAATTCCGCATTTTATAAGGAAATGCTTACAGCAAGAATCTATGGCAGAAGCTACTAGTCCTTTTGCTATCTGAGTTGTATATTATATCAAATTTTCGACTTGAAGAGGTTTTCATCGACTTTTAAAAAATAGGAAGAATGTTAAGCGGTATTCTTCCTCTCTCAAAATTCATCTTAAAACTAATATAATACAGCACAGAAAATATACTGCCACTGAAACATATGTATCGTAATTTCCATTTCAGTTCCATTTTGGCGAATAAATTTGAAGAACGTATTTTCTCTTTCCAAGCAATAAATTTAACTGATAAAGTAAGCGTTACAACACTATGACAAATTTTGACAAACCGATTGGAATTGAGATAAGACCTAAATGAATTAAAAAATAGTTAATTAAATTTAAAAAACAATAAATTAGAAATCGATCTCGAATGGTATAAGCTTCTTAGGAACATTCTAGAAAACAATTACAAAAAATATCATGCACTCTAACGTGACTAACTCAAAAAATAGTATCGCGCAATCACAAACTAATTTCAGGTTTGAACTGTTTAATTAAAATTTAAATTCCATGCAGCAAAAATCAGCAACTTTATCTGAAATCTCAGCTTCGTTCATTTTTATGAATTGTGAAAAAATGAAATTAGAACAGATATAAAGATAAGATAAATCAAAAAGCTTCCCCTTTTTTAATATGAAGTAAACCTTATCATTTGGGTTAACATTTATGCTTAAAAGACTTGCCTGTGTATTCGGTTACATTTAATTTTTAAAAAATACTTTAATAGATAATAAAAGAGATTTTACATTAAAGATAACACATTTTACATAATAAAATACAAATAATATCTTGTTTTATATTCTGATCAAAAGACACTGTATAAGATAATGTGTGATGGTTCAAAAAACTCTTAATTAACCTGCTTAAAAGAATTTCTCTCAAATTCTAAACAAACTGTTAAAGTACATTTTAAATACTAGTTTTTTTATATCATTATTTTATTGGCTTAATATTGTTTACATTGCATGGTATTACCTGATATTATATACTATATCAATATATGTTAGGTTTTCATTTTTTTTATAATTAGAAAAACTACGTTTCTAGAAGGGTGATGACAAACTGAAATAATTCTGGCTACTCTCTGGCTAATGAATGGCTGGCTACTATCTAGGAACACTCCTGATGAGATATGACTCTTCCTAATAACATTGCAGGTCTCGCAATGGATTCTCAAGCTGTTCATGATGTTGACAAATATTTTGGGGCAGTAAATCTGAGGTCTTGGGACAATAAACAATTTACTGAAGTATTTATGACTTGTTCACATACGAGAAGAAACAAGGATTTACTACCATTTCTCCTACACGATGATGACCGATGTGTCAGTGTTTCCCAAAGTGTGGTACGCGTACCCCCATGGGTACGGGAACAGTTTAGCGGGGTTACGCATTCTTATGCGAAATATCTTGCAACAAACGAAAATTTTCAAAAATTCAATTAAAAACAAAGCTAGCCATGAAAATTTACGATTAAGTATTTTTCTATTGGCTATTCTTTGCAGATTTAACAGTTAATAATTAGTTGTCTCAACAGCAAGTTGTGATTTTTAATTGTGCAGTTTTTTAGTAGTAAAAAATTCATTCATTTTTTTATTAGTGGTACACAACGTTCCGAAAAATGTAGATAGGGTACACAGAAATCATAAGTTTGGGAAACACTGTGTTACGGGTATGGGATAGCGCAACGTAGTATAGTCATACAAACCAGCCTGTTCTTCCTGATTACCATCTTGACTCCCCTGAGATATAGAGTTGAGATTGCTCAGAGACCTTGTTGACAAAGGTTCATTTTTATGCGTGCGACGCACGTCCACACTGGTCTGGTCTGGTCAATTAATACATTGAAGCCGAAGATATTCAGAGGATGGAGTGGTCAGCCAAATTTTCAGATTTGAATCACATAAAGTATGTTTTAGAGATTCTCTAGGGAAAGTAATTACGGCTCTATATCTCTTTCAGGCAAATCTAATTTACACATCTCTTTCAGGCAGAGACTAAGAACTACCTTAGTGGAGAAGAGGCATTTATTACCCCCAAATATTTGTCAACCTCGCGAACAGATTGAAAGTTCATTTAAAGAGCTGCAGTACTATCAGGAAGTGTATTATCTCATATTAAAACCTCCACAACCTTCATTTTGCTACATCACTTTTAGATTAACTTGCCATGATGCTCATTAATTCATCATGTATCTTTATGGCAATCTTTAAAAGTGATCATGTGTAAACATATTATTTTAAATCATTTTTCTCCGTTTCTTGTCTTTGTTAATATTTACTGATTTGAAATGTAATTATGCTGTTACTATTTTCATGAAAGTATTTCTTCTTCACATTATTCAACTGTTACTTGAGAGTTCAGTGAGATACGATGGACACTAATGCGCTACAGTTTTTCGCTAAAGGAAAACCTCTCACGTTTAGTTTGTGGCGGAAAGCCGGCAGGATTCAAACCAAGAACCTTGGGGGCTTTAGTCGAATGATCTTACCAGCATGGAAAAGGATGTAAAGTTGGCCAAAAAGTGGATCACTCTAAATAACCTTTGATCGGATCTTGAGTTCCTGCGAAATCGAATTTTAAATATACGACTTTTTCAAAATTCGATTTCTCTGAAACTATTCAACCTATTTCGCTCAAATTTTGTATTTTGCTATGTAAAATTACATACTTTAAAATGACGTAAAAATTTTATACATTATAATGCAATATTTCCTCAACAATTATTAAATAAAATAATACAAAATAATAAATATTTACCAAAATTTATTTCTTGCATGAAATTATCTTAGTATAAAGGAATTTCCTATTTATGTGCAAAAATCTTTCAATTTGCGAAAAAAGCTTCGAGACATGACGAAATACGCAAAATGTAAAATTAACATTCGAAATTTAAGTGTGGTTCAGAATTTGGACCACTCTCTTGACCAAACTATTGGGACCGTAATTCCCAGATTGTGGCTACCCCCAATACTTTGGGGACCAGAAATCCAAATACCATAAAAAAAGGTATGTTTATTCAGAGAAAGTACGTTTTTGTGTCTGATTACGTAACTTAAATTATCGTCTGCACCAATTAATTAGCATATTTGAGGTCGGTCGTCTTCTTGAACCATTAAGATCGTCAAACTCCAATCATTAGATGAAGAGTTATTCAGGGTGAGTTAGGAAGTCGTTAAATAGTGGCCATCGCAATTTCAATAACAGTGGAACCCCCAATAACTTAAGAGTATTTATGTCAATACTATGGTTGATATTGGAGGGGGGAGAAGTTTACAAATCAACAAATAAACACCAAGTTTCGAATCTAAATAACCCATTTCATATAGTATAAGTACTTTAGAGCTATCATGGATATCTGTTTTTATACTCAAACGAATTAGTTTTATAGTCTCATATTCATTAAAATATGTAAAATATATTATTCTGCATACGTGATTCTGTAAAATCTGCGAATTTACAAACAAAAAGAAATGAAACCGTAATTTTTACTTCCACTCAATTTGCAGCTCTGCTATTACGAAACAAAATGAAATATTAATCTGTAAAATTTCTTTAATAATATGGAACAAAGCAGTGATCTATTCTTCGCATCTTTATGATAGAGTAGCAATTTTGAGAAAGCGCTATATCATTACCCATACTTATAATACTATACGAAAAGGATGTTACGTTTAAAGAAACAAATATACTCTATGATCAAAATAGTGATACAAACTATGGAATAGATTCCAAACCCACATCATTTCCAACACCACAACCTTGATTTGCGTGAAGCTTAAGTGAAAGTAAAAAAATATATCCTGCAATTTAATTCAAAATACTGACGGATCAAAATGAGAACTCATAACCTTGTCAAAGAATCCGGATCTATCAGAGCATTGCACCAAAGAAATTAACAGTTGCGGTCATGGAGTGACTGAGATAAAGGAGCTTCAAAATGCCAATTCTTCACTAACGCAATGTCAGATTTGGTGGATACCAATAATTGTAGTGAAATAAACACTTGCAGAGTTAACGTAGGCATTGATATAGGATTATGCCTACGTTTAGTTGCGTAGGATATCAATTTACTGAATCTCAATCGATTACGAAGACAATTTGCTCACATTACTTTTGACTAAAAATAAATTATAAATTTGAATTCCACATCAATATTTAGAACTTATTAACGTTCTTTCTTTAAATATAATTCTACCCACGTTCTTGTTTGATTTGCTCTAGAAGCTACGATTTTTTCTCATGGCATAATATAAATATAAATTTGCTTGTAAATTAAAGTGAATTATTTATAAGCAAAGATTCATTGTGTTTTCGTAACGAGAGAATTATAAATTTTCAATATTGCAAATTTTATTATTAAAAAAATTATACTTTAAAGGAAACAAATAAAATTAATACTGTAGAACAATTAAAGTTTTAAGAAAATTGAAATGGTACAAAATACGCATTTAAAATTATACATATATGGACATAGCTACTTAAGAAAATGTTTATAGCATTTGATTCCGTTTTTCAAACTTCTCTATAAGAAAGCCGCTCTTATTTATAAAATAAACTAATTGGTCCAAATAAACTCGTAGTGTGATATCATTCATTAACCTAAATCACTTAGCATGTGTTTTTTAATTAGCTTTTTCTGAAAATATTTTTAAAATCAACGTTTTTACAGGTTGTCTCGGGTCCTGAAAATTTATATTTGTGACTTTTAGCTTAAATTGTGTGTGTACAAACTCAGATTTCTAAAAACCACTTTATCGTTTTAGGATTTTAATACGAAGTGAGCGCTTGAAAGTCACTACTGTGATATACCCAACCCTCTGATGATTATGCTTAAACATCGCTGTGCCCATTTTCTTAAACACACATTTGAGCTATGCCCCTTCTCTTAAACACCCTTTTTACCTTTTTCCATTTTTTAAACTGACATAACTAGAGCTGTGTCCATTTTTCAAAACACGCATCTAGAGCTTGAGCTGTGCCCATTTTCTTAAACACGCATTTAAAGCTGTGTCCATTTTATTAAACACGCATCCAGAGTTGTGTCTATTTTTCATAACACGCATCTAGAGCTGTGTCCATTTTCATAACATTCAGAGCTGTGTCCAGAATAAAAAGCTCACAGACGTAATATTAGTTTCAAAACCTTTGTTCGCAAAGAAACCTCAAAATTGTCCACTCTAGCACTTTGCAAAACATTTTACCCTTATAACATGTTAAGGTTTTTCTCCTACCTTAAGTTTGCTTTAAAGAAAACTCATTTTCTAAAACAAAAACATTTGATTTTTTACACTTTACGAGAGGCTAAACGTGACAGTAAGAAAGTATTATGCTTATTTTTTGATAAAATTTATAGAAATTTGATATGAGCTCGAAATAATTCGTTTTTGACCCTCTCTACTCTGTAATTATATATTACTTAATGTACGATACATAGAAAATGGAAATTTGGTAAATTTTATCAGTGTCATTAATCTCATGATTGCTAAGCTACATCTTTAACTGTAATTATTTGAGAAAACATGACACAATTTTATTTACCAAACACATTAAAACGCATTTGTAAAAAACGATCACAAGTGTAGTAACTTTAGTTCATTGAACGGTATAAACACTTGGAATAAAAAAAATTTCAAGTGCACAATTTAATTTGCCGACCGGCCTGAGTAGGGGTTAGGGAACTGTCCTTGCATCAGAAAGGTTCTGGGTTCGAAACCCGGCAAGGCATGGATGTTCTTTCCTTCTCTGTACTATGTGTCCTTACTGTGGGAGCAACGTTGGCCCACCTAATATGGTGCCCATGAAAGAGTGGCCAACAAATTTGCCCTTCTGATGCCTGTATGATGTTCAGGTGGGTCATTCTAAAAGGTGGTCATCGGGAAAAAAAAAAAATTTCTCCATTTTTCCGCATGTTAGAGATAAAAATAAAATTTTATTAATCGTTTGGCTTGCAAACCGACTTTGATTTTTCTTTATCTAAGACTAAGACTACCTTTTCTACCTTCTTCAAAGTTCTCTAATGGTTTTTTGTTAAATATTTAATTTTGTTAAATATTTAGTTTCATTTCTTTTGAAAATGAAGAGTTTGCTTTTTTATTTTCTATAAAATGTGTTGTAATTTTTTGTTTTTAAAATTAGTTTGTTTGTTTGTTTTTTTTAAAAAAAAGTCATTTACAATAAATTTATTGACAAAATAGAATTCAACCACAAAATAAGGCAAATAATAAAGATTATAGTTACATATTTTACTGCAAGAAAACGATTTCCATAGACTTTGAAGAAAAGAAGACTAAGTACTTCATTTTCTATTTTCTCATTTTCATTTAAAATTTGCATTAGTTTCCTGTAATCTATTTGTAGTATAGAAATATTGATGTTAACCGATGTCACATTACAAATATAATAGTATCATATAAAAATGTCAAAAAGAATTTAAATCAAAATCAAAAATTCTTTATCTAATTTTAGTTACCTAAAAAACGCAAAAATGAATGTTTAAAAAATACAAAATCAGTACAATTTCCAAAAGTATTTATAGTTAGAGTAATACTAGCTCTCTCAGAAATAAAGCTTATATTTTTAACTATTTAATGTAACGATTTAATGTTATTTTTTTTATTTTTGTCAATCATTTTGTCACGATATCGATTTTTCGATTTTTGACGAAAGGGGAACTCTTAAATAGGGTTGGGTTATATCAGTGAATTCTAGGAAATCACCGACAATTTTATCAGACTTTAAAACCCTTTACAGTATCTTTCGGCATAGTACACGGTTTAGTACGCTTACTTTTCTACTAGGTTTACCAGGTTTATCTTAATCATCTGTGCTAATAGATGCATAGCATTAAGCCTAATTCTTCTACCGAAATTTGTGACCGCAAATTAGTAAAGTTAGCAAATTTCTCATTTTGACAATACGTTTTATCGGGGCAATTCCCATGAAACTGTTTTGTCAAAAAACGAAGCAAATTTCGTTAAAATTTATAACAAATATTTATTTTTATAACAAACATTTCTTTTTGTTAAAATTCCTCTAAAGCCCATGTCATGGATGGTTTTCATGAAAACAAATTGTCTAAAACTACAGTTTAACTAGAAGTTAAATTTTTTTTCCTAATTTTAAATTATATTCAAAACTTTTCCAAGCCAGTAAATTGGTGTTCAAACAATCTCTCTCTCTCTCTGATAAAAAAAATCATGGTGAAATGTACCTTGGTAAATACCATGGTAACAACAAAATGCTTCATAATTTTCAATGAGGCGTTTTGATAATGATTTAAAGGCAAAAAAAATATGTTTTTTGTAATATGTGATGAAATTTGATAAATTTGGTAGAAATTGGGAGTTTTATCATGGCATAAAAAATTTTTATTTGGTTAATTTTACTTTTAAATTTTGGATTTTTTACTTGTGTAGTAATAGGATCTCAAATTTTAAAAACCAGAATTTCAGGTAAATTGTTACTGTTTGAACATGAAAATGAACTAAATGAGCAATTTAATTACTGTATATTCTGATTTTATTAACCTGAATTGTGGTTTTTTAACCAGAAAAATCATTTCTATATTGTACGCTAATTTTACCAGAAATTTTTTCTCCGTGTTGGCCTGTTTGTCTTTCAAATATGGTCATTGAAATAAAACCTTCAATGAAACTCTTTACCAACAATATTATAAATAGTGTTTTTATGTGGGCAAAAAAAAAAAAAAAAAGAATGTATGGCTGTTACGTGAAATTTCTAATCATTCGATAAAATGCATTATTGTTTTGCTGTAAGGTGTGTGCCGAACTTAATTTTTTTCCACGACACACGTTATCAATTATGCCATCTGATTGACCTTGTAACAGTTGCCTTATCACACAATTTTTTGTTACATCTTATCTATGTCATGAAGACTCATTAAAGTTAATGAATGATTTTTTTATTGACTTGAATATTCATGGCAGAGAAATTATTAAAACTGTAATTAAAATATTGTGGGCAAAACATATTCTACTCAATTCTGGTGAATGAAAGTTGTTTCAGTTCAGAGAAAGTGCTTTTTCTGTGTCTATTATTAAAAAATGCTAAACTCATGGGTATAAAAGAGATAGGTCCCTCAAAAAATAAAAAATAAAAAAACAATTAAAAAACTTTGAACAGAAGGAGTGTGATTAGTAGATCAAAACACCTTGCTTCACAACACACTACCGATCATGAATTTCAATGCACCGTTTTTTTCACGAAATATTTAAAATAATTAGCCTTCACGCGGACATAATTTTTTATTTGAGCTAAAAAAACATTTTTATTCTCTAAATTAAAGTACTCAACGGACAGGGGATATCCTGATTGGTAGGGCGTTGGGCCTATGTCCAAGAGGTCATGAGTTCGATCGCCACCGTTCGAAGGCTCCCCATATAGTATATGGTGACTGGTGCAAGCTAAATCTGACGTGTCACAAAGTCCTCCATGTTCCCATAAAAAAATTATACCTCTGGGGATGATGAATTGGAGAACGATCGTTTTCTGATTCAGGTCAAAATTACGATCTGTGGTTGAATGAATGGATGTATGAATGGATCCTCCCTATGAACGGGTTGTGACGTATCTGTGTGGCAGAAATCGAATTCTTGGCCATAGATAGGTTTCACTGGAAAACGAGATGAAAAGTACCCAACTGCCGTGTACCATTAATGACCTACGACAACAACAATATACTCAACAGAAATTAGCCTTAAATCTATCCTTATTTAAAGTAATGTGGTCTTTAACTCTTACACTCTCACGGCATTTTATTACGACAACTTTACCTCTAAGGTTTTGAAAACATTTACAATTAGTATGATAAAAAAATTTCTGAATACAAAAATTATACGATTTGTTTCAACCATTTACAACTGACATGGTTTCAAAAACGTAAAAAAGAAATTTAACTGGAACTAGACTTGGAGTTAAATTCATATCAGTATCATATTCTAATAGTCCGTCATCACACATAAGGAAGTGTAGAACACTGGAAACTTTTCATGCGTTAAAAGGATTTGAGGAAATATTGTGGTGTCAGTGCCGGGACTCGAGCTTCCGTTCAGATTAGCCTAATCGGCTATAGCATGCAAGGAACTAAGTGGCTTCATTAGGTGGGTCTATTTGGTGTGATAAGACTCTGGCTGTTTAACCATATTAGATAAAAGCAGTTAATAAACGTTTCTTCTAGCAATTAACACTTTGAATATCATCTTATTTATTGTTATTTGACTGTTTTGTTTGAATATAGAAGAAAAAAAAATAGAAAATATTTATTTAACCAATTTTTCCGAGAAAATTTTAACAGTGTACTTTATACTAAGCTTCATAATGATAATTGCAATTAAATTGTATTCTTATCATAGGAATGCTCTTTAGTGTGTCTTTCTAATTATACATTTTGTGTTCTTTTATGTATTGAATTACAGTTAGAGTTACATACATTTCAGCTAAAGGTGAAATAGTACTTATTTAATTTCAGAATGGTATTTCTCCTTCACTCTAATTCATTATCTTCCACAGCATTCTAGTAAGATGAGTTAAAAGGTCAAGATCACCAGTCATGCTTAAATTGATTCAAGTAGTTACTGTCAATTCAATTAACGCGTTAAAAAAATAACTTAAAAGTGCCCTTGAAAATAAATGCAAAAAAAAATTTCTACGTTTGAACTAATATCTTACGGGCATTAAATTAAATATGAATGTAGTAAATCCAACTTTATGATTGTATATTAGTTTCATATTTTTAACTATATTAGTTTCATATTTTTCAGGGTTTTTTTTAGTTTCATATTTTACAGGGGTTTATTTTATTTTATTTTTTTTAAGTTTCATATTTATTAGTTTCCTGTTTACTTGTTAACTTATTTAACTAATCTAAATTAATGTTTGGCTTATTTAAACTTTTTTCTAATAGCCTTGAGTTATCCCTAATAGTTAAGGAAGAATATTTTGTATCACCTTATTCTTAATTTCGTTTTTTTTATATGGTATTAAAATTGTGTCTTGTTAAATGGCTTATTATGAATTTAAAATAACTAGAACTTTTTGCTCTAATTCTGTGCTTCTGTGTTATGATTCTGTGTTTTTGTCCTGCATATTACAGCATGAAAAGAATTAGTATATGAATCGGAAAAAAAGAGGAGATTTTGCAAATAAGTATTTAAACCAGAAATATCATAGCACCTAATTAGAATACACAAAAATATTATTATTCACGATCATAAAAAAACTAGATGTAAAATTGTAATTTCAAAAGAGCTAGCGCAATTACTTGAAATCTTACGTACGGGAGAGTTCGGAATCTAACGTAAATGTATAAAATCTCCCTATAAAATTATTAAAAATTTATCAAAAAACAATAATACATTAATAAATATTATCTTAAAATTTTTTTTCAATTAAAATTTGAGCTGTGCATGTACTTATTAAGGTTAAAATAAACACATGCTTAGACTAATCTTAAAGCCGTATTCAGCAACAGAGAGCGATTATAAATGAGCCATCATGCTTAAAAAGTAGTAACCTCGAACAGAAAAATCTTTAACCTGGTCGAAGATATAACTTATCTCACTAAACATGGTCAGTAACGAAAAAACAAAATTTTAAGCGTAGAAAACAATTTTTTAGATTTATTTCATTAAAAAAAATAATAACTTACGACTACATATTCAAATATTTTAGAATAGATTTATGTTAAAACCAACTTGATAAATTTACTTGAAACCAACCAGCTTGAACTTGAAACTTGATAACAGCCTTATGTTTTCGGACAAGTTGCAAGCTTTAAAATATGCATGAAAACTTTAAATAAATTTATTTACTTAAATATGTGAAGTTAATAATTTCTGTTAATAAACTTCATCTGCCTAATTTCAACAACTAATGAAAGTAAAATATTTAAAGAGAAAATATATAAATCTGATTATTTTGCAGCATTCACTTATCTCACAAGAATATTTTTAAAGTGTATTATATAAAAACTATATAACTTAAAATAGCCTTAATTTCTCAGTGGTTGGCAAGCTGATTTTGAGTTGTTTTTTTTTCTTTTTTTTTTCTTTTGATGGCTCGAGTTTGGAACTTGGCTGAAGTATTTTTCCCCTCTTGTTAAAAAACTGCATTTTGAGTTTCTTCTAAAAAAAAATTTGTTTTTTACTATGAAATCGGATATTAGTTCCCAAATTTCGAGTGCATTGCTAAAATTTCAATAAATTTCTTTTAAAACAATTTGGCAAATTTAATATACCTTATTACACTTACGAATAAATTACAAATTTAATATACCTTATTATTATAATTTATAACACTTATTTGTAATAAGTGTTATAAAACAGGATATTGTAAGTTCTTAAGTAAATACATTTCCTTGATGTATAAACATATTTCTGTGACATGGAGTACTCATATTGCACTATGTTTTTTAATAAAAAAATGTTTTTAATTATGTTTATGTTCCTACTATCTCGATCGTTGTAATAAATGCTACATTTGATTCAAATTCTCAAACTTTGTAATTCTTAAACATTATATTAATTCTCATAATATTATTTATATTAATATTTTTCTGATAATAATCTGATTACAATTTTTTTTTATAAAATACTCTACTACACACTCAAATTTACAACTTGATCAACAAATAAAATATTGCTAAAATATCATTAGAATTCAATAATTACAAGATGCTGAATTATTAGATGAGAGAAAACAAATGGAAGTACTTCAGATATAACAAAAAAATCATTTAATTTAAGAAAAAATATGTTAGTTATTTTCTGCACAGTATGTATTCAGTGTTGTAACATGAAAAGAGAAACTTATTTTAATAATTACTGAATGTTAGAATTGTTGTTTCTATCTAAAATTTAAATTTTTTTGAACTACAATATCAAAATCATTTATCTTGAACAAAGCTGCTTTTATAGGTGTAGTATAAAATAAAAAAAAGTTTTGCTCATTGTAGGAAAGAAAATTCATCTCATTAACATATTGAATATTGTTTTTTTATCAAAAATTAACTTTTTATAAATGCTTATCCAAACTTGTACAATGCTATCTATAAATCTTGTATAAACATGATAAACGAATCAATGACAGGTTTTCAGGTGAATAATGTTTCAATTATTTTAACTTGAAACCTTAGACACATCTCAGAGCTCAAAAAAAGTTGCTTTCAAGAAACAAACTTCGTCTGAAACTATCCCCGATTGTGTTACGTTGAGAGAAAAATCATAAATGGGGAAAACCTCCTGAGGCAAGCCCGACATCAAAGGAACTTTTCCCCACAACCTGTAAACCGCAGCAAATATTTAGTTTTCTTCGTGGTAGGCAGAAAAAGAATACTAGCATAAACTGCTAAATTTTGTATGTGTTTTATTTAAATAATGAAACTTTATGAAAACTCTGATAGTTTTAGCTAATTTAAAATATTCTTTTACTGTCTAAAACGCTACAAAAAACAATTCATTAATAAAATAGTTTAATTAGTTTCGAAAGCTATATTTTTTTATTATTTAAATAAAAGCATTGATTTCAATTTGTTAAAACTTAATAAGCCCTTAGTATCGATGCAAATTAAGTTCTAAATTATATTGAGAAATTTTGCTTTATTATTCGAAAATAATGTAAGTATACTAAAAGGGGGTTCGCACTAGTCAGTGCAGTCTTATAATAATATTATAGGCTTTTTTGTAAATGTGCTTGCTCAATTGTTCTTTTTTGTATATTTTATGCAGTCTCATTGCTTCTTTTGATTGTGAAGCCTTATTAAAAAGTAATTGTTATTTTTTTTGAACTATAGTTTTAATTGTACAACTAGATATTGAAAAACTACTAATTTTAAACTAATCTTTAAATTGTGTTTAAGCAACAATATAAGTGTAACTCGTGTTCAAGCCATGGTTATCTTACAATTAATTATATTGAAAATCATAAAAGAAAAATATTTTTGTTAAAAAATATAACAGCAATTATTATATAATGATTAAGTAAGGAAAAATAGAGTAAAATTTTTATTGTCTTGTAAAAGAAAAAATAAATAAAAATAATAAAAATTGCGAAAAGTTTTCACAATTAAATTATTTTTGAATGAGATGAAAAATCACACAAAACAAAAAGAGAAAATTATCCATGCATTTTTTCTATAATGATTTTGCCTCGAAAGAACGCATCTTTTAGCGCTGAAAAGAAATAATTTCATTTCGGCAGTATCGAACTTAATAATAATTTCCTATTATTTTTACAAAAGATTGCATTTGATATAAAGCAGACGATGTTCGCCGATAAACGTTTTACTTGAATTAGCAAGGTCTAGAACTTACATCAGAATACGTATGGCAACACTTTGGCAATCATTCATATTAATCTAATTATAAGCATTGGTTTCAAATTAAGAAAGGTTTCTGAATACAAGATATAGTTACGTTGTCCTCCGTATTAAAAATTAAATCATGCTTTTTCTCCCTGATTATTATTTCACATTTTATTAATTAAAACGATGTATCTCGCAACCTAACGAAATCTCATCGTGTTCTCTACAACTTTTTGACTAATCTATTTTTTAAGTTATAAAAATTAGTATTTAAGCTCAATCTATATAAACGCCTCACATGGAATAATTTTAAGCCTGTAATATACTTTAAAGATACATTTATTCGATTACCTTTAGTTGCTTAAATAAAATCAGCCAATAGAGAAGAATGAAAATCTTAAAAAAAATCTTAAGTTCAAAATAATGCAATCATTTTCCATACATAATATTTTAATTTCCAATTACTTCCAAAGAAACAAAATGTAGGAAATAAAACAAAAACTTAAGTTATTTGCCAAAAGATTGCTTCACCCAAGATATTTATCTAAAGATGCATAAATTTATTTTAAGTGAAAAGAATTTTTTCCTTAACTACGGTTCAAAATTTCATTTTAAATATGGGAAACCACGAGATCCATATCAGTTTTCTAAGTAACAGAATCCACATCATTGCTCCTTAAACTTGTACTCTCAACAAATTTATAATGAACTTTACCATACAGCTATTTCTGCGTAAATCCCAAATTCCAAACGTCAGCATGTCTGCAGGTAGAGTTGAGATGAGTAATAAAGGCGGAAATTAAAAAAATAATGTTCTTTAAAAGGAAAAAATTATTAAAATGTCAAACTATCGCCCAAACAAATATCGTTATATAAATATTAGTTAATTATTCTCTAGTGAAATAAATTTTTTATGCAGAAATTAATTGTTAACGATTTTTTTTAATTTTTTTTTTTTATTCTTAATGACAGAACTTCAGTTTGAAATACTAGATCCTAATCAGTTTCCAGTGTAATTGAATTTACTGCATTACTCTTTACAATTACACTTATAACGAATCCGTAATTAACGTCACTTAATCTGTCACTTAATTAACGTCACTAAATTAACTTATTCTGTGTAAATCCCAAGATTCCAAACACGTGCATGCTTGGAGATAGATTTATGAAGATGAGTTATAAAAGAAATTAAAAAAGTATTTTTCATTAAAAGAAGAAAATTTTGATTTAAACTTTAGACTATCTTTCCAACCAATACCATTACTTAAATAAGCATCAATGAATCCATTTCAATTTTTTATTTCTTAATCAAGTTTAAAAAAATGTTATTTAAATTTCAAAAATCACTAGCTCTTTATCAGTTTTCATTGTAATTGAGACCATTAAAGTAATCTTGCAGTTAAACATCAAACTTTTTCTTTCTGAATAAACGTCACCGTGTAGCTATTTTTGTGGAAATCCCAAGATTCCGAACGCGTGCACAGCTGCAGGTAGATTCATGAAGAGGAGTAAACAACAATTAGAATTTCCTTTGCACAATAATCCACGAAATATTGCCACCAATGAACCCATAAGCAACCGTTAAGATCTGTGACGTCAAAAAATACCCATGACATCACCCGATGCGAACCCAACCAATTTCTTTTCCCCATTTCTAGGCTTTATATAAAAGCCTGGTGGTACTTCAGACCGTTTTCACTTTCTTGTGGCGGATCTTCGAGTGTAAAAGTGCATGTGGTGTTGTTTTAAGTTCGAATAAAAGGATATAAAATAAAGAAAGAAAGAAAATAAAGGTGAACATTTTAAGTGGGTTGAAGATTGTGACGTGAAAAGGTAAACCGGCCTATCAAATGTGAGAATAGACAGCCGGTCGGACAGGTCATAAGAGAGAATTACTTTCTACAGAAGCTAAGGAGTTCTTTTGATTTCTACTAAAGGACCTATTGAGAGTGGAACTTCCGTGAAGCCATTAGTATTTGGGGAACTCCTTCAAACGAGACAAGTACTCAAGATCCAAACAGGTACGTCTGGACTCTCTCTCTTCATCTTCCTTTCTCACTTTTCAGCATCCGCTTTCTCCTCATCCGGAGAGTGGAGAAAGTGAAGTGATTTTAACGGAAGATAAATTCGCATTTTTGTTCTCTTCTTTTCTACTTCACTCTGAAATATCCTGCAAAATGTTTCTTTAAAAAATTCAGTTCAAAGTTAAACCATAATATCTTGCACATTTGATACATACTAAACTGACATTAAGACATAAACTAAATCATGTGTTCTCTCAAATTGAACCATAGTATCGAGAAATCAAGTTCAGAAAATTATAATGCGATACAACTTAGTATTATGTTAAGATTTCAGAATAATTGAGGGATTTTGAACGTTTAGTGAATACACTACACATGTATGGAAATAATTACGCATAAAAAATTGTCATACAACAGTTGAAATACAATGCTAAATTGTAAATACGTATTTTCATTTGTTTCAATTGAGCGATATTGAAATCTTGTTCAGAAAAGGATAATGAATACAACTTAGTATTATATTAAAGTTACAGTAAAATTGTGAGATATTGAACATTTATTCAATACATTACACATTTATGGAAATAATGGCATATAAAAAAAAAATTCATACAACAGATTAAATATAATACTAAACTGTAAATACTTCTTTCTTAATTTTTTTATTTACAATCTCAGTGTTCAAATATTGCTAGTATATTTATAGTTATAATTTAAACTAAGGATTGTAAATTTATGTTTATAACATGTATAATCTCTTAAGTGATATTTTAATTTTAAAATATATATTGTATTGTTTTTCATCCAAATATAAAAATTATTATCAATTATACGCACATAATAATATACACGTTCATAACGATTATTTTTCCGTTCTTCAGATTTATTTTAATAATGAAATAAATTCTTCACTATTTAATTCGCTTCGAGATTCTAATGCTTAAGAAAAACTTTTTTTTCAAAACAGATTCTAATTTTAAAGAGTCATTTTTATTATTAATATTATCTTATTAAAATTCCAATAAAATTTCATATGAAATTTATTAGCAATGACACACTCATACATTTGATATGTGCGTGTCCGTAGGGGATAATTAACATTTATTAACTTACTATTAGTTAAAGTTTTATTGTTTATAAGAATTTATGAATGTTAGCATCATCTATAAGTGCAGAATTCGTTGATCTTATTAATTATCGGCAGAAAAATAGTTTTTTTTATTTTTCATATTTAGTCAATAATTTTCTAATTGTTGTTCACCGAAGTTATAAATAAACACTATATTTTAAAATATTATGAATTTTCAAAAATTGTTTTAATTTTTTGCTTGCAGTGTTAGTTTAAAAAGTAACATTTTACTTTTAAAAATTGAATTCGCTCTACAAAAAGTAATTTGAAGAAACTATTTATTCCAACAATTACCTCTAGTTCCTTTGAAAGTGCCTTTTTATTATTTTAATTATTAATAAGCATGTGAATAAATATATTTGTGATAATGCTGCACTATTTAAAACGTGTTACACTTACGCTAACAAATTGTTCTTATGTTCGTAACTATGTGCAAAAAAATAATTTCCCTACTATCAAGGATTAAAAATGTATGCATCTTTCAATTCATGTCAGTAACAGGTATTATACTAAGTTTATTTATTTGGGTCCTTTAAACCATTGAGAAATCAGTAAGTTAGGTTTTAAATAAAAAAATTTCAGAACCGTGAAAAAGTTGTGTGAAGCAATTATTTAAAAATTAATGCATATTTCTAATTTTTATTTATTTATTAAAGTTCATTAAAATGAAGTCAGAAATAGTTAAATTAATTACTACCAAAAAACATGCTCAGTTTATTTAATCGCTATATTCTATGAATATTCCAACACTTTAGAAAATAACGTGCTTTTAGCTATAATAATGTGTTCTGATCTATAATCATTTTTTATCGTTCAAAAAATTTAATCCAGAAGAATTATAGTATCATTTAATAGCAAAGAGAAAAATAATTTTAAGAATAGTTTTGATCAAATACTTTTTGCCATTAACTTTCTGATAAATTTTTTTATTATGTTTATATGAAAATACTACTTCACAACTTAAACTATTTTATTTAATGTATGCATAGTTATAAGAAAACCTGAGTACAAATGATTATTTTAAACTTTAAATTGCAAAATAAAAAATAATAATTTAATGTAACATTTTTTAGCAAAAAAATATTAATTCTTTTACACCTTTCATTCAAAAAAACTCTATTTTATTCCAAAAAAACTTTATTTTAAAAAAAAAATTATTTTATTCTAGTCGAAAGTGCAAAATTTTTTTTTTCTAATAACATCTTAATTTATACGCCATTAAAAATTAACCGTCTCTTAAAATTCAATTCTTTAAAATTAAATAATTTAATTTATAGGCTCTCCTACAATACAAATTTTAAAATAATAATAATTATTTTTGAGACGTATTTATATTTCGTTGTAATCACCTTGTCTAAATATTAGCTTTCAGAAAGCTTACATTCACTGCTTGAAGCTATCTTTTTAATAAAAAAATATTAATAAAAATTATCTTTATGTGTATATTCATTATAGTGATGACTGAATCCATTTTGTCTAAATCGCCTTTCATAAAACGTAAATGATTAATACCTGATTTTTCTTTCCGATCCGAAAAGATTAATAAATATGGCCGAGGGGAATAATACGAAATATTAACTTCACTAATATGATTGGAAAGAAAAAAAAATTCGTTGAAAAAGGAACTGGGAAAAAAATATATTATTAATCAGTTTCTTCGTAGTACAAACTTGATCAACGGATCTTAAAACAGCTTTGTTTTGATTAAACCTTTCATTCTAACTGGAACCGCATATCAAATATTAGTCATTAAACTTCTTCCCGAGGCAAATTTAACTGCTAACCTATTTGTTAAAATGTAATCAGCATCACAAAAGTGTTGTGGCACAAAATGCTTATTATTATTTTTTATATTTTCAATAAAATGGCACTAAGGGTTTGTTTTCATTTAAATATAATCACCTTACAAGAAGAGCAATATAAATTTTGTCATAAATAATTGACTAAAACATTTAATCGCGTGATCAATGTATTGAAAACTAAGACATACTCTTCATGTTTTAAAACAAAAACATTTTGACAATACAATTGTTCAAAAAGCAATCAGTTTCAATATATTTTGTATTGCATGTACTTCTTTTTTTGTATTTTCTTTTGCAAAAATAATAATAAATAGTAGGCGCTTTTCATTAACTATTTAACCTTGCTATTACTACAAACATGTAATATCTGGGTTACTATAACCCGAATGGTGATTTTTTAGTACAGTGCGTTATTTTCTTTTCTTTTAGAATTATACTCTGAATACAGATAAATTAGGTTTGTCTTAATCACTTGAAACAGTACAAAGAGCATAAACATAATTATTTCCAAAATTTTTACAGCTTCTACAATTGCTTAAAAGGAAGTAATTTTTTTTCTAAAAATGAATTTTTAATTTTTTTCCAGTTAATTTTTTGAGATTTTAAAACGTCATTGAAAAAAAAAACTTACTTTTTCAATGGTATTTAAGCGAAGACACTTATTAAAAAATTATTAGACTACTAGAAATTTAAATTGAAAAACTAAATTGAAGTATTGGTTTAAAAAAAAATTTTATTATATACATCTTTTATTTTTTTACAATAAAACAGTTATGATGCTTAAATTTGAATCTTCATTTTTCAAAAAAGCAAGTATTTTTCATGCTTCTATAATGATGCATATATAAATAGATTCCCCTCATTTTATCTATCACAATTTTAAATTTACTCAATCCATTGTTATCCTCTGATCGCATAAATAACTTCACACATCAGCTATAATATATATTTCCTGAAAAAAACGTAAATATGTAGTTTTCTAGGGTGGGATGCAACTACATCAATGAAAGGAAATTCCGCCCAAAGCTAAGTTTGTTCCTCATCTGCTATAACTACTTCCTAAATCATTCTATACCTAGTGATCTTTTTTCATCTCATGATAATTTATTCGTAAGTTAACCATTAAAGGTCATTTGACCTTTTCAATGAAAAGGGTTACAGCGAAATTTGTGTGGAAAAATGTTAAGATTCACTTCCTGACATGGTTATCCGATTTACTCGGTTATTGTATTTACACTCATTGACTTTTTACTCTTCTTCCTATTTTGTGGATTTTTTTTTTAAATTTTTATCTTTATCTCTAATAATTAATCGATATAAATTAGTGACTCTTTTTTAATTTTTTACTTTGTAGTACGAACATTAATTTTTTCTATTTTTTAAATATGATGCCAATAAATAATTTTTTTAAAAATTCTCTACAATTTCAATGCTCATATTTAGTACCAAAAATTTTTGTTACAAATATTATAACAATGTCAATATTTTATATTAACCGTTATTTTTAGTGATGTTGTATAAACTTGTTGGTTTTCTAAATTTTAAAATAATTAAAAGTATTCTAAATTAGATGACGATGAATGTATTCTATAAGGAATATTTTCTAACTTTTCATTACTAATATTTAATGCTAACAATTATTATTTTCTAAATTTGACATTTTTGAATGGTTTCAAATGTAAACAATTTTAAACAATTTCACTTCAAATTTAGCTGTAATCATATCAAATGAATTTTTTTAACTCTAAAAATATTCAAAGTAAATTTGAGTTCAATTGTTGATTTGGCTTGACTTTAAATTTGTATATTAACATGTAAACTAAAATTCACTTCAAAATATTTCTTATCCATTAACTTTTCTCTGGTTTAATTATGCAAAATAATAATTACAAATTTTGACACTGAAATGGATAAAGCAATTGAGCTGAATTTAAACTATAAATTAAAAATCGGTACACTTTTTTTTTAATTTGAATTATATTTCACACCTATGTAAAAACCTTTTTTAAATTTCTATTAACTCAGAATCAGCATTAAGTTTTCTATCTATACTACATTTTCATCATAGCATTTTAAAAACCTAAAATCTATTATTTTCTTGAATGTGTTTATTAAACTAAATATTTCATAATGTAGCAAAGATAATAAAAACTTGTTTCCAACTGATATTTATATTTAATTAATTTTTAACTACTTATGGAATATTACTTGATTATAAAACTTCATTAGCTTCATAGTTATGAATATGGAAATTAAAGTCGACATGTTTTAAGCGCTCAAAAATAGGCGCCAATTCTCAAGACTTGTCAAACGTGAACTGGCAAGTGTCACTTTTGGAAAGTCTTGAGAATTAGTACCTAATTTTAAGGTCTTGAAACATGTTGAATTTTATTTCCATCTGTATGTTTTTAAGCCAAAGAAGTTTTTTAATCAAGTAATATCGTTCCGCTTCAAAGCCCTATTAAATATTTTATGGTACATTTTTTTTGTGTGGAAAAGTTTGCCTAATAAACTAAAAGTAGCAACTTAGCCGTAAACAACGAAATCGTCTTCATAATATTGTTAGAATAGGAAAAATTAAGAGGACTTTATATAACAATTCTTAAGACAAGATGATTTGTAAGACTATGTATGTTGTTTTTTTTTTTATTTTAATATACTTATTGTACTTTCAAAAACAAAATTATGCAGATTTTTGGAATTATTTTTTATACCAGAAATTATTAATAATTTTTATGTTAAAAGAAAAAATATCAAATGTTTTCATAAAACAGCATTTAAAACAGAAGTAATTTGAATTTGTAAAATGTTATGTAAGTTGCTTCAATTCCAGCAATAACATTTATTATGTCATCACTTGCTGCAGACAAACCATCATTGGTTTTGAGGAAAAAAAACTGACTGGAAACGAATTATGCTAAACGAGTTATAACTTTCAATATACTTCCAATAGTTTATGAATGCAATCATTAATCATAATGTCGGAATTCTCAATCAACCGTTCGAATTGACCCTTCGATTCGTGAAAGTAAAAAGGTATTCAAAATTCTAAAAAATCGATTGATGTTAGGGTACGCGATGGGAATATGTAATTCATCACGGAGTCATTGTGTTACGCGGTTTTTGTCTTTTTTATTTTTGTCCCATTAACCCTTTACGCCGATTACTTTATTTTTATATGGCATTTATTTTTTGTCTCCAGCATCGCTTGTGGGTAGTCCTATTCTTGGAATGACGTCATTATAGTCAATCGTCCTACACGTGAAGCAATACACGAAATCCTTTTCACTTTATGTCAGTGTGCTAAACAGTAATGGTTGGGTGTTTTACTTTTTTTATCACGTGACTATTTTATTTTTCTTTAATCTTAAAGGAAATACTATTGTGTGTTTTTCTTCTATAATGGTTCTTGACTTCAGTTGTATCCATGACTTATGAGCGATACTCACGGATAAAATAATAATTTTTTATACTTTCAGCATTACTATTTCATAATTTGAAGTCATCATTGCTTTGGAATTAGCAATAATTGCTAAATATCTAAAATTACGTTTGAAAGAATTTCAACATAAATATGAAACTTTTAAATAATTTTAATTCCTAATTACTATTTTTTGCAATATAATAATTCATTAAATCATCAAACGAAAGTCGTTTTCCGTAACTAATATTGCCGAATTAGTAATTCGTGCATTACTGATAAAATATTTATTACAGTATCTTTATATTTACTATCTTAATATTACTTTATATTTATCAAATCGTAAGCACTGTGCAAAAGCCACAAATTTATTAAGTTTACGACACACACCGCTTCTAAATTTGGTGATTTGTGATTTTAATATTGCGCCTACGATCAGTAATAGTTAGAAAAGAAATAAAATGCCATTTCTTGTAACTTGCCAATAAATAAGTTTAGTTGGGTTAATTTTTAATTTGCTTCATTAGTTCGGCAGACACAGCAAAATACACAAAAAAGGAAAATAACATTAAGGAGTCCAAACTTTCGACTACTCTCCTGACCGAACTAATGAGGCCATATTTTCCTCAGGGTATAGAGCGTTCGCTTTCGAATGAGGTGAACTGGGTTCGAATCCCAGCGATGGCTGGTTGAAACGAATTCCGCAACCGGCTCGCATGGACCACAGTGCTGATGTAAAATATCCTCAGCGGTAGATGGATCATGGGTTAGAGTCCCTTTGTCGTGAGAATAACTGTGGGAAGTTTTCGTGGTTTTCCTCATCATGTTACGCAAATGCTGGTTACTTCCATCAAAAAGTCCTCCACGAAGGTACATTTCTCCCAATACTTGATCCAGGAGTTTTCTTGTCTTCTGGATTGGCTCAAAATTACAAGGCTACGGAATTGAACATTAGTAGTTGTAAACCCAAAAATTGGGTCGGCTATTCAACGACGGTTATAAAATAAGATAGCGATATTATTCGGGTTAAAAATCCAGATTTGTCGAGACAAAATCATGCGTAGAATATTTTAGTAACTGATATCGTAACTTAGCATATTTGAGGTTAGGCCCTCGAAACACTGAGATTGGATTCTAGTACAAGAAAATCTGATCATTAGATGAAAAGTAATTCAGGACGTACTATTTTTCTTTCTTTCTTTTTTATCACAAAAATGTTTGTTTTTTTAAAAAGTACCTGCATGTTGAACAAAATGACTAGTATTATTTCATTCATAAAAAATCTTTGTACGCAATTGAAAACCTCACTCGCAGAAGATTTGTATAAGTAAGAAGGGTGAAAATTGTAGAAATTATCGAGTTTACAAGTATAAAAGAATTCTTATTCTAAAACATTTCCTTTAAAGTACTAGAACCCTTTAGTGCCTTTGCAACAAATATTGTATCTGTCTCCCTCAGCATTTATTGCAATGTCACAAATTTATATCTCAGCTTGTACGTTAAGAAATTTTTATCGGAAGTGCATATTAACAAAATGCATTAAAAATAATTACAGATTTTTTAAAATGACGCAGTATTTTTTGAAGATTCATTTAAGAAGCCTTTCATTATTATTAACAATCTTTTCTCACAAATATTTGACCAACTTGTTTCTTCGCATGTATGCCATTTTGGTACATAATGAATATCTTTCAACATTTTTATCTGATTTTGAAATTTGACAGGATGGTACATAGTTTAGTGCACTCTCTTGACAAGCAGGTTTCTTAATTTAATTTTCTAACATTTATTAAGTTATTCAGTCACTGACAACATTTTTTACTTTGTATAGTATTTCATAATCAACTGCGTAAACCAATGAGTTGCTTTTGACGAAATATCTCAAACAACTAAAGATAATAATTCGTGTCTACTTGAGCTTTTTCCATCGCTAGCTACATTTTTACCGTTGCCGCAGTAGGCTCAAAAATTTACTCAATATGAGTCCTATAAAAATAAGCGCCGAGTGACCAACACTGGGATGTCTAGATTTTGTAATATTGGTACAAGAATGGTCTATATAGGGCCCATATTCAGTGAATAATAAAAATATCGAGTGAATCTGATAATTCTATATAGGGCCGATATTTGTTGTAAAGTAGCAGTAAAATATCGGGTGAATTGAACATTTCCACATATAGGGTCAATATTGGAAATATAACGACCTTTTGTACCCTTATAGAGCCAAGATTCATGAATATTGGTCCAATCAGAATCCAAGTTATTTTGCTGCTAGATATGCTGCAGTTTCGTCAAAAACGAAAAATATTTTTTTTACATTTTGAATATCCATTTAATACAGTGTATCAAATAATAAAAAAGAAGCAGCTACCATTTAGTATAAATAGCGGAGAAGTTGCTCCTCTTTTCTCTGGAAACAAACACCTAAATGCATCACAATATTTACACATACTGTTTCATATTTTACTGCCATTTTAAGGAAGGGCTTGTTTTAAATGCAGTCTTAGTGGGCGATCAAGGTTACTTACCGCTATCCGGACTTGAGAAGGTGGTTCAATGACGCAAGATGGTGAACCTTTTTTTTTACTTCTTAAAGCCTTCAATGGTTGACAGTACATGTCGCGATTTTAAGTCAATTATTTTTATTTGCATTTAACAAGAACAAAAGGACAACGTCTTAGAATTTTTCGAATTTTGATTAAGTTTTGTCGGCGAATTTATCTGGCCTTTTACAACTTGTTTTTGTAAAACTTTTTGCGAAAATTCTTTTTCCTGCTTTTATTAGAAAAGAATTATGATTTGAACAAAATATAAGTGATTAAAATGTTTTAAAAATCTCTTTAGGGATTTAGGGGTTTTATATTTTAGTAAATTTTAAAATTACGGCATTCAGCGGATCAATTCGTCATAAATAAAGTTAATTTGAATGTTGTGCCATATTGATTCCTCCCATAGAATATAACAAGAATATGGGCTTTAAGCTGGGTAAAACAGAAGAAGACGTTTATAATTTATAAAACATAATACAATGCAATAATATTGATAAACATTAAAAATACTGGTTTTGTAAACCCCAACAGCGTTTTAAAATAATATTTAACTACAAAGTACTGTATTGTATAAAATTCTAGTTTGTTGAAAAAAAGTAGTAAAATTCTATTAACAATTTTTTTTATTTGTTTAAAATTATGTCTAAGTATAAAATGAAATCATAGTATTTTTTATTATATTCACAAAATACATAGTTACAATATTTACCCTACTGTAAAGTTGATTCCTCACGCAATGAACAAATTGAATATTTTTGTATCGCCCCGAAGGACAAATTTTAAAAAAAAATTGCTTTTAATTTCGATAGTATTTTTTTAACGTTTCTTACATTTATTTCATTAAATTAATCCTCGAAAATTGATGAATTCTATCTTTTAAAAAGTTATGAGTTTTATATTTTAAAAGTTAAAATTTTCTACTAGTGTTAATATATAATTTTTTTCCAATTCTAGATACGTGATCTTTAGTAGAGTATTTAATTTAAATTTATTCAATAAATATTTCTGCAATGCTTATTATAGACTTTATAATGCAATTTCAGAGACTTAAAAAGAGAGTCCTGAATAAAATACTTTAAAATACATTCGTATATCTATGAACTTTAATAGATAAGCAGTATTTTTAGAGTTTAATTGATATCTAAAATGTATACTTGAATCTTAATGTGTGCTCACTTTTTATTACGTTTGGAATAAAAATAAAATTGATTATTGAATAAATGTAATAAAACTCCTTTTCAAAAGCCCTCGTGGGCCAAGTGTCACCTGTTTTGCATACTATCTAAAAAGCTCGTTACTTATTCTTAGTATTTTTTTATAAAACGCATTATTCATTAAATAAAACACTCTTCATTATTTAATTATATTGTATATCAATATAATCGTATGCATTGGAGAATGAAAAAAAGAATGATTGAAGGAGCAAGACATGGCGCCATCGTGGGATGAAGGAGTTACTATAAATAAGCGCACACCCTTTGGAACATGAACAACGTGGGGAGAGCTGTGTTTTATATCTATCTCTTATTTTTTAATTTCTTTTATGAAAGGTATATTCAACGTCAAGCTCATAGAGATTAGAAGAAACGTGTTTTTGACCTCCGCGGGGGAAGAAATGTTCGATTGTTATTGATGATAATATTTTGATGACTGTTACTTACAGTATCACGCTTAAGGGCACTCTTTACTTTTTTTTTCCTGACATGTTTTGCTTTCACGATTCTATTTCTTAAATTTGTTGCTCTACTTTTATTACCTGTCATATTGACGAGCGAAAGGGAAAGTTTAAATATGAATAGTAACTATTGTGTCAATAATGATATTAATAAGAACTAAAAAGTGAATCATTGATCATTTGTGATAATTTTAACAGAATTAATTCGTGCACCTAATTGATTCGGCATATCTTAGTGGTTCTGAGTGATATGTAGTAAAATATTGACAATCCTTGAATGTTCAGATAACTATTTTTTTTTAATATATTCTCACGATATATCAGAAATACCATGTATTATAATAAACATAAAGCATGCGACTGTTTTTGACAATGATAAAATAGCGGACACTATAAAACTAGTATTATAGAAAATAATCATTAGCAATGATAATCACCAAATATGTTAATATCGTAACTATTGTTGATAACAATGACTATCGAATTACAATATTATTAATATTGGGGAAATAAATTTCATTTCGATAGCGAAAATATTGTCCACTGTGCTAAAAATATTGTGATATATTTTAAAAATATCGATAATTCTTTGTGTTTTGCCACAATATAAAAATTTTCCTATCAGTCTATATAATAGCGCATGTTACATAGCACATTTGAATATCAAGACTTGTTTGCCGTTATTTAATATTAAATTAAAGAAACACTATGCAGGTAATTCATTTCATAGGAAATGCATTGGAAATATGATTATAACTCAGCATAATTTACAAACTATTGTTTTAGAAAACTACTACTATTCAAGATGCTGCTTCGTAACATCTTATTTTATACTATTTACAAACTATTCTTTTAGAAAACTCAACTATCCAAGATGTTTCGTAACTTCTTATTTTATACGAAAAATAAATTTTAAAACTGTAAACTAAAGAACGATTCCGAAATGTCACCATTTTAGGAGGTGGCCAAACGGAGAACAGTTGAAAAATTCCTTACTCATAAAATAAATACAAAATTATTAAAAAAATGTGAAGTATGATTATGATTTTTCAATTTCCTATCAAGGAAATACAAGATCCCTTATAAGTTAACGCGTGAACAAGTTCGCGTTAGTAGTGATAGTACAGAAAAGGTGGAAATTCAACAAGAGTTCAAATTGCTATGCAAAGTCAAGTGTACAACTCTATTAATGGGCATTAAAAGGTTATGCAGTAGCTATAAAATTTTAACAAATACTATACAAATCTTATTACTTCAATCTTAATTCTATTTTACCTCATTATAATGCATATTTAAAAATCTGCGGGGAGATAAAAAAAAGAAAAAAATTAACTCATTTCGTGGCAGCAATATCTCTTGCCCTAACGCATTAATTTATCAGCAGCTATTAATTTTTAAGTGAATTTCATTCTAAAAATCTCAGATTAAAAAATTTAAAAAAAAAGAAAACGAAGCAATACGGTTTAAAAACCTTCTCTGCAAAATAATCAATCCAGTTTAATCAAAACAGTAATACTTTAAAACGTAATCAAATTCCCAGCAAGTAATCCAATAATATGTTTTTCAACATTAAACCCTTTTTCTTTTCAGTCCCACTTTTTAAAAGTTTAATCAAATGTAAAGTTGATTAAAATATGAGAAATATAGTTGCACACCACTTGACATCTTGCCTAGATCACAAAATTTTTTCATGATACATGACTTAATTAACGCTAACATTTTACTCATGGTAGATAACATTTGGCGGGCGTAAACCACTGCAATTTATAATTTAAGACATTTCTGTTTTGTGGTTATTTTATAAGACGTTTTTACTGCAACCAAAAACTATCTGAATATAGAGAAAGTTTGACATAGCTTTTTTTTTAAATTTCAAGATTATAATATCATTGAATAAATAATAAATGAACTTAACAAGTCCCTTTTAAGATTGCAAAAGTCAAATAATTCTTTCTGTTATTAAATTTATTTTATAATTGGTCCGGCAGCTGCAACTTCATTCTTATCAAGTAATAAGATATTCTAACAAGCCTCTTTACTTTACTCAACAAAGTATTTTACATTTCCTTTTACCTTTTCAAATGAAAGGGTTAAAAAATTACATGTTATTCAAGCATATTTACGAAAAAAAATTTCAAAATTACAAAATATATATATATATATCATATTCCATCACTTTAACTAATTTAGGATGTATTTATTTAGAAAATTTTAAAAAAATGTTGAAAATTTCAAACATTTTATGATTGTACTATTCTAATATATTTCATCACTTCGAATAATTTAAGATCTATGTTAGGAATAAATCTTTTAAGAAAATATTGGAGATTATGAGAAAATTCGCAAATTTTATAATTGCAATTTTCGAATATATTTCATCACTTGAATAATTGCACTTCTATATCCTCAAGGACGAAATGATTTGAGGTCAGGTAACCACCCTGGTTTGATTCAAATTATTCTGGTCATGGTGAAAGCTCTTTCTACACATGTACTATTCACCAAATCCACAAAAGGTAAACAAATTCTCTTCTCTGGAAGAAGTATAATTGATGAGGCACATACAAAATACTTCAATTGATCAGTTCTTCAGTGTTATCAAATCATGGTGATAGAATTAAAAAATAGATAAAAACTCGTTCTGTGAGCTGAAGCAACAAGCGGCAATAAACGAAAATTAATTTTAACCACAACTTTTTATTCTTCGAGGAAGTCCACCTGACATATTTAAGAGAAACAAAATCGTCGGATGACCCAAATTTTGGAACGATTTAAAAGGGCTTTCTTCGTAAGAGGAATGAATCCCCCGAAATTCGAGATGACCCTCCCTCCTAGAAATAACAAATGCCATCTAGATTTTTTTTTTTTTTTAAACAGCGGCTAACCACCTTCGTTTTGATGACTTCGTTTGAAGGAGTTGATTGTTTCAATTCATTTAACGAAATTGTAACGGAGTTGCGATTAAGAAATATATATAACGTTTTTATTTATTAGATGAAAACGTTACACAATTCTGCCCTACACGTTTTTATCTAGTAAGTAAAAAATATTACTATTATTATTTACTTGTCTTTTAAACCTACGTGTTATCCCCTAATTTCATGATTTCATTTAAAAAATTGAATATTTCAACTAACTTAAGTGATTATGGCGGAATAATAAGAGATACGTTTTTATAATAGTCTGGGTGTGTGCCCTATTATTTAATATTGTAATTAAATACATAAACAAAATCGTAATATTTAGATTGCAACTATTTCCTGCAATTTTATAATCATTGAAATGTATTAATAATTTTTGAATGCTGAAATACTTTCCAATATTTTATATAAAATAACAAACATAACGTAATTACTTTTTTATATATCTCTTTATACATCTTTGAATTTTATGCATTAATGCATAAAATTCAAAGGGTTTTTAATCTTCAGGTTTTGAAAATTAATCAGGTTTTGGAATTAAAATATTAATTTCTTGTAAAATTAGTAAAAAAATTTATTAATTTGCTTTTGTGTTTATTCAAAAAAACGCAATTTTACCATGAAGATCGAATTTTGAAGAGTTATTAAACATGCTTTGTACTAAATACAATTTTTAGAAACAACTATTGTGAAGAATTCAGTTTATAAAACAATACAGCTCCTATTAAAGGCTGAAGGAAAGCATAATATTTAAAAGAAACAATTGCTGGTATTGATTGTAATAAACATATGTTTTCATTTTTTCTTTTTGTCTCTTATTTTACATTTTTTTTTAAAATTATTAAAAATTATTATGGCGGTTTGTTTTGACGAAAAATCATAAAAAATTACAGGATGAATTCTTTTTCTAGTGATTTATAATGATGTTTTATTCCACATATATATGAGTTGAGTGAGTTTAAATCTTATAAGACTCTAAATGTTTTATTATTAAATAATTATTTATTATTTTAGGAAAAAACGACACGATCTCGAATAATTTACGATGAAGGAGGGTGGACCGTGGAGGATATGGACAATATATCTGCTTCTTGCTGCAGGTAAATTCAAATCTTTAATTATTATTAGTATTATTTTTAGATTCTTTGATCAAACCAATATCTAAAAACTTATTTTTTTCATCACAAAATGTGAAATTTTATTTATTGTAAAATATTTGCATTTTTTGCATGCATTTTTTTTCGATTTTTTTACTTAATAATCTTAGTTTTATCACTTAAAAAATAATTCCCAACACTAATGATATCAATAAGGTTTTAAAATAAATATAATGAAGCCTAAAATCAAAAAATGGATTAGGAAGACAGGTTACTTTTAAAACTAAGCATGGTTATATAAAAACTAAATATTGAGTCAAGTGCTTCTAACTAAACTAAAAAAAAATAATAATAAATTATGAGTTGAGACATTATTATTATTTATTTAAAGAGAATAAACTTATCACACATATCATTACTTATTAAAAATATATATTTTTTCATTAAGTACTGAAAAATGCATTTTTATTTTCCGCCTTAATCATCAACAGTTTATCAAATTATTTACGAAAAATTATTCTTTAAAAAAATTTTTTTTTGAATTAGTTGACATTCGGAAACTAATTTCACTTTCACGATATAATCTCTCTCATATCTATCAAATTATATCTTTGTTACATCTATATAGGGATACAATAATCATACAGTTATAGATTATGTATTCAAAACTGTAATAGTACACAAATAAAAGCTCCAATTTTAATATTAACTTTTATTGTATTCGCAAAAAAATATAGCTAACAATTTTAAATACCCTTTTAATATCACCATTTTTGTACCAACATCTTAAAAATAAATCTTTTTAAATAATTAACATTTTATACATCTTCACATTTAGGCAAACATGCATAGAATTATCCTCTACTTTATAATTCAATTATACATTGTTCATATATTCAAAATTATATAGTATAAATAATGACCTCAACAATTTCAAGAATAATTTCAATGTTCATCGAATTTTGTTATATCCTTATCTAGAATCTCCCAATAAGTGTGAAGCTCATCCTTTTAACATAATTAGGGATCTCATCTCTTCCTTTCACTTATTTAAGAACACCGATTTGCACGCTTGAGTGACTTTATCTAATATAAAGCTTGTTTAAACAGCATTAATACACGTGCTTTATCACTATTATCTTTTGACAAGCGATTTCTATCCAGAGACAACAACAACAACAAAAAATTTATAATGGTTTTTCCCAACCATTTCTTCCCTTTTGTAGTTTCGTAGCGACTCAATTCTTATCGTGAGTTCAACACCGTGGATAAAAATAATCCTTTTTATGGTAGGATAAAATTTTGTTAGCGATACGACAGTGCCACCAAATCGATTTAAGCTATCTAAATGGCGCTCATGATAATGCGTTTATCTCTTTACGAAAATATAATGACAGGTTTTTACGTTATGTAAAACGTTAATAGCATCCATCTATTAAAAGAGAAAATTGCAATAGTAATATTAGAGAGCCGCGATGGCTCAGGGGATAGAGCGTTCGCCTTCCAATGAGGCGAACCGGGTTCGAATCCCAGTCGATACGAATTCCGCATCCGGCTTGCACTGACCACAGTGCTGACGTGAAATATCCTCAGTGGTAGACGGATCATGGGTTAGAGTCCCCTTGCCGTGAGGCTAACCGTGGGAGGTTCTCGTGGTCTTCCTCTCCATGTAACGCAAATGCGGGTTAGCTCCATCAAAAAGTCCTCCACGAAGGCAAATTTCTCCCAATACTCGATCCAGGAGTTCCCTTGTCTTCTGGATTGGGTTCAAAATTACAAGGCTACGGAGTTGAACATTAGTAGCCGTAAACCCATTAAGTTGGGTCGGCTGTTCAACGACGGTTATAAAATAAAATAGTAATATTAGAGCCGCGATGGCTCAGGGGATAGAGCGTTCGCCTTCCAATGAGGCGAACCGGGTTCGAATCCCAGTCGATACGAATTCCGCATCCGGCTTGCACTGACCACAGTGCTGACGTGAAATATCCTCAGTGGTAGACGGATCATGGGTTAGAGTCCCCTTGCCGTCAGTCTAACCGTGGGAGGTTCTCGTGGTCTTCCTCTCCATGTAACGCAAATGCGGGTTAGCTCCATCAAAAAGTCCTCCACGAAGGCAAATTTCTCCCAATACTCGATGCAGGAGTTCCCTTGTCTTCTGGATTGGGTTCAAAATTGCAAGGCTACGGAGTTGAACATTAGTAGCCGTAAACCCATTAAGTTGGGTCGGCTGTTCAACGACGGTTATAAAATAAAATAAAATAGTAATATTACTCAGAAAGTATTTTTTTTTTATTTGAAAAAATAGGAAATACTACATTATATAAAATTTTTACGAAATTATTAAAATTAAGCACATGATTTTTGATGATGATATTTTATTACATTAACTGTAGTAATTGGACTCAGTGTTCTTTTCCCCTTCCTAATTTTTCCCTCACAATTCCCTTTAGTATTTAACTTTTGTGTCCAAAAAAATTGGGGAATGTATTTTATCTCTCGAGATTTTTATTTTTCAGCTGTTTACTCTTTGTTAAAAGTTTAAAAGGAAATGAAATTTATTCTCAATTCATTACATTATTTATCATTTTTTTGGATTCAAAGTCGTAAAAAAATGACTTGAACGTTTTTGTGCCATGGGGAACTATAAAAGTAATTAAATAGAAAAAATTTTGTTTTTTACGTAAATTTCTTCTTTTTAGGAAATAATAACATGATTTTGAAAGGATTTAGTGAGTGAAAAATGAGATGTAAAAGAGATTCTAAATAAGCAAGAAGAAATGTACTAAACACATGAGCTCTCTTTAAACAATTTGTCAACTCAAAAATGGAGAATAAGTTGTCGAAAATTAGTTACTGTACTTGCACAACAAGCATTTGATCTGTATACGGAAAAACTTTCACACTGAATTGCACTAGTTATGAATTCGGTAATACGTAAAAAGAAGTATATGTGTCAGAATTATTTAAAGTTGCATTTCAAGAGGTTTCTAAAAATAACGGATTTAAAATTTATAACCTTGTACAAAACATTATCCTCAATTAAATAAGTGCCAGACGCCCAGAAAATTGACTTTGTTAAGTAGTTTGAATATCATTTTCCTACATTTACCTATCACTTCTAAAGTACTTCGTCCGAGAATATGACCTCCAGTCCCAGGTTTTACTAACCCCTTCACATTGTTTACTAACGCGCAAATCCGCATTCTTTTCACCACTTTATTTCAAAGAGACCTTATGTTGATATTGTTAATAAGAAAAAAACATTGAACAATTCATAAAAAAATATTTAATCAAATTATTTTCTTTTAATAAAGACTAATGGCTTTATTCTATCTTGACGTAGATTCCCTATTCCATCATGACGTCTTATTCAATCATGATGAAGACTGGCGTCTTTATAATAAGTTGAAACATTTAAGAATAAGCAAAACATTAACTTTTATTCGAATCATAATTAAAAATTTAAATCGATTTAAGATATTTGTTATGTATAATTCTTGGGAAATAAAAACTTCAATTTTTGAAAAATATTTGAAACTTAGTCCGTCTGAACATACGCTGGAAAGAACATGTTTTAAAATTTAAGAAACTCTTTATATTTAAAAAATTTTACACGAAATACATATGAAAAATTTCAAACTAAATTTTATTAGGGAAAAAAAATTTATTTGTAGATCTGGCGGTTCGCAGTCCATGAATCGTCTGGCCAACCAGAATCCAAAGACCACATGTTTGTTATACTTTTAGTAAGACGTTAATAAACCTTATTCCAAAACATTAAAGTGCAGCAATTTAACAAAAAACATAGGCATTTTTTAAATTCTTCCTGAATATAACCGTGTTTTTATGTCAAGTTATTTAAAAATACAGGAGTTGAAACATTTCCTTATAAACACTTCATTCAAGTGCTTAAAATTCCGTCGAATTTAAAAACAAACATCATCGTACTTTGCGCATTTTAATGAGACTTGATAAATTAATAAACAGCGATTAAGTTGCACGTTTTCTCGTCTTTTCTTTACAGTAGCTTGCTAGTTTTACCTCTTTCAACAATCCCTCATAACTACGATCGAGCTTCGCATATTAAAAGATTCATGCGTGGGAAAGGTGTTAGTTGAAGAGAACACTTAAGACGCAATTTAAAGAAAATTAACTATCAAGTTTTAACTATGTTAGTTCAACTGATACAGTGAGAACGGTCGAAACAGCTGTCTGCTGTAAATGAAAGAATGAAATGAATATAGGAAGTTGGACCGCTGATTAATTCATATCACCAGAGGGTATTCAGATGATGAGACAGAAATCATCTTGAGTTAATTCTTTTTTTTTTTTTTATTCATTTTATTTGACGTAACTAGACTAATGAAACAGGTTGGCTCATGAAATAAATTGAATTTCACGCTTGAAATTGTTGATAAAAACAATAAAACTTTTCGTTTAAAACTAAATTTTCACAGTATCTTTCATACTTCTTATATTTAAAGTTGAAATTCATGAAATATGATAAAAAAATATGAGATATAATTCACAGAAAAATTATTTGTCAAAACCTGCATATTTTCCTTTATTTGATTATTAATTTCAAATGTAATACTTTAAAATTAATTCAAACGAAAAAAATCTCAGTGAATAGTTTATTAAAGCTACTGTTCCGTTCGGTGTTACTTATAGCAAACGGCTAAATGGATTCAAAAACTATATGCATATTTGATTAAAAATAAACCATATTTTTAATACATTAACTTCAAGTCATTATTTTCTCATGAACATTGCATCTTATTTAAAAGAATCTTTAAGCTAATAAAAGAATAATATTTTTCAAAATTAATGGCACACATATAAGTTAAAACTAATAAATTTCGAAGTCTAATAAATAAACATCATAAAATAATAAAATCAGTGGAAATCATTTGTTTTTGTAAACTAATACTCAACTTACTTCTTTTTCACACTGATCTAAAAAAAATTCCGTATAGAAAAATAAAAAATGAAAATAAAATTTCTGATTGGAGGAGATGCGGTTTGAGAATTAGAATATTTAAGTAAAATAGAGCTGTGCTGTGCCTTGGTTATTATGATGTTCAAGGTAATTTTGAAAAGTGACCTGGCTGGCTGCAAAGGGTTACTAATTTTAAAATAATACTCTAAACCATTTCTCTCACAAAACGTAACATAACGCTTTAAGTTTTATGTATATTCTAATAAATTAAAATTAGTTAGAGCATAGTTATTTTTAAAATCCATTTTAAAATTACTAATAAAAGATGTTTAGTTCTATTTTTCTCAACTTTTAAATTTTATTTTTTAGGAAAATGATATGATAGGGAATATTTCTAAAACATAATTAATTGCAAAATGTTATTTTAATAAAGAATAACATTACAAATTAACATTAATTGTATATCAAATAATATATATTATTAATTATATAAAGGTATTAACGATTATAACATATAAACATTTGAATTATTTTATGTTAACATTATTATAAAATATAATTTTTAATTTCGTCTTAAGAAGATTATACGGTTTAACATATTTTTATAGCATATATAATTGCAAAATTTTATTTTATATAAAAATATTAACACATTATTATAAATTAAACAAAATTGAAATATTTTTTTCTTAAAAATTTTTAATATTATAAACAAAATAAATATATCTTATTAAAATATACATAATTTTAACCATCTTACATAATAAATATATTAGTAATATAGCAAAACAATTTTAAAGTGCTAAGGCAAAAAAAACTATAAACTATTGTAGCATAAATAATTTGAACAAAAAATGAAATATTGTACCTATGAAAATAAATTTCTGGAAATAATTTCAGCTTGCAATTCCTTAACTTATTTTTTTATTATCTAACTTGAAATAACAATTATTGTTATGACATGAATAATTTTAACCTATATTTATTACGGAAATAATTGTAATATTTTATAATACCTGACCATTAAAGTTGATTTAAAATGTTTTGTTGGAACATATAACATATTTTACACTGCAGATTCCCTTTTAACATGTAACATATAATTAATCGTATTTTTATAAGATAAATAATTTTAGTATATTGTTATTATTATTGTTTATATTATATTAATATATTATACCAGAAATAATTTTGATATGTTATAATAACAAAAATGTTTTCCCTCAATTTTACTGAGTAAAAATGCATTAATATTACATAAAAAATTTTAACGTGCTAACAGTATAACAGAAAGTGTAACAATAATAAACAGAAAATGTGAGTGTAAATATTGCACGTATGTTAACTTCAGTCCTAAAATCATGTGATAATCACTAAATTCATCGCACATCAAACCATTAAAACACATTTAGTTTTAACATATAACATAAAATTAATAAGGTTTTCATAAGATATATAATTTTTATCTTTTTTAATTATGTAAATAATTTTACATAGCTCTAATAATTTATTAAACCAAAAATATTTTTACATAATAATCTAGTGTAAACACAATTTCAACATATTACAGAGTTAGCTAAAATGATTCATCCAGTTTTAAATGACTGTTTGTTTATAAATATGCGACATACAGAGACGGGTGTTTCAACGTGGTAAGCTCATTACAATCGCCAAATTTCTGATATCAAATGCTGTATATGTATATCTTGATCACCCGGCACATACCACAATAGTACACCATATTTTCAATATTCGTTTCATATTTTCAATAGCTTGTTTCTATCAATGATTCGCACAGCAGCAAACGTTGCTCTTCATAGCAACGTTGCTCTTCATAGCAACGTTGCTCTTCATAGCATTGGGAGTACAAAAATTTTGTTTTTTAAAGTACAATGCTAAAAAAAAAAAAATCGTAGATTGAAAATTCGATTCCTCATGAACTATTCGACCAATTTTTCTCAAAATTTGTATTTTGCCAAGTAAAATTGCTTCGTTTAAAAATGATGTAAAAAATTATATACCTTACAATTCAACAATTTTTCGACTATTATTTAATTAAATAATGAAAAATAAAAAATATTTACTAAAATTTATTTTTGCATAGAATTATGCTTGACGAAACGAGTCTTATAATTGTGAACAAAATTTTATTTTAATTCGCTTAAAAATTCTTTTTAAGCGAATTATACTCAAGATATACTCAAAAAGTAAAATTAACATTAAGGGGTACAATTATTGGAGAGCTCTCCTGACGAAACTATTGGGTCCATATTTCCCAGATTGCCCGTATGTTTTGATAATAAAGAACCTAACTCAATCACAAAAAAGGTATCTACATCCCGAGAAATTACATTTTCGTGTCTTATTTCGTGCTCCTTTTTTTTAACGCACTGCACCTCTAATACCAATAAATGCAGGAATACATCAGTGTTGTTTTGGCATATATCAATTGAATGTATTGAAAGGCCATATTATCATTGTAAAGTATTTCGGATGTCCAAGAGTACAGACATTGAACATTATTTGTGCCATAATCTTAGTGAATGAAAACAACATTTTATGTATTCTATCTTCTAAAAGTAGATATATCATTTAGGCTTACCGTATATAATGGCGTTAATATTTTTCAACATGTTAACATAAGCAACATAAATTATAGTATGAGTTTAAATATTATACATTAACATAAGATGACGATAACCCTAAAGTCATGTGATAATAACTAAATTCCTACACATACGAAGGGTGCACTCACGCCCATTAGTTATAATTCGACTCAGTTACTTTTATGCCTTTAGTCATCACGTATTTTTCCCTCATAACCGTGACTAAGGTGAAAGTGATAGCATTCGAAATGGAAAGTGTCCTTTCACGGACTTCTTACTTCGCCAATTCTTTATCCACGTGTTGCAATAGCAACAAGAAAGAAAGAAATTGTTGAAAAATTAATAAAAAAAAACATAAATAAGTGATAAACATCTAGCAGAGAAAACGCCTATGTGTAATGATAAAAGGTTGCTGATTAATGATTCAGAACTCGTAAATGGCTCGAGGTTGAGATTTGTAGTTAATATCGAAGAAACAAAAATTTTAAGGATTGGTTTTTATTTCTACGATTGACCAAGATTTGAGGTTTTCGGTGATAGCCATTTTCTTGAATTAAAGTACTTTCACCCACATGTTTGCATAAATTGTGCGGAATAAAATTATGCTTTGTATGAAAAATAAGGGAAGAAAATAGAATAAGGATAATGAAAATATGTGACATTTCTAATTAAGTAATTAAACGTAATTTATATGTATGTCTAGAGTAATAAAAACTAATGTAATTTTCCGTGTGTGCTGAATAAAAAGGCGAATGAAAAAAATTATACATAAAATATATTGTTATACTGTGGTGAGAGACATAATCAACAATTATTTTTTTTTTCATTGGAAATTTTTTTCGAAGAATATGTTTAACAAAGATTCATTAAAGTTAAATTTTCAAACTTCTTTAATCTTTTTTTTTTACGTTTTAACCCTTTGCAGGCCTATGCCAAGCTGTGTCTGACATAAATGGCATTATGAATTTGTTATGTGAAATAAGTTATCTAGTGATTTCTGCTTTAATTAAAGTGTACCATTTTCATTTAAAAAATAATTGGAAAAAGAGGGGAAATGGTTTTTGTTTCTAAAATAGACCAGTGTTAAATTTTGTTATTTTATAATCTCATTTCCTAACATTTGTTCCGTGCATATAAAGATTTAATTTTTTTAAGAAGTAAAAACATTTTTATTTGTAAGAAGTGTTTAAAATGCTATTATTATATTAATTTATTTTATGTCAAACTTTTTTATTATTTTTCCAATAATAGTAAGACTTAAACAATTCTTATTAAATTATACTTATTTTTAAAAATAAATGTGTAAGAGCTAGTTATATTTGTAAACGTAACAAGCATATAAAAACACAAATAAATTAATACATTCACAAAAATATCCTTAACTATAGATCATAGTTTAACACAGTAATATAGTAAACTTATTTCATCAGAAATTTATTTTTTACCAACAAAAAAGTCAAAATGGGTAGCTATAGTTTTGATATTAGTTGGTGACTAACAAGGTATTTTAAACTATTTAAACTGTGAAACTGATTAAAATTACTTTTACTTATTTAGTGAGCATTTTAAACTTTAACTTATTAACTACTTAGACTTATTAAAATATTTAGAATTAAATAGCCTTTAACAAATTATGTTAAAATTTTGGCTATGCATGCAAATAGTTAAAGTTATACAAAAAAAATAACTTCATACTATTCCCAATAATCGACAAATTAAATTATAGAAATTAAATGGCTATAGAAATAAAATATGCAACTGAAACAACTAATAGCATACATTATATTTTTTTAATTTATGAACATTTCATATCTATGAACTATTGTAAAATAGTAAAACTCTATCATCATAAATAATATTAAGAATTAATTGAAACGTTTTGGTAGTGTTACTTCATCAAAAACATGAACAACTTTACTGTAAATATAAATTTTATCTCCATTTTTATAGATGCAATAAAAAATTAACGCGTTGCAACTGCACCTACTAAGAAACCAGTTTTACTTTTCCATGTAAAGAAAGGGTTAACCTAATTAATAATTTTTTGCTTAACACCTTATTGCTACACTACATTGAAAAGAACATAAATCTACATCATTTATGCTTTTTCACTTTATTTATATTTCAAAAAGCAAAAACTATTGCAATTATGAAGCAACAACATCATATATTACAATATATAAAATTGTATAAACTGTATTCTATTACTAGTTATTATAGCTTTATTCTGTGAAATTTCACCTACATTAATTGCTGCTCCTCTAAACGCCTACAATATGTTGTAATTTTAGTATCTGCTTTAGTAATAGTTTCCAAATTATAACAAAACTCCAGACAATAGCAGAAAATTTCTTGTAAGCAGAATCTCTATCTAATTATCTTTTAAGCAAAATCTGTAACTTTCTTGTAAGCAGAAAATATGTTGCATTATTGTTCAATTATTTGTCTAAAATAAATTTTTACATAATTTTAACTTAAAGAGAAAAAAAAAAGTTTCTATAGATAAAGCTGAAAGTCAAAAAATAAAAATAGAGTACGAATTCTCAAAAATAACTAATTTACAATAATTTACAATAAAGTAGACTTATGATTATATTTAATGTTATTTACAACTAAAAATATTTAAAAGTCTTCATCCAAATCATGTCAACCGAAACAACTTCGCGGAATGAATGATCCTCATTTTTGAACCTATTCACAGAATATGTTATTGGACTTTATGTTTAATAACTAATGGACTTTATTTACGATGCGTGACAATTTTACATGATATAATTAAGTATAGCATATTTGAGAATGTTTATTTAAAAATTATGTAAAAATGTTTTATGGTCAAATTGCCCCCAATGGAAAGTAATTTATCCAATTGAAACAATCAATTCGTCACCGTCCCTACCCCAAGGGCATGTTATTGGCTACAATAACTATTAGGCTTAAATATATTTTTCAAATAACATTAGGGAGACTATATGTCCCAATGAAAGACACCAAAAAGAAGAAATTACACAAAAAAATAAGCCTTAGCTACGCCTATATATCGACCTGGTTTACATACCCGTCTAAGAAACCTCGAAAACATCAAAATGAAACATCATATGGAGAAAAAAATTAATTCTCGAAAAAATATAAACATTAAAGCACAGATTAATAACAAGTTTTAAAAACTGGTTATTCCTTATTATTGTTCAATTTGAGTGCGGCATAAATTAAATGTTAAAATATGCCGTCGGAATGTCTGGTCTGATCGATGGTTATTGCCCGCTCAGGCTTCCGTTGTATGTCAGTAACGTGCGTAGAATACTTTATGACCAAAGAGTGCCAAATTTCAAATTATTCCATTAACCACATCATCACAGCCACGCTCTTGGGTGTCACCTAATCAAATGAAGTCAGTTAAAGCCTCTCTGTAACCGTAATTGGTGGTGATTATTCTGAATGATAAACTGCTGCTAAGCGGTTTTTCTAGAGTAATTTCTGAAACCTATAATAGAATGCTGGGGGGAAAGTTCCAACAACTTTCGAGTTCGTTTCGAAATATTAAAATGGAGAAAATTAAAATATCAAATGAAAATATACGCATTAGAAAAATCATTTGCTTATTAAAAAAAAAACAAATAATTCTATTTTGCAACGTACGTTATTCACTTAAAAATTTTGAAAAATTTTAGCGTGCTGGTGGAACGGAAAATTTCAAATTTCTAGTTTAAAATATAGGCAAAACATACATCCAATCCCTATCCTTCCAATTTTTTTTTTTTTTTTTTTTTTTTTAAAGTTTTTTTTAAAAGTTTTTTTGCCTTAAACGCATCGATAGACTTTTCTAATATTTTTATTCGTCATTCCTTCAGGCAACCCTGTGAAGAAAGAATCTATTTCATTAAACAAACATTAAAGCTTGATACGTGTTGCTGCTGATGAAGTTTTAAACGTAAGAACTTAAGTAGAATTTATGCCACAAATTATTTCCGATAAATTTATGATATATTTTTACCTATAGATGTTAAACGCCCCTAAGAAGGGACGTTTAACAATTAATACTACCTTAATGTTACAGTGTATCAATGTATTACTTTATACATACTCATATGTATATTTATTCATATTTATGTATATTTTAAGTTTGCATTAAGTTATTTTTCGAATTTTATGTAAATTTGTATAAAATGCAATTTAAATAAATTCATTTTTAAGAAATAAATTATTTTATACATAAATTAAAAGGCCTTTTCTTGACAAAAATCCCATATGAACAACACTTATTTATAAACTTCTGACAAACTTTATTAGTGTGATTCTGATGGAACAAAAAAAATTTAGTTTCTGGGTCAGAAATATAAGCTTATTAGATCTTTTTCGATTTAAAAGCATCGAAATAAATTTATAATATTTTAAACCACCGTTCATTTAGGCTCTCGCGTAATTGTAAAAAGAAAGTTACATAATCAACCAAATACTTGATGTACATTACGATTTATGAAATTTAAAAATACAGAGTATTTGATTATAATTTATGCCTAAGCACTGCTTCCGTTGAATTTATTATGTATTTTTACCTATCTATAACGAATGTTCCAAAAAAGGGAGGTTTACCATTGATGTGTTAAGATTAAATGGACTAGTTTACTTTCTGTAATCAATGATTTTAAATACCTAAAATTATGAAAATATTGTACCTGTTACCTTTCTAGGATTACAGTTTGATATGTATTTAGTTGTTCTGAATTTTTACACAATTGTTTGTAGAAAATAGTAATTAGTTAAAGTTCCTGATACGATCATTAATTCTATGAATCATCCGCCAAATAGTCCTTGAAGTTCGAAAATACCAACTTAATCTACCAATAAAAATTTTTAAAATTGTAAGAAAATAATCAATTGAATTGCATCGTGTCAATATCGATTGAATCCATCAATAAACGATGTCTCCTTATAATTAGTGAGTCAATATTTCGCAAAAGCGAAAACTCTTTTCGTGTAAACCATTAGCTTAAATTCCCAATCAATTATGCCTTCGATGACCCTTTTTGGGTCCAGGCAATAGTTGACATATAAGTTTGCAATGAAACAACTAATATCGCCATTGAGGTCACGTGATTGACCTAGGTCGCATGCCGCTACAGCCTTCACAAGGACGGGTTTACAAAGTCATTAGGACCTCTTTATTTTTTATTTGATTGATACAGATACGTAAATGTCAATGCTGTGCGAACAATTACGCTTGGAAAGGTTTTCGGAATTGTTCCCAGGTACTTTATTATTAAGAATGAATCCACATGCTCTGGTAACGACATCGATTACGATTATTTTTCAATTACCTATTGTCGAAATTATGGATTAGTTACGTTTTTTGTTTTGAAGCTTTCAATCATTCGAAGACCTAAATTCTATTTCAGTGTTTTTTCGTAAATTTATTACCGAGCATATTTAATTGATAAATTGAGAATTTTTACACTTAATAAATTATTTAATAGTTATATTCAAAACAATTAAACAATTGTATGTATTTAAAATTATATATATTACCCCTATTTAAAAATATATATATTTAAAACTATTGGAATGTTCATTTTTAAATTAATCAGGAGACAAATAATCAACATTTAAAGTTAGTTCTTTATCTGTTTGAATTCGTCCATTGTATCAATTCGTACTTAAAAACAAAAGTAAGAAATCGCTATTATGCAATATTTTACTCTATCTAGCTGAAATCAGAAAAAATTTGATATAACAGTCTAATTCTGAAGCAATTGTTTAATTAGTCGGCTAAAAATAATTTTTTATTAGGCTACTAATCATAAGTAAAATTTAAAAGGTATAAAATTGAAAAAATATAGACATTGTTGAAAAGATGGTTTGCTATGGTCCCAAATCTACTATTCGACTCTTCCCCTTTCAAAAAATATACAAAATGTTGTAAATGCATGCATTATTTAAAACAAATGCTGCCTTTTTTTAAATTATAACAATAATACGTTTTGTTTTATTTGTAAATTCATTGTGTAGTCTGGGGTATTGTCAAGAATTTTTAAGTTTTTAATTGAGTGTTTCTTACGGATAAGTACTTTGCAATAAATATTTATAGTCTTTATCCTTTCGCCTTAAAACATATTGCTGATGAGATTTCATATCTAACTTCTTTTTCTTTTTTTTTTTAGTTTTTCGATTTTATTCTGAATTTTAGCTTCCGTTTTGATACGCTTACCTTATTTCTTGAATTTTCGTTTTTATGTAAAATTGATTAGAGTCTGCAATTTTAATAGATTCTTTTATATTATATTTTTTTCTAACTTTTCTTTGGTGATAACTATAAACATAATTTTTGAAGTAAACTGAATTATTTTAATGTGCATTTTTTAAGTTGTTAACATCAACTTTTCTTAACAGTCAAGATATTCTAAAAATAAAATGTATCAATTTGAGAATTCCTTCCCCTGGAATCCCAAACTGAGGAAATAACTACATAATCCCACTAATACGAATCTCAAACTGTGGAATTACTAGGCAATCCCACCAATCGGAATTTCAAAGATAGAAAACGACTAGGGAATGCCACCTCTAGGTATCCCAAACTAAGAAATAACTGAGAATCCCACTACAAGGAATCATAAACTATGGGATTAACTAGGGAATCTCACCATAAAGAATCCCAAACTGAAAAAATAACTAGAGATTCGCAACTAGAAATTCTGAACTAAATAAATAATTAGATTTACTATTAGGACTCTTGAACTAACAAAATAACTAGGAAATTCTCAATTAACGAAAACACTGTGAAATCCATAATTAAGGAAATAATTAGGGAATCTCACACTTACCATATCTTTGCTGAGTAACTGAAAACTATCTCATCATCTATTATAAAACAAAATCAAAATATAAAATTGTCATCAACTTTCAGAACGAAAACTAATTACATTAACAATTAAATTTTTTTTAAAAAATAAAAAAACGTTTAATTCGCTAAAACATCTGAAATTTTACATTTAATTGTTCATTAAAAAAACAACTTATCATCTTTTAAATAAGAACTATTATTCACGTTTTAAAATTTAATTACACATAACCATTCTAATGAATTGTAATTATTCTTAAAATAAATTAATGACTCAAACGAACAAAAGGTACCATGAAAACTTTTTTTAAATCAATTAATTGATAATTTACTAGCTTCTATTAGGACATTATGCATAATAAACGCTTTTAATTAATTTTCATTAATCATTAAATATATTTTTTCGTCTAAAAGTTTTTCGAGAGAATTATTACATTTCTAGAGATTGAGTAACAACGATAAAAACATTCCCTTTACCAATTTTGTATATTTTCCATCCTATGTTTCAAACGTGTTACCGCGGCGAAGTTATTCATCGACAATTTGACTACTTGCTTACCTTTGGTAAAGCTAGTCATTAAAGTTTTCACAGAATAAATTATGTTCTACGAAGGTCAAGAACTCTTACGTTTTATTTTAGTGAAATACCTTTTCCTTTTTTGATCGCCAAGGACAAATTTTTCGATTCATCTCAAATAAGTAATGAACAAATTATGGTAGTTTTGAATTTCTGATGCGTTCATAATACATCAAAAAAACATATCTCCTGTCATGTTTCTCACTTAATTACAAACGAAAAGTTGATTAAGGTCTCCATCAGCAATTATTGTTAACAATAAACCTGCAAGAAGCTTAATAATTAGCTCTTTTTATAATTTTATTTATTCTATGGCTAATTTTTTATCACTTCTGTTAAATTTAGGAGGGAAATTATCTTGTCAGTAAACTTTGCTTTTCCGTAAACTCTAATCAATCAATCAAAAGATTAATGGTTTGAATGACAGGAAATATCACATATTACAATGCTTAGTATGCACCCGGAAATCAATATTATAATTTAATAATTCTTTTTAACCTCATGAAATCTGACAAAACAAACACCACTATATACTCATCACAAAATGACAGTTTGTATACATTATAAGGAAATAATTACATTAATTACTCCATACATTTGCATACATAAAAAAAAAACTTTTTTTTGCATTGTTTGTTAAATCATAGTAAAATAAAATATTTTTATTAGTTTTATATATTGGCTTTACTTATTTTGAAATTTAAATATAATATTTTTCTTCCACAAAATTAAATTATAAGGCTAACAAGTTACAGGTTTACTACGAAAGAATCAGAAGTGTCCCTTGCAAATCAAGCTGATTTTTTTAGTCAATCAGTTTTTTTATTGCTCATGAAATAATGATATAAAAAATTTTAGCTTTTGCGCTGTGACATAAATGATTGAAAATATTAGTTCGGGTAAAAAAAAATTTAGATTCGCAGAAAGAACACCAAATGTGTATAATTGGAAGATATAAAATGAAACGATGAACTTCAAACAATTTCTCATTTGAGTTCTAATTTAGCAACTTAAATACCTTTTTATTTAAAAAAAAAAAGGTTGTGTAATCCTGAATTATGCAAGAATTTAAAACAACTCAATATAATATAACTCAAAACAATAAAACTTAGATTCTATTTTTTAAATTTAATCTTTTAGTCTTTAATTAAGTTTTCCACAAAGAAAAGTATTAAAGCAACTTTTCACAGTCAATGCTGCTGTTTGTTTGCAAGATCAACAAAATTTGACGTCGTTTTCATGGTAAAAATCATAGCTTTAGAAAATGTATCACTTAATAATTACTTCGAAATAGATAAAAAAAAAAAGTTTAAAAGGACTTCATAACCTAAAAAAATATCAACACCCCCAAAAAAAGTTAGACCGATTGGCAAGTGAGACTTTGGGTACCTTCCTTGTTAGCATGCAAGCATAAATCAATATGGTAATTTAACTTTTTTAAACTTATCTGACGTATTGTCACTTTATTGTATGGAAATATTTACGATAATTTTCCCACTCATATATATACATAGATTAAAAAAATTAAAAACGCTTTATTTGGAAATATAATTTTGGTTGATATTTTATTATTTTGTTAATATTCTTTGATTGATATTACTTTGATTTTAAACTTAGAATTGTTGCATATTTTTTTCAGCGTGTCAAAAGAAAATGGTTATATATTTTTAATAACCTTATTGCTTCACGCATTACCTGCTCTATAACTTTCTTATTGTACTTTTCTCATAAAGATTTATTTACTTTTAGCGCCTATTTTTAATTGGAAATGTATAAAATCACATTTTAATTCTAATCGCATTTTAATTCTAGTTAATGAAATATCCCATCGAATCAGTATCATTTGGCATAATGCCAATGTTTGAAACTAACTCATAATAGTCAAAATGTACCACAATCAAGACATTTTTTCTGGTACCTATCTCATTCGGTTAGGTGGGTCGCAAATAGCATATTTCCACTGTACTTACATTGAGTAACTTGGTACTAAAATTAAATACCTTTATATTTGGTACCTATTTAAATAGCATCTACCTATTACGCAGACAGCCATATACTGTCATGTTCACGTTCATCGCTGAGCTTGCCTGACAAAATGAATTAAAAGAAAATCAAATGGTAAAAAACGTGCAATAAACTCCTTTTTGGTTTAAATAGACCTGTGAGATAGCAAATATCATTGATATCATGTATAACAATGATTAATGCCAAACTAATAAGAAAATAATTTCTTTTCATACATCCCTCTTAAAGAAACAAATCAGAAGTTTTTAAACTATTTTTAAAATAGCAGACAAAAATATTCCCTTTTAGCTGCTGCCTCAGTTTCAGATCGCTAGCACAAACTGTTCTGGAGAACACACACTCAGATACAAACTCTTTATTTTATTCTTATCGATAATTTTTTAAGAAAAGTAAAATATCCCTTCCTCTTTTTAAACAAAAACTAAGCGTCCTATTTCAGTTTAAGAAATTTGAGACATTTCATAATCAAAATGAATGACAACTCTTACAAACAGCATCGAAAATGCAAATTTAAAATAAAAATGATTAATTTTTTGATAAATCAACTTGGAAGAAGTGGTACGAAAAGTTGTTTTTTTAATGCATTTCGAATGACTTTCACTTTTAAGAGGTCAAAAAGTACGTCTTTCTCTTGGGAATATTTGAAAATCTAATATGTTACCACATTTTCTTTTGAATAAATGAAAGTCGAAGAAAAAATTTTGAAACTGGAGATGAATTGCCCACCCTCTGAGAATTATTTCGAACGACGCCCTGGAAAAACTGGCGTTCCAAGGGTAACGAAAAAAAAAAACCTCGTGCTTTAAGAATCTAGGCGACTGTTGGGTTCTTTTGAGTTGAGTTGTTTCACGTGACAAACGGCATGTGTTGAAGAATTAATCTTTTGACCTGCTTGCTTTTGTTGTTTGTTTCACAAAGAAACAACAAAAACCGGTGCTATTTCTTTAAATTTCGCTAAAGAATTTCATTTTAGTTTTGAAAAAATAATCTAATAAGTTGAAACAGTAAAGAAGTACACAGTTTTTGAGGTGATGACAGATTTAAGTGTATCGTTATAGTATTTCAAAATTTGCCTATACAAAGAAATTAATTTAATATGTTCAATTATTAAAATATGTTTCTTTAATTATTTAGTTTAAGTAAATATAAACGTTTTTGACTAAACATGGTTTTGATTTAATAAAAAGCTACTTAAGAAATTATGATGTGAAAATGTGATCAATTTTTGATAACATCACAGCATTCAACTTAATATTATTGCTTATTTAATGAATTAAAAAAAGTCATGTCATGCTTTTCCTGAAAAAAACTTGTAAAATAGCAAACAGTTGTGAATAAACAAAACCACAATGATTATGACATCGCCTTCGTACATTAATGAAAAATTCTAAACAATTTAAAGAGTAGAAATAATCCGAATTATTAAAATTAATTATTTTGTTTTGGATGTCGAACAAAATTCTAAAACATTTTGCTAGTATAATTAAAGGGATTTTTAAATCGTAAATATTCCTAAATAAAGGCAACAGTTAAAATCTGTATTTTCAGCATTAAAGTAACTTAGGTGCTGTTCATAAATGTTGTCACACTTTTTTCAGTACTTTTGACTCCTTATTCCCTTTCTTATGAAGTGAGTTACTTCACAATAACCTCGATCATCTTGTTACCTGTCACACTAGCTGTATTAAATAAAGATATATTAGCAGCGCATAAAAATAAATACAAATTATAGATCATACATCAAATTATATTTTTGAACTTTTAAATGTGTATTTTAATAACATAACAATAATAATTATAATGAGCATAACTATAATAATTATAGTAAGCATAACAATAATAGTAATAATGAGCATAACAATAATAATGATATTGTACATAACAATTTTTAAAAAAAACGTGAAAAAATTATAAAAATAAGTTACATAAAAACATTTATTTTGCCAATTTAATAAATTTAAATATTATTCTGCCAATACAATATATATATATATATATATATATATATATATATATATATATATATATATATATAACCAGAGTATTAATAGTAATATTAATATAACTGCGAAAAATAAGATCTACTCAAATATATGCTTACCATTCAAATAAACATAGATAATTTTATTTCAAAGTCTCTAAGGTAAATATTCTTCTCAAGATAAAATCCTCGAAATGGAATATAATGACATTTTATGATAGTCATAATTTATTATCACCCACATTATCGATGTTAATTATCTAATGACGTGCTTTCCAAAAACCGAATATCGATTAAATAAAAAAAGAAAGAAATTTTCATATATTTTAAAGCAATTATTTCTTCTACACGTATTTTTAATACTTTATAGATCAAGTGATTAAGTTTACCTATTCCATAACCATTCCTATGAAATCAAAAACAATAAATTTGAATAAATTTCAAACAGACCCTTCCTCTGCGTTTATCTCAAATTTCAAACCCTACCATTAAAATATTTTGGTATCGTTAATTGGAGAGTTTGGTATGAACAAAAATAAAACCACTCCATATGTTCGGCAATTCGAATGTATAATATTATATAACTTACTCAAAAGATGGAATCAACAAGATGAGTTTGAGAAAACACAATACCTATGTTTTGAAACACAATAAACCATTAACAACCCATAACATAGCCATAATATAGTTTCATTAAATATTTTATCTCTAGTTTAAGGAACACACCCCTTAGAGTGAGTTGCCGTGAATAATGATTCTATTTGGCTCCCACACATTCGAAAAAAAAATTCTAAGCTATTATTCGAAGATGAACAGCATTCCATACAACCTACAATCTTGCCAAAGAGCAGTATGGAACAAATAAAAAGAAAGTTCATTTTTTTACATTTTTTTATTTTATTGAAAAGAGAAATGGGGTCAAGGTGTTTCACTAGTCATCCGGAAAAGAATAATACCTAGTGAAAGTATCATCTTCACAAATGTTCTTTTACTGCTTTCCTTCTCGAATATTTGATATATCTGTGGGTAAATCTAAACAGCTTACACCCTAGGACTGGCAGCTAACCCACTTTTCCTGACACTTAACCTTTTGAAGTACAAACAGTGGTTTTTTTCAGTTTTAAATGTTGTTGTTTTTTATTGTTTTGAGTTTTAGATTAAAATTCAGAAGCAACCAAAGCTGGCATTTATACAAACGCTATATCAATGACATTAAAAATAAAATCTATATACTTCAATTAATTACAATTAAATGGATTTTTTCAGCCAAACTAAATAAAGAGCCGTAAACCTATTTCAGATCCATGACTATTTTGAAATGTTAACTAAAACCAATTCAAACATTCACATATACGATCGAAACGTGAATTAACATTTTAGAATGTGACCCCACAACAAGATATTTACCAAAGTTTGTTGTTTCCTTTAGTCACAGCAGGGTCCCTTTAATCAGAAACTTTAAGTTGATACTCTAGATTTAAAAAGTAAAAACTTAACTATGCAACCTCTCTTTCAAATTTTGCTTTACTCTTTATTTTTTTTCATTTACTTTAATTTAATTATTCATGTTTTATAGAAAAAATCCATGTTCATTATTATTTAGGAAATTATATAACTAAGATATTCATATGGACAAAATCTATAAAAAATAGCACGTATCCGTCTTTGTTCTTCTATTAGTTTAAAAGGATTAATGGCGCATTTCAAGAATATTAATATCTATTATATTCTACACCATTTCAGTAAACAAAACACATTCAAACAAAGAAAAACTGGTCTTTCATAATGTTTTGAAGAAAAAAAATTCGGTCGTAAAATGTAATGACGTTTTGTGTTTTCTGTTTACACGTGAACAACATTTTTTCAGAAATACTAGAAGCTTTTATATATAATGAAAAGCATCATTTTTTCATTTTAGCATTCGAATAAGCATACACGCCAATACAATAAAGAAAAATTAGGCTTTCATAATGATGTGTCACTTTTTGAAAAATTGTTACTAATTTTCTTTGAGCCAGTTCTAACAAAATTGTTACAAGATCAACGGGATAGATAACTCAAACACAAGTCAGGATTTATAGCGCCACCAACTCTCTCTATAAAACTTCCGGGTTTGTCTTCTTTTAAAAGTCATTAAAATGCTTTTTTCTTCTCTCCTCACAAGCAACCCTGAAGCCATTTTCAAACTCTTTCCGATTACTTAGCATGATCAATCTCAATGGTCATCTTTCTCTTCACATTTTGTTTATTTTAAGTTTCCTAAAAGAAAATATCAAAACTCAAGAATATAGAAAAATTCGTTTGTCCTTATCGGCTGTTTTTGAAAAACTCTCGCCGTTTATATCGTACACATTTTATTTTTGCATCATATTTATAAATCAGTGTCCTCTTTTAACGAAATGGAATGGATCAAAAATGAATGAAAAGAAAAGAAATTTATCATGTGATTATGAAAAGGGTGTTATTCATCACCCTAGGGTAATTTTTAAATATCACGTGGTTTCTTTTTCTTTAGAGGCTGACCTTGTTTTGGAGAAGTGGGGTAATTATATAAAATTCCTGAAAGTGCTTGCAAATTATTATTGATTCACCATCTGTCGTCGTTGATTATTTTGCGAAATCGTGAAATAGAAATGGAGATGTATCAAAATATTGAAATAAACATCACCTCAATAGTGTATCATAAATTACTACGAAAAACCATTTAAATATGAAATTTAATTTGACAAAGTTTTTAAATTTCATACGTAAAAGCAAAGAATCTTATTTGAATTTGCTTTTCTTTCAAAATTAATTGTTTAAACTAATTACTGTTCCAAAAATTCAACTACGGTATCACAATTTAAACTAGTACTAAACTTGCTTTGTACTTACTTCTTTACGCCATCAAGTAATGGGAAACATTACGCGAAATTTGGTAAATGCAGCGCTAAATAAAATATGTAATGAACACGAACACCGCGCTACATATCACACTATGCGAATGAAATCATTACTTTTTTTGCTTTATTCTTAAAACTATAAATTAAAATATTTCTCCGAAATCTCAACGACGGTACCATTGTTAGGAAAAGTACTTAACTTCTTTTTTTTTAATTTCATTATGTCACCAAATAATGGGACACATTCCATGAAGTTTAGTAAATGCATAATGCTGCTCTTTTTTAGTAGAAGAAGAAGAACATGAAGACCTTGCAGCGCACAACATTACACGAATAAAACAGATATATTTTTTCGTTATTCTTAAAACTAATAGTGAAAATTAGATACTGTTCCAAAGTTTCAGTTACGTTACGAATATCAGAAAAAGTACTATAGTTCTTTCTGCATTGACTTACTTCATTTTGCCCAAGGCCGGATTTACACATAAGCTAAATAAGCTGTAGCTTGGGCCCCCAGATTCCACTTTGTTTCTTCTTTTTTTAAAGTTTTATTCGGAGCTGGGGCCCATTATAATTTTTTTTTTCTTTTTTACATTTTCGGATGCTTTTTAAAATTTAATCGAAGTGTTTAAAAATATAAAATAATTGTTGGCTATACACACTTTTTATGTAAATAAAAAGTAAGGTATTAATTTCTAATTCCTTATACTATTTCTAAATTCATAGCATCGAAATATTTATTTAGATATACAGAGAAAATTAAATGAATTTGGTATACCTAATTTAATTGCATTGTTTTATAAAAATAATTTATCTATAATATTAATATTTAAAATAAGTGTAGAAGTCAAAGTGTGAAAAAAAAGACCTTATTTCCATGATTGGATTTGACATTCAAAACTAAGGTCCATTTTTAGTATTTATGTCTAAATAAATAGTGCGGAAGTATTAGAACACAAAATAACGCACTGAGAAAAATTTACGACACTTCTCGCAAAAAAAGAAGAAGAAGAAAAAAAAACAATTTTGGTAACAAAAGCAAAATATATGGTATTTAAATTATTCATTTGGTAATTTTTCTGTTCACAATGCAACAGTTTATCGAAAATTCTGGTTTTTAAAATTATAGCTCTTATTACCACACAATTAATAAAAATGCAAAAGTCAAAAATAAAATTAACCGAATTAGTGATTATTATGCCATGCTCTAAGGCAGTGGTTCCCAATTATTATTTATGCTTCCCTCTGCGGAACCCTAAATAATGGAGGAACTCCGACATTACGATTAAAGTTTAGTAAGGTAATTGTGAACGCTATAACCTAAAAAAGACTATTTTTAAAATATTTAATTAGAGGAATGAAGATTTTTCATTGTTTTATCATTAACAATCTTAAATAAGGTTTTATATCCGACAGTTAAATTTGCAGTCCTTGTGCTGTATCTAGTCTATTTTTGAATTTATTTTTGGTGTATATACAAGAGCTGAAAATGAATAAGATAAGCCGAATTATAATTTATTTCTAAATGAACTGAAGAGACTAGTTATAAACGCTAAAAATGATCATTTGGAAAGCATTTTTCTTTATAAAAGAATTTAGTTATTTTATATTGATTTGAAAAGTGCGGTATGAAATATTTCGGAGAGCCTTCTATTTTGACACCTTAATTTTTTTTTTAAAAATTATTTTTTCGCAAAATTGAAGGGAAAAAAACACGTGCCTGAAAGTTTTACATAAAGAACATTGTTATAAAATAAACTAATAATTGGCTGAAATAGTTTGGTTGGTAGGGCTATGTACTCGTGTTCGTGAGAATGGTAGTTCGAATCCAGCCGGCCGAAGAATACCCATGTATAAAATGGTGATTGGTGCATGTTAAATCTGTCTGAGTCACAAAGTCCGGTAAGTTCTTAACAAATCAATACCTCTGGGTACTGATCCAGGAGTTCTCTTGTCTTCTGCATTCAGTTCAAAATTACAAGGCTACGTAGTTAAACATGGGTAATTGTAAACTCAAAATTGAGTCAGTTTTTCAACGGCGGTCGCAAAAAGAATAAAACTAATAACCAAATTGTAATTTCTTTTTAACTCCTTGCATATTTTCTACATACCTTCATAATTTAATGTTTCTAAGTCTATAGATTTTGAGCAACAAAGCAAAATGTAACGTAAAGAAATTTTTTAAATAATTTTATGTTAATACTCAACAATAATGACAGTTTTTCTCAGGTGTATATAAATGGAACTGAACTTATAAGGGCCCCATCTTTTTCAGTAGCTTGGGGCCCCGCTAAGCTTAAATCCGGCGCTGATTTTGCCCATAAATAAGGAAATAAAATCTTTGAATTAAATAAATAAATAACGCAGTTGAGTACTAAATAGAATATATGAAAAACATGCTATGCAAAATGCGCATGAAACATAAACTTTGATTTTTTCAGCTTTATTCTTAAAATTTATATTTAAAATTAAATATTGTCCAAAAATTACAATTATGGTGCAGATAGTTAATCGAAAAAATACTATACTTGACATTATGCAACCAATGCGGCTTGCAAATTCGGCTTCATTAGGTAGAAAAATGCTAGATCAAACTATAACAAGTAATAAATGTAAAACACCAGTACCTGTTTCTTTTCATTCTCTTCAAAAACTGCATTCATAAGTTCGAGTAAATCCATGTTCCAATTTTGTATGAAATGCTGAATGATTCTTTATTGTCTTGCAGACGATTAAAAAAATTAAATAAAAATCGTAAATTTTATATGAAAAAAAGCGTACATTTTATAAAAAAAGAAAACATTCATTGGCGATACACAATGATTTAGGGAATAAAAAGAATTAAAGGACCGTTAATCAAATCGTTGTTCTACTGATTTCTTCACTTCAATCATGATCTCAGAAAGAAAAAATGAAATAGTTCACATGAGCGAATATAAATGGTGCACGTGTGCAGTTTTCCAATTTACTTTTTACTTTTTTTTATTTATTCTAAAAATTAGTTATTAAAATTAAATACTATTTTAAATTCTCAATAATTTTAATTCCCATATCCAAACTTGAGTAAGGACTGAGCAATTTATGAATTATGAAATTATTTTTCTTAAAAGTAGTTTCGTAATATCGTTCTCACGACACAAAGTATATTCTCTTATAAGCAGATGGTAACGTTCAATTATAAAACCAGATAATTAATAAATTAAAATTGAACTACGGTTGGCAAGCATCAAACCTTAACCCTAGATTTTAAGCAACTCGTTTAGAAACATCATGTGTGCCTGTATGTATGATTTCTAAATTATTCATTGTTTTATACATATTGCAATATTTTTGTTAAATTTTTAATAATTATATTTTCACTTTTGCGGACTGATTAAATTTAATTACTGCATGTGTTTATTACTCATTCTAAATTACTGCTTTTTACTCTTTGAATTCGTTGGCATATGAGTTGATAATTGCTATTATTTTAATTTCGTATTATATGTGTGAGGTAATCAAACGATCACGAAAAAATAATTATTTTTTGAATGAGCAATAAGAAGATAACAGCAGACAATAGGCGCCATTTTTTCTTAATTTCAAAAATCTGTTGAATAAAGAATATATGGTAAATAAATCTCGCGATATATGTATCAACAGTAAGCTACAAGCTTTATCTCTTGTTCTAAAGAAAACGTGGAAAAAGCAACTGTGATTAAAAAAAAATAAGTCGTGCAGACGATTTTATAACGTGACTAGTCAAACCTACGGAAACCTTTTTATTTTTCTTTGCCCGCATAAACATCGGTCATTGGTTTATGCTAATTTTTAAAAGACACATCATCTGATTAAAAAATGAATAAGAAATTTACTATCCCATTTATTTGTTAATTAATCAATACTTTTTAAGTGTTTGTCATTTTTTCTCCCTTCATAATAGTATTCTCTATTGAATAGACTCTCCACGCTATCTGAATAGATTGCTATCTCCGAGAAAGGAATAAAATATTTTAATTGTATTTATAATAAAGTAACTTGTAAACGTATACAAAATTGTATGTGGCACCCCTCAAGTACATGTTTTCTCCACTTTTTAATATAAACATTTAATTATTATATATTTATTGACTCCTAATATTGAACTAATAAAAATTAAATGAATAGTTTTCATCCCTATTTATTTAAATGCAAATGATAAAACTATAAGCCGTTGTTCTCATCAAAAAGATCTTTGTAGACCTTAAATAAAAATTGTGCTAGGATACAATAAAAATAAATTAGTATGGTATGATTATATTTCATATGATATAATGATATGTTGTATATGATGATATGTCATATTAATGAAATGTCAGGTAAAAATGCGATAAAATTTAAAATTATGTAATTTCAAATTTTTACCAATATGTTTCCTATTACATAACGCTTAGAGTTTCTTTCCAAAACCGAAACCTCAAATTGTCCTTTAATGAAGTTTCGAACAATTTAAAATATAAATAAATGGAGCATCACCCAAAAAAAAATTTTGTAGAATTTTAATTGGGCTAGTTAGAAATAGCATACTTTTCAATAAATGCAACAAAAAAATTTTTAATTTTTTTTACTTATGTTTACTATGTTACAGGTCTTCATGTTATATTTTACGAATTCATTATATGAAAACTCTAACACATTTGCTCATTGAAGGCAGGAAGTGTCAAGTAAGATTACTGATTACTTCACTGCACATTTCCTGAAATAAGATCGTTTCTAGACAAACGCGTGCCCAATTAAAAATAATCTGTAAGCGAAAGATAAATTGTGAGGAAACCTTGATTCGAAATATCGATTTCTTATTAGGAGTCAATTAAATAAGATAAATTTCACAATAGAATTATTATGTATCTATTAAAAACTTATTCTATCTGTTTTACTGCTCTTGTTCATAATATCGAATTGTCATTCTTATAATTTCAGATTGAAAATCATAATCCTTTGAAACACCTATTGTTGATACTTTATGTTCAAAATTAGACTGTCGGCTTTAAAAAATTATAACAGGAAATAGTTAAGGTTCAAAAAGCAATTACTGCAACAAATTCATGTGACAGGGAATGATTTTTGTTCCGGGAAGAAATCCGGGTTTTAGTTTAAAACTTTTTCAAGTGATAGACAGCACTTCAGGTTTTTAGTCTGTAAACCGAAGAAAAATGGTAAAAAAATCACATCTAATTATTCGAAATACGTTAATGAATGAAAATCATACTAATATATTTTCGAAATATTTTCCATCAGCCGGAAAGAATAGTCAAGAGGATTTTCAGAGCTATCTGTCTGGAATGTTTTGCAGGTACTCTAGGAAGAAAGATTTATGTTCTGTCCCTGGAGTTTTCTGCAAAGTTCAAAAAAAAATTTTTTTCAAACTTAGAAATTTTAAAACAATCAGTGTATCAGAAAAGATATGCATGTTAAAAAAACCCAAAAAAACGATAATGTAATTCTTTTTTTTAAGTAATGGCCGAATGCAAACAGTATTAGTTATATTTTTTATAATTTTAAGATTTAATAACTAATAAGTATTATTCATGCGAGTTATTAATGGAAACTATCTAACAATTAACCTTCTGTCAGCGATTCCCATCATTGTTATGCTGGATTAATTAATATTCCTCGATTCGTCGGAATTTTTAAGGTTTGAAAGAGTAATTGGTATTACACGTGCCCAATTAATTATTCGATGAATACTTAAACATTTATGCTTTTTTTTTTTTCATTTTGCATCGTAAAAGAAGGGAAAAATCTCTCTCCTGTAATTTACTGCTTTTATTTTCATTTGAAATTTTAAAAAATTGGCTACTTCAATGCAGTTTCAATTCTGATCCTTCAAAAAAAAAATTAACTAAAATTTCAAAAACTATTAATTATTTTTAAAAAAATCTAAACTTTTCGCGCTTTACAATGTTTTTCTAACTAAAGAATCCATGCAAAGTTTGTGACCAAAGTATTTTTTCAAATTGCATTTAAATTCTTTAAATAAAACCAAAGTCGACCTCTGCTTTTTGTACTTTAATTTGCTCACTATTTCTGCATTAATTTGCCACCCTTTTCTAACTTAGTTTAATGTAAATTTTGCATAATTAACAGGAATAGATGTCTAATACCTTAAGGCGCAATCAGATTTTTTCATTCTTCCTCATTATGATGAATGATAAACTTGTTTTTCGGTATCGTAACAGAAGAACAGGTGTAAATTAGTATGAAATTTTTAAAATATGTGAGCTTTTTTATATACACAGACATTCAACTACATTTTTGTAGAAACTTGTTTGGCTTTTGAACAAGTAGGAAGAATTAAGAAAATACTTATATACATCTTATTTTTCTTCCTTTTATTAAAAATTATGAATAATAGGCGTATTTTTCTATATCATAATATATATATATATCAGAATATACGTACTTTTCTATAGCATACGTACTTTTCGTACTTTTCCATAGCATAATATATTATATACTTAGGTAATTTTATTAAATTTTGAATTTAAGTAATGAAGACCATTGGTTTGTTTTGCCCAGTTGCCAGTTGGGCATCCAATTACTTAATTATTGAAATCTTATTGAATTAGACTGTATGGGTATTGAAATGACGGATCTTAAACTGGAGTAAAGTATATCGGAATCTTTAAAAAAAAATAAGGACTAAATTAAGATCATACAATAAAATAAAATAAAAATATCTTAAATATTGCTTTTACCATTTCCTTAATCTTCTCAATTCTCTATATTTTTATTTATTGCAATTTTGCATATCATTCTTCAGAGCTCACAAAACCCCCGATTGATTTTAAGTGCTGCATTTAATTATATCATTCATAGCACAGTAGTTAGCACAGTTTCTTCTATTTTGTGACAGCAAACAGTAGCCAGATCAAACAATTAGAGTGATCGAAAAACACGTCTATCATTCGTCATGGCTGAAACAAAGAAAAAAGCAGATTGTGGCTAAAAGCATTTGACATCTACCCCTGGCAGGTGTTCGATCGTTGCCTTGAGCAGGGCTACGTTCCACTTTGGATAGTCTACCTTCACCATTCTTTAGATATCGAGAACTAACTGCCTTGAGACCAATCAAATATGCAAACACGTGAAACGTTCTTTTTTTAAGTGAAAGTTGTAGTTGATGTAGAGCAGGGAAATTCATTTAGATTCACTAAAGTCTCTAATTATGATATAAGTGCTAGAATCAAAAGTGAATTTTGAAAAGAAATGGCAACATTGAATGTAGAACATAGAATTAAAAAGTCTATCAAAAGCAAATGTGTCATATATTGATAGAATTTTACATCTATTGAAAAAAGGATTAGCTTTATTTCGTCTACATAATACGCTTGTAATGACTGAACCCAATAATACCGATCATACACTTTCAGATACAATTCTATAAGAGAATCAATACACTCAGAGAAATTATTTTACGACAAAATTATTTCAAATAAACAAGTTTTTTTTACAATTTTTTAGCTTTTAATTTTATAAATTTCAGCAAATATCAAGCATTTGTGATAATGTTGTCGTTTCTACTTTTAGACACAGGATTGCTAAACTGATGTCAATTTCACTCCAGCTGAAAATTTTTAAGTTTTTTTTTCTTTGTGTTTGAAAAAACTATATTTTCAAACTATTTTACGGGAATTCTTCTGTAGGAGTATTTTTAATCCTCTTATATGTAGTAGAAACTTAAGAGCAAATTTATATCGAAAAATCAAATTTTTTGGATAATCGGGAAACGTTTATATTCGACATTTAAAACATGAATTTTAAACTATATGTAAAATTAGAAAAAAGGAATATTAATAATTACAGTCGAGTGAGTCATAGTATTACTAGCACTTTCCGATTCATTACTGTTTGAATTACACTTAACATGGTGATGAGACAGAAAGAAATGAATATTCTTTTTCGTGATTGTTTCATGAAATTTTCATGAGACATCATTTTAAAATTTAAAAAAAATAGCTTATATTCGCAAAAAAGTATTCTGAAACTTAAGAATCAAACTGAAAAACATATAATCCATTAACATTAAAAGTTCCAAGAAATCATTAAATTTCTCTGATTGTTCCTAAGATTTGAAATAAATTTCTACATTTTAAAACAGCAGAACTCCACAGGAAGCTTCAAAAACCATTTCTAGAGATTATTACATGGAAATAAATTCGATTAAAAATAATCATAACTTCATGTCACGTCAGAATGACCTTAAAACCTCATAAAAGTGTTTAAAGTTTCACATCTCAATTTATAAAATTTATTCGAATAAAAAGTATCTCTGTTTCGATCTGTCTTCTTTGACCTCGCAATCTTCATTCTCGGCCTTCAGTGGTATTTTTCACATGACCAAAAGAAACAAGGAAATCTAGCAATAAATTGATGAAGAGTAATAAAACGATAATATAAAAATAAAATGGCTCATACAATTTGTCGAAAATAAACGTCCTCCACGGGTCTTAAATTTTATTTTTTCAGAATGAGAAATATTTATTTAAATTTTTTTCACCTTTATCCATGGAACTTTGCTATTGTTTTCTGTTTCTATGTTTGTGAAGGGATTCGTTTTGTAAGCAGATTATAGAATGATGTCAGCTGCATTCCTAAGAATATGTGCCGACTTTTTGAATTAAATTAAAATATTTAACTAGAAGAACGACTGGATTAACTTCAAAGATGCGGTGTCTTTTTTTTTTCACATTGCGAGATTTTTCTTAAAGTTATGATCCAACTTCTACTAGACGGAATCTTATTCGGCATAAATTCTCCCATGGGCAGAATCACTTTTGGCACAAAATTTCTCATAAGCAGAATCTCTTTCAGCACGGAATCTTCCATGAGTATAACCTCATCTGGTACAAAATCACTCATGGGCAGTTCTTGTTTCATAGAATTAACTATGGACAAAGTCTCTTACGATACAGAATCTTAAATGAACAAAAGATCGTGCCCCTGAACTTCTGTTGTCACATAACCCACTGGACGCTGTCTTTTTCAGAACAAATTCTCTTGATGTTAAAATCACTCAAAGAAGGAGAAAAATACTTCATGATACATAATCATTCATCGGACAAAATCTCTTCCGAGGCAAAATCTCTTCTGGGGCAGAATTTCTTGAAGCACATGGTCTCAAGCTTTGCGCTCGGTACTAAGTCTCTTGTGGGACAGAAACTGTCAAGAACCAAATCTTGTATTGTTAAAATATCGATGATGCAAATTTTTTTTTCACTGAAATTTTACTTTGATGAATTTTTGCAGCCTCATTCTTTTTCTAACGCAAAATTTTGCCCTTTTACAAATTTCAAAACAGATTTTACTATTTATAATTTTTAGTACTAATCGCTATTATATTTCTTTACTTTTAACTTTTAATGTTTGTACTATTGACAAACTAAATTAATTTTATTACGTACAAAGAAAAACAATTTTTGTACACTAACATTTTCATCGACAAAATTTCAAACAGCTTATTCATTTTGGCATCCAGAAATCATTATTTCCATATTTAATTATCTTTAATACTTTTCTCAGTTTGTTCTAAATATCTACTGATATTGTTAAAGGTATTAAATTATTTTATAATAGCTAAGCATGTATTTTATTATATATGTTTTTTAATGTATTGAAATCATGTGCCTAGTTTAAATTTTTAAAGCATTTTTTTCAATTTTTAAACTAATTTATTAATTGTGTTTTTCGTTCCTTGCAGGTAACATCTATAGTCCAATAGTTAACTGTGTAAGTATAAATTTATTTAACTATTTAATTTAATTCTTATAGACTTTAATATGAAATAGCAATAAAGCAAAAATTATAAGAAATAAGAAATAAAATAAATGGAAATAAAGTTATAAATAAATTGCTTAAGTATAGTTTATAATTTTTCGTTCTAGCTGAGATTTTTAACTTTAGTAACCTCATAGAATTTGAAACTAAATTAAATGCATTTACATTAAAAAATACATGGTAATCACGATAGGGATTATGCATATAATATTTTTTGAAGAGCTGTCAGAAGGAGATAAAAATTTTGCAAAAAAAAATTTTTTTTATTACTTAAGGAATATAAAAATGTGCCACGTTACCGTCTCCCAATAAACGTTTTTGCTCAAATCTCGTGTGTAAGAAAAGGACATCGTCATTTTTAAATTGTTACTATTGATTGTTATAAAAGGGTTTCTAACACGCTGGCACTGAAAGAGATCGGTCAACTTCCTATTGCGTGAATCAATTCAGCTAATTTTAACTTAGAAATTAGAGTAAGTGTGCAAAGCAGATCTATCTCTTAACATTCATAAAAAAGTAAAAGCGTAAAAATTTGCTATTTTTATTCCAGGACACCTGTTATAATTTCACAATGCGACTTTTTTAAATTTACTAAGAATTTTGATACGAAGAGGAAAAATAATTGCACAAATGTTTCTATATATATATATTTAGTTTTAAGATATTGCAGGTTAATAATTTCAGATGAAGAAAATACCGATATGTATGTTAATAATATATTACGGTCAACACGAATGCCTTCTCCACGATTAATTTAAAGAATGAAATAACTAACTACATAGTAAATAATTCCGGATCAAAGTACGGTAAAAAGTATCAGCATTCAGGGTGCTGGTATGTTTTACCATAAAATCATTTTTATTGAACATGTAACGGAACAAAAAACCTTATACACTGTAATTTTCTTGTAGTAATTACCCTAAAATCACTGAATCACTCTAATTAAATAAATACTACTGTAAAAATTATTATATTATATTTTTCGGTAAAAATGGATTTATGGATAATACACACCGAATTACCGAAATTCCGGATTTTTTACAGTATGGTAGACTTTATCCTTTTGAAACAATTCGTGGAATTCATTCATTCATTCATTTGTTGAACAATCATTCGATTCTCTCAGTAACAAGCTAAATTTCAACCCTTAAAACATAAACTTTAAATTCTTCTTAAATACTGGCAGCAACTGTTTGAAATGCTTATGCTTAACTAACATTTTCGTTAAAATATCTCTCTAAAACTTTTTTCCTCCAAATATCTTACCATGATATTGTCAAATTATTTTAAGTCTTCAACAAGGTTCCCAGATTTCGGTTGAAAAATTGTATGGGAAAATTTCTAAAGCAAAACAAATGAAATTAGGCTGAAAATTCCCTCCTAGCTGAAGCAAGTAAATCAACAAAGAATAAAATTTTTAAATGAATTAAAATAACACAATAGTTTCAATAAGCATTTTCTTTCGAGGAAGAAAATTTTAAGTATATATCGCATTTTATTTCTGATTAAAATCACGCAAAATTTTATATTTTTTCGGCAAGTTTTTTACTTTTTTTTTCCAACAGCAATCCTACAGCGAGGGTGGAGCAAGAGGTGATGCAGGTGATGCTGCTTCTCTTGGTTTCGATGGAGTACTCGCAAGGCACGATGGCTATGTGAAAGGCGAAACACCAACAATCCCTCAAACTAGCTTCAGTTGTTCAGCCCAGTCTTATAATCCTGGTCTTTATGCTGATGTGGAAACACAATGTCAGGTAATCCAAAATAATTCAATATATTTTAGTAATTTTAGTCTTGTAGTTTTTTGTTTTTTTTTTAAAGCTATTGTGAACGTGTTCCACACTACTTTAGCTGCATAAAAAGTACAAAATTTCATTTTAATTTGTTCGTTTTATTTTGTTCGTTTTATAAATACTAGTTATATTTACAAAACAATACTACTTAATATTTGTACTTTTTATAAATATAAGTGCAAATCGGTAATTAACTTCCGTTTCACCGTAAGACCAGAATATATTAGACCAGAATAATCCGTTTAAGACCAGAATATATTTTTAAAAGCAACTTTTATTTACATCTGAAAGATGCCGTTGTGCACTTTTTTCCATACAGTCAGTTTCATACAGTGCAAAAATATACAGTTCCATACAGTATATTTTTCAATATACTATTTTTGAATACAGTCAGTATATAACTATTTCCCCTAACTTGCTATATAGTTTTTCAAACCTGTCAAAACCTTCTTCACAAATCTCACTCATCAGCAAACTTCGAAAAGCACTCTGAAGATAAGCGTTATCTACAGAAATGTCACTATTCATCTCAACAGGTCACAATTATTACTCTGGGTGGCTCTTTTAAGTTTCTTCAAAGTATTGTAGTAAGCTTCTGATCTCATTGTAAAGCCATGTACTACAGTAGCACCCATGTCAGGCAGTACGATAGTCTGCTTGGTGCTACAATGCCTGTGATTGAATCACCAATCCTTACCTTACGCCACAAAGACAATAAGTTTCTGAATTGCTTTCTTATAAGATCTATTTTCTAAAATCAGCTGTTGAAATTAGATTGTAACGATTTCTGTTCTACTTTAAAACCTAACTTAATTTTTCTCTTCTCAAAATGTATTTCTTTTTTTTTTTTACGTCAGCAGAGTTTTATACATAAAAGCATGATATAAGATTTTTGTTTCATGCTTGTATCAAAATATGATTTTATAAATTTATATTTATAAATTTTACAGAAGAATTGTAAAATTTATTAATAAACATAGGCTACCCAGTTGGCACAGTGGGAACCGTCATCGGTGCCTCACAATGAAGACTAAGTGTCTAGTTGGATGGTGAATTTTTTGATTATCTGTTACATTCAATGCTGCTCCGACTTTGGGGAAAGTGGACCACGGCAGTCATGGAGTCATTTTTCATAAAGTCTAAGAAAATCTATGAGTTTAATTAAAATCTTCTTAAGCGCTGAACAACAGAGAAGAATTGGGTAAAAAATATCTTTTAAACAATGTACAATTCGAGAAAATTTCCCCTTAGAGTGGGAAAATGCACTCGCTAGTGGTTCGAAATCCGATCTTATGTAATGTACCTGATAGTTTCATAAACTGAATGGTAAACTCAATAGCTGTTGACATACATTACAAAAAAACAAAAAAAAACACTCTCTACGGCGAGAAACTTGTTATATTTTTTTCAATTTATTTGTGTCTAAAAATATATATATATATATACAAAAGCATTTTAAAATATATGTCAATGAAGGTATGATTCAAATTTTATTTGTCATAATAAGACTCGAATTCTAGCAGACTTTTCTCAAAATACTAACTCCAATTAATATTTTAATTTTAATTTCACCATCGTTGCTGAGAATGATAAATTTGTAATAATTGCTTACTTTTTGTGTTTAGGTGTACCATGTTTGCTTCGAAGACCGTCAAGAAAGCTTCCTTTGTGGCCCAGGGACGAACTTTAATCAAAGAATTCTTGCATGTGATTTCTGGTACAATTTCGACTGTCAAAACAGTCCGTCATTTTATAACGTAAATGCTGATATTGGAAAAACTCCAGATGCAATATTTAATGTAGGACAAGGCCGTGAACCACAACAGCCATCTTATCCAAATTTTCCTAGACAGCCGGAACAGCCACCGTCTGGAGGATCTTACCCTTCTCGAGTTACTGTTCCACCACCACCACCACCAAGAGTGCAGCCTCCAAGACCTAATGAATATCAGCCTCCTCAGCCGCAACCCCCAAGAATACAACCAGATCAACCAATATTCAGGCCAGACCCTCCCCGACCTCAGCCTAGACCTGAACCTCCTCGAATTCAGCCACAACCCCGACCTGAACCTCCTCGATTTCAGCCACAACCCCGACCTGAACCTCCTCGATTTCAACCCCGACCTGAACCTCCAAGAATAGATGTGAAACCTCAATATCCTTCACAACCTACTGCTGTCGGTCAGGGTGGTAGAGTAACGCCACAAAGACCATCTATTCAACAAGAAGAAGATTCTGGATACCAATTTGAAGGCAACAATCCTCAACAGCCTGAATATCTTCCACCCCCACCACCTCCCAGACCACAAACGCCGAGACCAGTTTTCCCACCAGTGGTATCTCCTCCACGTGTATCACGACCCCCTTTGACTCCCTCAGTTATACGCCAGCCTGAAGGCAGCATATCTCGTCCAAGAGTTCCTACATCTGATATTCGACCAGATTTCCATCCTGATTCAAATCTTAAAGGAAATGTTGATTACGTACCACAGCAACCTCGTCCCCCTCAACAACCACGAATACCACAGCAGCCACGTGTACCACAGCCAAGTCGGCCAGTTGGTACAGGTTATCCTAGTTATCCTGTTGCACAAAGACCTATTAGTCCTAAACCTGAACCACAAAGACCTGTAAGCAGACCTTATCAGCCTCCTCCAACACTTCAACAAGAACATATAGATACAGAATATATTCCACCACAACCAAAAGAGCCATCAAGACCTAGTACATCTTTTATTCCACCTCCACCACCACCCCGTCCAATTCAACAAGAAGTTACTGCTGTTCAACCACCATCAAGACCATACGTTCCTCCTCCACCACCACCCCGTCCAATTCAACAAGAAGTTACTGCTGTTCAACCCCCTTCAAGACCATACGTACCTCCTCCACCACCACCCCGTCCAATTCAACAAGAAGTAACTCGCGTCCAACCCCCTTCAAGACCATACGTTCCTCCTCCACCACCACCCCGTCCCATTCAACAAGAAGTTACTGCTGTTAAACCACCTTCAAGACCATACGTACCACCTCCACCCCCACCACGACCTATTCAACAAGAAGTTACTGCTGTTCAACCCCCTTCCAGACCATACGTACCTCCTCCACCACCACCCCGTCCAAGTCAACAAGAAGTAACTCGCGTTCAACCACCTTCAAGACCATACGTTCCTCCTCCACCACCACCACGTCCTATTCAGCAAGAAGTAACTCACGTTCAACCACCTTTACCACCACAAAGACCTATTGATCCTGATTATGGCAGACCCCAACCACCAGTTGCTCCATCAATTATCAGAGAGCAACAAAAACCAGCAGTTGTACCTCCCAGTAGACCTCAGGTATCAGAAGGTGGAAGACAATCCCGTCCACCACAAAGACCTAAACCAGTTTTCCCACCTCCTTCAGATCATCCAAATGCCAATATTAAAGGAGGCCCTGGTTATCAACAACCTCCTCCCCAAATTCCACGATTTGAACCTACCCGAATAAGCAGACCATCTGCACCCCAAGGCGTGAGGCCAAAACCCGAGGTATCAGTAAATGCTGTAAGGCCAACTGGTGATAAAAGACCTAGTGCTACAGCAACTGGGGGATATAAAGTCCCTCAACAAGAAAGAATAAAGAAACCAAGTGAGCCACCAAAAGCAATCTATCAACCTCCAATACAGGTCATAGATCATCCAAGAAGTGAAATCAAAGGCACTGGTTACGAGAGCACTGCCTCGCAACAGCCCCAGAGAATTAAATCACCTTCTACAACATCTTCGGGTGTTAAACGGCCCCAGCCAGAAAGACCCAGAGCACCTGTTGTTGTTTCCAGACCTCAACCACCTTCACTACCAGCCACAAATATAAAAACAGCAAGCAGAGTAGATAATCAAATTTATGAAAGACCAAGACCTCAAGCAGTAGGTTCAGGTCGCGTCAAAACTCAAAGTCCATCCCAAAACCGACCGGTTTCCCGTCCATCCTGCTCAGGTGGTTCAGGTGGACCAGGATGTCCTAGACCCATCGATCACCCAAACGCTAATATAAAAGGTGGTTCATACCCAGTTAGTCAAGAAAGAAGACAGCCGACAGGAAGCGTAAGAAGGCCGTCAGTCAGTGGAGGAGCTGGTGGTTGCTCTTCAGTATCTGGTGGTTGTGGTCGCCCCGCCGAACAAGAAATTATTCGCCAACCAAATTATGAGCCACAACGCAGACCGCAGGCAAGTACGGGTGTCAAGACAAAACAGCCATCAGTATCACAACAATCTGTAATTGCTAAGCAGCCTAAGCCAGAATACGGAGATGGTTCAAGCTACACAAGAGGACCTGATGTTTATCCAAAACCTGGATTTGGTCAACCTAATGCCCCTTACCAACCTGTTTCGACTCCATCTAGAAGTAGCCATACAGTTAAAACGGCCTCTCCTTCTCAAAATACTATAACACAAGCAGATAATAAACCAGATTACCAACGACCATCAGTTGCTACTGGATCAGGAGGGGCTGTAAGGCCAGGGTATCCCAACAGGCAGATTCCAGGTCATCAACCACCTAATCAACCTCAAGTATTCCCTCATAGAGAAAACCCTGATCATCCTAATGAAAGCTTGAAAGGAAGTGGGGCATACAGGCCTCCTCCTCCAGCAGGTTTTCAAGGATCAGCCTCGGAGGTTCAGCCACAGCAAGTTGCACCAGCACCTGAGCCTGAACCAGAACCATCAAAATTACTAGGAGATATTGGTGCAGAGTAAATAGCACTGAAACTAGCGAGAAAGCCACTCCAATGACCACTATAGGGTGGTCAAGCCAACTGCAAATGAGTTCTTTACTTCCTGAACTTTTAAAAAAAGATCTCATCTGCGGAGAGTGGCTGTTAAAATCTAACACTTTAAATCGCACAAAAAATGTGTTTTATGTTTGTAAACTATTTTACTTTAATTATTTGTTTTTTACATTTAAATGATTTTTTTTTTTTTTTTTACGTTTTTGCTATCATAATCTTCACGATTGTTTATTTTTTTTAAAGAATAGATTTGTTGTTTCTTGGCAAAAATTATTAATTTATAAAATAAAAAAATTCTGATGTTTTTGTAGAAGAAAAAAATTTTATCTTTTTTTTTTAAAAAAATATGTTTTTTTATGAAAATAATTACGATATTTTTAGAAAAAAAAAATCGGCTATCCTTTGCATGCTTGCTTGTTTTAAAAAATTGCTATTTGCTTTAAAAAAGTTAATGCTTTGAATTATTTCATGATAAAAAGCATCCTTAATTGTCATGTAATTAACTTAATTTTATAACTCTCGAAATTGTTATTAATTAAATTTATTTATTTATTTACAATAATTTTAAGTGCCTTTCTGAATCAAATTTTGTACTGTGATAGTAAAATACAGAATATTGTAAAAAATGGATTTGTAGAAATTCGAAAATATATATACTATTTAAGTGACGGATGATTAAGGAGAATTGTTGTGGCTCCTTGTACACTTTGATTAATGTAAATAATATTTCAGATACTTTTGTTTAATTTTTTGTAATGTCCATGTTCAGGCTTTGTTGTATTTTTGAAAAACAGTTGTGAGTGCTGATCTTTTTCTGGGGTTATTTGAATAACTTATTGTTAAAAATAGGTCCCTGCTTTTTTCTTCGCCGGTTCCTTTTTCCCGCCAAACTAGTAATTTGAAATCATTTTATAATTTACAAATGAGCTTTTGTGACTAAGTCAATTAACTGCTCGAATAAGCGTTCAAGTCATACCTGTATCAAAACAGTAGTCATTAAATAGCTGTCATTCATGAAAACTGAAAAACAGCAATTAATATTTGTTACTCACAATTTTTAAAAATAATTTTTAAATAAATGTGACTTGCAAATTTTAAAAAAAGCAGTCATTAATTAAATAGGTAGAACTGAGAAGATTAAAAAAAAAGTCAATAAATAAACATAAGTGGAAAAATTAAATTCATTAAATAGATGAGGTTTGCCAATTCTAAAAAAAATCGTCGTTAAATACTTTACAGACAAAAAATTAGGTGAAAGTTGTTAAAAAGTAGTCAAAAACATAGTCATCAAAATAATATGTGACGTGTGAAGTCAAAAAATAGTCATTAGAAATGTGTGTTTAGTTATTTTAAATGTTAAGTCATTCGATTGATGTGACTAGAGGCTTCTAAAAATAGTCATTGAAATTCGCGATGATGAAAAAAAATAGTCATTAAAACACGTGACTTGCGAAGAAGAAAGCAAATTGTTCCTTCATTTCCATAGAGGCTAGTCTGATTTCTGAAACATTTAAGATTAAATTAATGGACACTATTGAATACAATAAAGTAATTCCACAGAAATCTTACTGCCCGTGGAAACACTGATGCTTCTGTCCAACATGTTGTGCTTTTTTGTATGTACCATGATGTAAAAGTCTATTAAAATGTTTTATATTTTTCTTATGTCTCAATTTCAATTCTACATTCACGCTAAAAAAAAAGTAAGAATAATTCAAAACTAACGTGCAAAAAGACAGAAGTTGTCCAGCTAACAGCAATATGCTGGATCAAATTAAATCAACAACTATCATGGAAATTTCCTTCAGACCATGCAATAAAACGCCCACAAATATTGCTAAGCACTTAACTTAGCACATGCAATGCGTTAAGTTAACGCTAACTTTTCCAACTAACGGGTAACTTTTCCAAAAAATGTATTACAGTTGTTATATATTAAAATTTTAAAAACTGGTAGAAAGGATTTCATAAAAGTTGGAGCAAACTTGTCACCATATCTACAACTTCAATTTAAAAGAAAATACGCCTGATGATTGTTGTATTGATTACGTATATACTGAGTCATTTATGTTTGCGGTAATCAAGAATGATTACCGCAAACTTCGAAAACCATAACAGAAATTAAGTAGTTTAGCTACCAGTTTTGTATTGATCGCAAAAATTTCATAAAACGTATAAGGGTGATTCTTTTTAAACAAGACAATTCGGACCAAAAACTTTTTCAAATTTAAAGTCTTCAAAATAATCTAAAAAATTGTTTGTATACTTCTTTAGTTACACTTATTAATATCTTATAGACAGCAGTGTGGTTTATTGATATTTGCTCGAGAAAAAAAATAAAATAGAAATTCACCAAATCTTGAATGCCAGGAAAATGGCATATTAGCTTAGAAGTTTAAAAAACAATCATTTTAAGTTAATAGCAAGTAACTCAACTTAAGACTTTATGTTAGATGGACCATAAATTGCTTAAATTAATTCTTTTTATCCACTGTAGAAAGAAACAAAAAAAATTTTGTTGCTGATATGTACAGAATAAAATTTTGTATAATAATCAATCATTAAATAAATAACTTTGATAACATCCAAGCATATTACAATCATACATAAACTGGGTATTAGGTTAATATTTGCTTTCCCTCCTTACAGTATTAGCAGTTTAAATTTATGGTAACACTTCAATGTCCTGGCATTCATAAGCCAGGATAATGACAAATTCGCCATTTTATAGCATATAACTTTACTTTAATTTCATATTTTGGCCTAAGACGTTTATATTCTACAGAAAACAACAGGATTTCTTAAAATAACTCAGATAAATCTATGTTGTTTATATTATTAATGATTTCAGGAAGCCAGGAAAATGGCAACACAAAAACCTTCTCACCTTTTAAAATTTTTTGAAATAGATTTTGAACCAGAAAATTGGTTCTTTATTCATGTAACAATACATGTTCATATAGGAGGGTATCTAATCAATCTATTGACATAAGATATTGATTGCTAACTCTATCTATTTGGGTTATAAACCACTAAATAAAAGTAGCCAGGAAAATGACAGATTTTCTTGGGACAAATAAATTATTGACAGAAAAAATTATTTTAAACGAAGTTTTCGTAAATAAAACCCTCTGCGTATATTCTAAAAATGCTTACACCGGCTGAGATAACAAAAATTAGATATTTAAAAACTTATGGGAAGTTTTGAAGCTAGTTATCATTGGAAAAATTGTTTGGGACATGCCAAAAACATGAAATTTTGAAGTTCAATTAAATTTAAATTTTTTAACTATACAAAACAGTCAATGCTAGTGCAAAGTCAATTTAAAATGCTAACAGCAATGCTATTGATTAATTTTTTTTTTAAAGTTCTTTTAGTATTATAGTATTAAATCTTGGAGCAAGGGACAGTGAATTGTCATACTTCGTGAGAATCACCCATAATGACTTGAAGTGTTAAAGTGAAAGTGTCTTGTTTCATCTAAAATCAGACAAAGAAATATCAAAACTTCTTTAAGGGACAGGCAGTTTTATGGTATATGTATCAATAGTTCAAAGCTACCTTTTTTTTTTTTTCTTTTTTTTTTGCACTTGAAGGGATAACGATATAACAATTTATTTTTACTATTGTATGCCAGCGAGCAAATGCTTAGTATTTTTGAAGATTATTCATAGGATGTAGTGGAGATTATTGTAGGAAGTTTTGAAGATTAGGCGGACAAAATCACAATAAATCAACTTAGTGAAAAAAAAAATAGAAAAATACTAACTTATGCATTTGCACTTTAAAAATATAATAAAAATTAGGCAAGAACTTCGGCAAACCATACTCAAGGAGAAATAATTTCACCAAGATTAAGAGAAAAAAAATGGTGTGGCATACGTCGGATAAAGACCGAATTTTGTAGCCTCGTCACTTGGCCTTTGATGTTTAAACAAAGTTATTAATAAATCAAAACTTCCTGAGAAAAAAAAAGCAAAGAAAAAAACTGAAACAAAATTTTTTTTTTTAAAAATCTTAAGCTAAATAAAAGTTATTTGATAATTACAACTAGCCTCACAAAGTAAAGGCACCGAACAGTAGTAGTAGATCTCAGTAAATTATTATACCTTATAAATTTTCCATTTTTTGTACTCAAAAACTGTTTTACGATGAATTTAAGCATAAAAATAAAATTCTACTGAAAATCCGGAATAATTGACATACATTCTATCTTTCATTTTGGGTACAATTGACCTCTGGTCGATGTGCCCTGCTCATTAGAGCTACCCAACCTCTAAGTCTATCTATCTAACTTTCATGAATCTTATTAATACTTATTACTCCAGCTAGCACTATTATTGCTCTACTATTTATATTGAAAAGACTAAATATACTAATAGATAGAATGTTTGGTTTCCTTTTACGAATAACGTAATCTAGTAACCTGTTAAATTTTTTCTAAATTGTGATAAGAATAATTGGTTGAGAAATTTCTTATGCATTTTTGGACTTCAAATTTGGGCCATTTTTCATGTCTGACAAGAATATTTTTTTTTAAATTGAAATTTAATAGCTTGTTGGCTTAGACAATTGTGATTTCCAAAAATACATACGATTAAGAGTGATTACATATTATGTTTTAAGAATTAGTCAAAAGCTTTATTTTCTATAAATTGTTAATAAACAGCAATCGTAGAAAATGAGTAGCCCTATAAACGACCAAATAAATTTCTTTTTCATATTTAACCAATGGCTAATACACAAAATAATTTTAAAGCTCTTGCATATTTTAAAAAAAATGCATTTCATAATAAACCCTAAAGAATCCTCTATTTTGTAATAAAATAAGAAGAAATCGTTATATAGTTTTTTTAAACTTCTTAGTGCTGCATTATCTAAGAAAAAACTATTACTCTAAATAATCATTTTTTAAATTACTCAATAGATGATACTAGCGCTTTTTATTATTGATTTCATAATTCAAAATGAGGGAACAAACATTTTAAAAAACAATCTTAATATGAAAGATTACTTATAAAGATTTTCGGATTCTCAAAATTGAGTAATTTTTTTTTATGTTTTCAGGTCTTTTATCAACTTTTAAATTTTATTAAAACTAGTTATAAAGCTTTATGCTAGAAGCTTAGTTTAGAAGCTTTATTAGCTATAAAGTAAGTCTACGAAATGGAGCGGCAAGACGAATGATTCGTCATTATCTAGAAAACAAAATCATTTACAATAAAAGTAGTACATTTATGGCTTTACATGAATGATTATAGGACTGTACACAACTATACTTCAGGATTGTACGCAACTAGAGCCGTGGTGGCTCAGAAGATAGAGCAGTCGCCCTCCAATGAGGTGAACCTTTTTCGAATCCTAGCGATGGTTGGATGATTTGAATGCCGCACCCGGTTCGCATTATTCACAGTGCTGACGTAAAATATACTCAGTGATAGGCATATCATGGGTTAGAGTCCTCTTGTCATCAGATTAACCGTGGGAGGTTTTCCTCTCCATGTAACTCAAATGCAGGTTAGTTCCATCAAAAAGTTCTCTACAAATTTCTTCCAAAACTTGATTCAAGAGTTCCCTTGTCTTCTGAATTCGGTTCAAAACTACCAGGCTATGGAGTTGAACATTAGTAATCGCAAACCCAAAACTTTGGGTCGACTGTTCAACTATGGTTATAAATTGTACATAACTAAACAATAAATATTTTATTAAATCTGACAGTTTCTAGGTCAAACAGTTTAGCTCCAAGAGTCCTTCGGATCTTAGCTACTTGAAGAATCTTACCCTTCTTTCGCTATTTCTAGACTTTTATGAATGTAATTTTTGATAATAACACCTAAAATTTTGATAAATTTAGATAAATAAAAGTCCCTTTTCGAATACACTCGAATAAGTTCAGAATTGGGTAAGTGCCCCAAGCTACTTAAGATAATGAAGCAATTCTCCATCCTTTTTGCGCCAATCTCTCTGTAAAGTTTGCATCAATATTTAGTGGATACTCTGCTTATACAAGACAATTTCTTAAGATGAAAAAATAAACAGTAGTAGATAATTTAAAATTAAAAATAGTCAAATATTTCACTTATTTTATTAAAAAAAAAAAAAAAAGCAACAGGGCTGCCAACTTTTCTACGATTTTTCTTTTTTTTCTTTGGAAAACTTATTCTGCTTATAGCTAAGTGTATGTTTTAATATTTGATTATTTGTTCTGTAAATTTAAATTAGAGTTATTTTCCCCACCACTCCATGCAAATGTCTCAAAAGATTACGTCAAACACCACTTTGTTCCAGCTCTCCTGTGGTGAGGTTTTTAAAATATTGGCAAAAATATTGAAAGTTCTAAAAGCCTTAATTTTTAATTGTCTGCCACGTTATAAAATATTTTGCGAAAAAAACGTAGGAGTTGGCAGCCTTGCAAGAATCTTATGAAATGATTTTAAGACTAACTTAAGACTTACAAAAAAATAATAAAATGGTACTAGGAAATTTCTGCAAAACTACTTCTTTTTTTTTTTTGGATGATGAAATAAGTTTTTTCTGGACATTAATTACTCATCATTAAGATATATTAGAGCATAGGTGATTTTCAAATTTGAGCTTAATAGATAACAGATTAATAGATTACTTACTTAATAGATTGCTTACCAATTAATTAATTATACTTTCTTACTAAAAGAAAATAGAAACCAAATATTCTTTCTACAAGTTTATTTAATTTTTTTCCATATAAACGGAAGACATGTGACAGTGACACTGGATAATAATATTACCGGTTGGAGTAATAAGCATTTGTACGAATCATTGAAGGTTAAAATGAGTTCTAACTCTTTCCGAAAATTTATTTTTATGTCTACATATGAATAAAATAATCGTAATATTCCACGTCGTGTAAAGCATTTTATATTTCTTCTTGTATTCCAGGTTGCAGTTTTTATTCCAGTTTCTGTTTTTATTCAAGTTTAATGTCAAAATCTTCAAGGTGGATGAGGAAAGGGCGTAAACGACCTGAGGATAACGGCATGCAACCACTAAAATGCTGTAAATCGCCACAACTATAAACCCTTTAATATAAGCATGGGTTGTCAAATTATTGGGGTGATCAGGAGTGTTTCGTGTTGACTTTATTAAGAACCGGAAATACCTTTTATTACATAAATTTATATAACATTACAATAATTTTGGAAGATTGTAAAAATTAATTTAATTTTTTGTACATATTTTCCTTTTTGTACATTCTTCCTTTTCCCATCTCAATCTTTTATGTTACGTGACTTATTAATTTCGATGACTCAGTTAATGCTACTTCGCGCTAGTGTGCTAAGTTGGTTCTCAGCATTTCGTATTAATTATAACCTGAGAAAATCAAGTGAAAGAAATTTTGCCGATTTTAATCTTTTTTGATTGAATATTGCTTTTTTTTTTTCTTTTTTTTTTTTTTCATCACGACTTTTTGGATTCGCTCACCATTCAGGCCACTTACAAAGAGGGGCCAATATATGAGAAACAACTATGCAAAAAAGTGGTTGCACAATGCGAAACAAAAAATCAGACCACCCTGAATTACTTTTGATCTAGCAATCGGATCTTCACGTTCAAGAACTCATTCTTAATGGTACGAGGGGCGACCTCAAATATGGTAATTAGTCAGTATGACAAATATGAGTCAGACGATAATATGGTAACAGACGATAATATGAGTTATATAATCAGACACAGAAACGTACGTCCTCTTAATAAACATGCCTTTTTTCAATTACTGATCCCCAAAGTATTAGGGATGTCCGTAAATTGGGAAATATTGTCTTAATAGTTTGGTTAAGGAGATGGGTTCAAAATTTAGACCCCTTAACGTTAACTTTACTTTTTGCGTACTTCGCCATATTTCGAACATGTTTTGCACACAATCATAAAGCTCGTTCATCCAAAAGTAATTCATGCAAAAAATAACTTTTAGTAAGTATATTTTTTTAAGTTTATTTAATAGCAGTTGAAAAAGTATTTGAATTACAAGGTATACAGTGTTTCACATTACATTAAAGAATGTAGTTTTACATAGCGAAATACAAAATTCAAGCGAAATCGGTCAAACAGCTCCTGGGGAATCGAATATTTTTTGTAAAAAGTCGTATTTTCAAAATTTGATTTCTCAGGAGTTTTTTGTGCACTGTGTTACAGATATTTGCTAATACCAAGGTTTTTGTTTTTCTGTAACCTACTACTCTGGCTTTAAAAAAAAGCACTGTGTGTTGACTTTAAATCGCATATAAATATTTATACTATTTATGTATTATGGCAGGCAGAACTAAATGGTTTCTCTAATAAATAGCCTAATAATGAAATTGTACTATCATCACTTTTTACTTTGTTGAAGAAAAGAACGCTTCTCTTAAAAGAACATTAGGCATGTATGGGGAAATATTTTTTTTAAAAAAACGTGACTGTAAATAGTACGTCTTTCTTAGCATATCTAACGTGGTTTTAAACTTCATAAGTTAAGGCGGAAAAAAATTCTAGAAAAAAGACGAAATCAACCGTAACTTTTCAGTTATAAAACTCCCAATCAAACAAGATAAATATTTTTTTTTATTTATATGTCATGAAATTATTTATTTATGAACCATATCATTACTCATTAGTTGCATAATTTGAAATTTTTGGCCTAGATGCGAATTAAGTTTTCTTACTTGGAAAAACCTTGTCACCCAAACCAACAGGTGGGGTAGAATGCAGGCTCTAAACTTTTCTTTGACGGGGTTTTTCCGGGCTCTTTGATGTCATTTATATCACCTACTTCTCGGCCTTGAATAACCGTCAGCCTACTAAATCAAACAGGCCTTATATTGCGATCAGAAGGACAAATCCTACGTGCCTTTGGGACAAAGCTGATTCATTATGGTCAAACTATTCATGAAAATCTGAATCGAATAAAACAAAAACTAACTAGTATGAGTTTAATTTATGGGTCTCCCTTCGTTCTTAGAATTGCTGAGATGCTAACATAGCACGTTATTCGAAAGGAATTTTAAATGAGACAATAAAAATTCTTACAAATGTATTCAAACTATTGTTCTCCAACGCATGACCAGTAGTCAAAAAACTCTTTTTTTTTTCTTTTTTTTTTTTGTAGTCAACTATGAGTTTTTTTTATTACAAATGTAGTTAGTTAACTACAACTATTTATTTAAATTTAGTGATTACAAATTGCTCTTGACTACTTAACTTCTTTTAACAGATGAGTTTTACTGCAGGGTTCAAATTACATTCAGTTCCGAAATTTTAAAAAAATTTAATATTGATAGAAAAATTTCGAGAAAAAAAATTTTTTTTAGAATAATAGAAGAATCAATTTATTTTTGAAATTTTTTTTTCTTCTTAGGCCATTCTCGACAGCGGAATTTTTTTTTCAAAAAATGCTAGAAAATTCAAGATTTTTGTGATTTTATTAAGTGTTTTTGAGCTTTAGTTAATCTAATTACAAACAAACGAAGAAGGAGACATTTGTGATTTGCTTATCTTTGCTGAGCATCAGGGAGAAGAGGTATTAGAAATGCTTACATAAAACTTTAAAATCCCCTGATTTTTCAAATCTTTGTAAACATCAAAATAAATAAAAAATGCTATAAAAAATTTGACGTGAAAAGTTTTCGAATTGGAAAAACATTTGAATTCGGGGGGAAATTTTCTTTCAAGTGTTCCAGAGATCAAAAATTTTGAACTCAAATAAAACACGTAACAATATTCTATTCAAAATTTTTCAAAATGAATTAAAGTGTAATTTTTTTATGCAAAGTTATATCTTTTATTCAAATTTAATACTAAAATTAGATTACTATAGTAAATATAAAAGTTTAAATATAATCCAGGGTGGGGGCATTACGATTTGCTTACGTAAGCTCTAGAAAAGGATTGGGATATGTTTTATTTTTACTGACAAGGGGGAGAGGGAATTCAAAATTGCCAAAAATATGCTTACGTAATATTTGAACAGCCTCATAAGATGTTTCTGTGTATATTGCAGCTATCAAGCTTAAGATTTGTAAATTATCTATCTGAAAACAATGCTAAGGATTATATATAGTTTGGTATAAAAATGTTTTCTCGGGAAAATAAATAGTTTCTTACTATTACGCCTTTCAAATGTACCCTTTTATATGTTTCATGAACTGATGCAGAGTATTTTTAAATCTTATTTTGATGAGTAGAACTTCTAAAAAAATATTTTTCTGTTTTTAGCAACGAAACGTCGCTAGCAAGGGCAGTTATTAATAAAAATAATAATTATTATTACTTTAACTTTTTTAACTGACGGTACATACCTTTTAGTTTTAAGTATGACTGCGTAGTATTGATTAATGCATATTACTTGATTATTTGCTTTTTTTCCTTACCCTTTACAAAGAACGAGTATTCAGGAACTTTTAAATAATGCCCTTAAGTTAGATGTCGTTCAAGGAACAAGCTCCTTATTTCTTATCTCATTACTTTGGCAAATATTAAAACAGTACTTAGATGTAAACTATTTATTTATACCTTATTAATGGTATTTACTATTAATATTTTTTTATCATCCCTTCTTAATACTATTCTCTGTTTTCATTACTTTTTTGATAACAATTTAAAATTAAATATTAGAAAATAAAAATATTGTTTCTTCATAGTATTATGCATTATTCGCATGACACAACTTTAGAGTACAGTATTTTATGGTTAAGATATTTAGTGGCCGCTTAACAATTATTAGGCGATAAAAAATTCTTTTTAATAAGTTATACTAATTTTCATGATAAATTTTACGTACAAATGTATAGTCAATGTATGCAATTGAAATAATGATTATAAAATAACAATTTCAAGTTTTAAAGCATTATTAAAAATCATCTTGTTGTACTATTGCTTGATAATTTCTCTGGCCAAAAGAATATTTAATGAATTTTTACAGTAACTAAAAATTATGAAAGAGTTTACGAAATACGTTCATACGTAAGGTCAAATAGGAACCGTGCAATTCATTAGATTAAAAAAAATCTTGAAAATTGAATCAGAAATTAATTCCTTGGAACTAAATTTGAAATAATATACAAATTTATAGAATAAAAAATTCTAGGAATCTCTAATTGAATTCTTCTCTAATTGAAAAGCTTAATTTTTTTAATTTTGATAAAACAAACTTTTTATCTTCAAATAACAATAGTGGGGGCTGCTGAGTGAAGCGTGCAGTGGGTAGGAAACTCCAGTACATAATAAAAATATACAGATGAATGAAAAAGGTAGTAAGACGAATTTAAATATTTTCAAAATGCACATTATTATAATATTTTTAAATAGATTTTATTTAGTTAGTCTCTGAATCTGAAATTTTTAATAAATGTTAATAATTAAGCTAAGTAATAATAATTAGATAAAGTCTTGGGTATCTAGGATTTTTATTAAGCCTGTTTTATAAATAATAGTTGCGGAATACAAAGTTAATTTTTAAATTGTTTCACAGAACTCCCTCAGTGGCTAAGAGAAATCCCTGGAATCCTCTACTACAATTTATGAACTTCTACTCTAAACTGAATAGCATAGAGTAAAATTTGTGATATCAAAATTATTTACGCTCTAAAGATCGAACGGATTTCGTAACCAACCATTAATCTCAGAACAGGTTGACGTCAACAGTTGTGGACCATTTGCCCATGAAGAAAGCTGAACACCATTAAAAGTGAAAAAACATCTGTTCAGGTAACGGCAATAATATATTACAGAGAATGGTAGAGCTACCAGATATCCCACTTTCAGATGGTTTTACGAGTTCAGATGTCCAACGCCAACATTTCGTGGCAATAATTTTTCCATTGGATCCCTTTGTAGGTCAAGGATCGGATTTTAGATTTTCGGAAATGATAATTGGAAATTTATAGTCCGCCACACGCGTTGCTTTTACGCATTGCCTATATATATATAATGCAAGTTGAAATCGTTAATCATTTTAATGGGATCTTTAGTGGTTATAGTTAAACTTGAAATCAGTAACTAATGAATTTTTATGTACATTTTTTTGTTCTTTTTTTCTGATTTTTATCATGAGTATTTATTACATTACTCTGTAAAGTATTTTTGAAACATTTAAAATATGCTGATAAGATATTATTGTTTTTTTGCTCAAATATAAGAACATCTGAAGTCGCGAAACGCCCACAAAGAACTAATGAGATTTTATTTAAGAAATTTTTATAAGCAAGGCTATATTCTCTCTAAAGAAAATAGTTTTAGTATTTAGAAATTTCTTATAAACAAATTTACGTTCTAACTAAATAATATAAAATTTTATTGATAATTGTGTAGTTAAATAATAAAACGTGAGGGAAAAATATTTGAAATAGGAAAATAACTTTTGTTTCTAATTGTATTTTATTTTAAGTTGAGAGGAAGCGTGGGGATCATTTGATGACCCCAAACATTCTATAATTCTGATTCCTTCAAAATTAGGCACCCGTTCACCCCTTTTTTTTATTAATAACTGAGTCTTCTATCTTTATCTGCCTTTTGTGAACAATTATAAGGAATTGCCATAATTTTTCTTCCCCGAATAGACGTTTTATTAATTACTGTTACACAAAATGACCCTGTTCGTCTTTAAGTTTGTTTTTTTCGACAAATCATTTCATTTCTCGTGGCTGCCAAATGCACGTGCCCAATTATTTCCAAGTGTTTTCTACTTGTTTGAATTGTTCGTGAAAGTTTTGCCGCAATAAGAACAAAAACTGCTTTAGTATCTAACAAAAATTCACTTACTTTGTAAAACTGACGACGCTATCTGTGTATAAAAATCAAAGACCTTGATAATTTAACTTATTAGTGATCAATGCCTCTGATCCGAGTTTAAATCATGAATAAAATGTTCAAATATTTAGCACTTTTTGTCTGGAATCGCCAAAATATTAGTTAAAAACTTTCTTTATTCTAAACATGCGCAAGAAAGTTTTGTTCATGAGATCGAGAACTACTAGAATTAATGATATGTGCTAAAGTTTTTCTTTAAAATTTTAATATTTAAAAAACATACATTCAAACAAGAAGGATACATATTTCTTTTTATTTGCTTACACTTTAAAAATTGCACACTACGATGTTTCGGTGTTTTTGTTGAGGGATATGCCTCTGCTGATTACTGTAGGCAACGAGAGAGTGAAAATCTAAGAAAATTCTATAGACTAGATATACTAATTTTGAAATATTAAGCTTGGTGATGAATGCAAACTTATTTAAAATTTTGTTTCAATTTTTTTAATCTGCCAGCCACTTTTTAAACTTTTTAAGCACCGTACAGGGTTCGTACGATACTTCGCTCAATGAAATACCGATATTAGCAAGAATAAAAATTAGCAAAAATAAAAAAGATAAAAAATTAAAAATTGGATTTCACAGTCTGTTTTTGTAATGAAATGCAATGAACTGTTTTAAATTACATTACAAATAGAGAACATGCTTTTCAAAGTACATTAATTTTCAAAAAGCCATCATGTTACAGATTTGTAAGATTATTATTATTATTATTATTATTTTGGCAATTGTATTAGCTGAAAAAGGATTAAAATCATTTTTTTTTTTTTTTGGATTAAAACTAAAATGAGAAGGTTATTTTTAAATTTGACTCACTTCAATAAAATGGCATTTCCAGTGAAGGTAGATCAATGTTAAAGTATATCAACTTTTACTTATTTTGGTGTCATTAGAATATCATGTATATTAATGTTAATTAAGATAAAAATAATTTCTTATGCAATTGGTCATTAAAAAATAATGATTTTTAGTCAAAATAATTCAAGATATTTTATAACTCACAAAAAAACTATATTTTATTAATTATAAAGTTTTTACATAATTACATAATTTTTATTTAAAGATTATAGACTTAATTACATAATTTTTATTTAAAGATAAAATATAGAATCGTTTATTTTTTTAATTTATTTATTTTTGTCATTAAAAAATTGTGCTTTTTAGCCAAAATAATTCAACAATTTTTATAGCTGCAAAAAAAAAGTTTTTTAAAATAAATTCGTTTTTATAATGTTAAATGGTATATTTCTCAATATAATACAAATCAAAACAATACTTTTTATTTTTTGCCTATAAAAGAATTAAAAAGTGTTTTTTAACAAAAATAACTGAAGATTTCCTATTAAGAAAAAACTCTTTCCGAAACTCAATTTCTTTTACATAATGTTAAATTATATACTTTTGAGCATAAAAAAATCAAAAAGATGTTCTTTTTTTTCGGGGGGGGGGGGTCATTAAATAAATAAAAAATGATTTTTACCCAAAATATTTCAAGATTTTTTTTTTCACAAAAACAAATTTTCTTTAACTCATTCTTTTACATTAAGTTAAATGATATACTTTTCAGCTTAAAAAAATCAAAAAGAGGGGGGGGGGGGAATCATTAAATAAGTAAAAAAAATTTTCTTACTTATAGTACATCAAGATTTCTTTTTTTAACACAAAAACAAATTTCCTTTAATTCAATTTTTTCCTTATGTTAAATGATATTCTTTTCGGCATAAAAAAATCAAAAATTTGTTCTTATATTTTGTTTTTTGGGGGGTTCATTAAGTAAAGAAAAAAAAAATTTACTCAAAATACTTCAAGATTTATTATTTTAACACAAAACACTTTCTTTAACTTAATTTTTTTACATTATTTTAAATTATATACTTTTCAACATAAATTTTTTTTTTTTTAAATTTGGGGGGGGGAGGTGTCATAAATAAATAAAAAATGGTTTTTACCCAAAATATTTCAAGATTTCTTTTTTAACACAAAAACTTTCTTTTATTCAATTTTTTTACATTATGTTAAATAGTATGCTTTTGAGCATTAAAAAAATTCAAAAAGTGTCCTTTTGGGGAGAGGGAGGTGGGTTATTATATAAATAAAAAATGGTTTTTACCCAAAATATTTCAAGATTTCTTTTAACACAAAACCAAACTTTATTTAATTCAATTTTTTTTTTTTTTTTTTTACAATATGTTAAAAATAAAACTTGAAAGATCGTTTTGCAGTGATCAAAAGTTAAAGGCGGTGCTGCAAAACGACAAGTAGATTTTTTTTTCTGCATTTAAAATTGAATTTTCGTGTTTATAACGAAACATTCTAATATTTTAAACCACATAAAATTTTATTCTCATATTTTTATTTTTTTCAAAAAGAAGTCGTCGAATTAATTTATGCTTTATTTTGATTTATTTAGTGTTTAATAAAACTGTGAAATATGTAGATTTGACTCACTAAATTTTTGATATCATTCAGTGAGTAAAAAAACAAATAGTGTAAGACAATTTTTAATTATTTTAAAGTTTTGAATCAGAATTTTGAAATTTGATTGTAGCATGTAAAATTAAATACTATGTATACATAATATTAATCTATGCAAATTACGAAAAATATAAGAAAACTATATAATATATAAATTTTAACTATTTATAAAAAATAATAATAAATAAATGGGAGTTTTTAAAGAGAATGAGAAACAATTTTAAACTGCTTTTCATTAGTATGTTGTGCTGCCATCTATTCATCCAAAGACGAAACGAATAAGAAACGACATAAGAAACGTCACGAAACATTTTTCCGTATTGATATAACATATTTAACAATAATTCAAAATTATAATTAGAGAGAATTTTGCTCAAACATTCAGTAATTTATACAAAATAAACGAAATAATTTAAATTATTTTGAAACGAAAACATATTTTTATTATTAAATGTAAGCATTTTATACATTTCTACAAATAGTTTAAAATAGTGCCTAGAGTAAATACAGGCACTCTAGATTAAAACATCTAGGGCGCTAGTTTCTATATTTGTTTGAAACTTTTTCACTTGAAATATCTGTTTCATTTTAGATTTAAAAAAATTCTGTTTTAGATAATTGCAGTAAACATTTTATAAAAACTTTTAATGATAAATAAGAAATATTAGCAAAACAAGTTATAATTTTGCTTCAAGTTATAAATTTATAAACAATGGATGATTCATACATAGTTAATGAACTGGTCTTACATTTCTTAAAGAAAATTTAATGTAAAAAATTCTTGTTTTAATACCCCTTCTTAAATTATCTTTTTCCTAATCCTAGATTTCATGAACATAAGGAACGAAACTTTCAACGGGCTAAGCCGAAATAGCAATATTTCAGGATCAAGCCAAGCCTATAATTAATTGATTTTTTATGATCAAGATATGATTATTGCCGTTGTAACAAATGTAACAATAACATAAATATAAAAAAATAATACGCATGATATATAGTAAAAAAAAAAGATATGATAGCGCAGATTGCCAGGTTTGTCATAAATATTTTCAAGCAATGATTTGGATCCATGGCGAGAGAGTTCTTACTGCTGCCATCTAGCATGATTACTAAGAACCTATACTCTCTCCAAAAAAAAAAAAAAAAGAAAGAAAAAAAAAATTTATTCAAGGACAATTTTAAAAATATATTCATAAATTTACAAAAAGTACGAAATTGTTAACAATGTTAAGAAATTGTTCTTTAAATTTTCATTTTAAGACACAAAATGACGGGATTACTTTCCGAGAAAAAAAACTGCTATTATTTAGCGTAAAAAATATTTTTCAAACAAATGATAATAGACTTAAAATATAGTAACATAAAAAAAATTTAAAAAATTTACCAATGAATTTAAAAGAGAAAAAAATATATATGAACCCGACTTAAAAACTTTTCGCAACATTTACACCCCCCCCCCCTCCTGTTCTCTACAACATTTTAAACTTGTACATTACTCGTCGTAACTATGCATACTACTACGATACACTTTGACCTTCGTTTTTTTACTACTGTTTTTCATTAGCTTTAACAATAGTAATTCATAGTTTTTCTAGCTAGAGTGACGCAAAACTCATTAAAAATTCACGATCGCCTTAAAATTACGAAAACTACATACCCATAACCTTTTAAATTTATAATAAAAAGTTTCATAATGTAACTAGCAGCCTTTGGGGACCAAACTTTTTCTTGTACAACACATAAGCTTTAGTGGTAACCAATCCGAAGCATGATTTATATCCTTCTTCCAAACCTAACATCCTGAGCGGTGGTGGCTCGGGAGATAGAGCACGGCTCGGACGAAAAATATCCTCAGTGGTAGACGGATCATGGAATTCCATAACCTCTTCTAGATTATTATAGTTTAGAGTCCCTTGGTGATAAGGCTAACCGTGGAAGGTTTTCGTGGTTTTCCTCTCCATATAACGTAAATGCGGGTTAGTTCAACCCTCCTAGAAGTAGGAAGGCCTCAGCACGGATAAATTTAGTAGTCTGATATGACGAAGTTAACTGCGCAGTTGATGAAAAATAAGAAAGATGTCATCACGTTCGGGGTACTGAGCTGCGAAGTGGTTGAAAATACGAAATATGTCATTACGTTTGGACTACTAAAGGATATTTATGGTAACCCGTGCTGAGGCCTACTCTTTCTAGGAGGTGTTGGTTAGTTCCATCAAAAAGTCCTCCACGAAAGCAAATTTCTCCCAATCCAAGTGTTTCCTTGTCTTCTGGATTGGATTCAAAATAGGTTACTGAGTTGAATAATAGTAGTAGTAAACCCAAAATTGGGTGGGCTGTTTCATTAAAAAAAAAAAAATCTTACCACCTAATTGACTTTTAAGAATTGTATATTAAGCAAATTTTTTCACCGTCTAGCTGTTGCCAAGCGATGTTCACTTGGCAACAGCTGTTATTGTTCAAGTGATGTCCCCGGCACACACACAATTTATGTATTAAATTTAAAATCTGTCCGGCAACCATTAAATCACAAAAACCACTGTAAGTATGAGTTCAGGACATTTTAGCAAAATAAGCCGAAGTATAAAAATTATTTAAAATTATTAGATTAAAATTATTTAAAATTATTAAAAATTTATTATAATCTGTCTTAAGTTAAGATAGAAAACTCTTTCAAATGCTGCATTACGTGCTGCACCATAATTTTCTCTCCCATCTCTCGAACCCCATCTCTCGAACCATATATATATATATATATATATATATATATATATATATATATATATATATATATATATATATATATATATATATATATATATATATATATTCTACGATACCTACGACTCTACGATATAGAAATATAGATCATAGATATATTTGCGATACCTATTTTTATGTTTTACGGGAACTAATAATTAAAAAATAAAGTTCTAGTAAGTTAATTAAAATAACCTAAAAAGTACTATTTATCAAAAATAGATTAGTATAGCAGAAAAACAATCAATTCTTTTTGAAATAGATTGAGGAATTCGTTATTTCTCCAAACGGAGATGAAATAAATAAATAAATAAATAAAAAATTTCTTAACAAATTACATTTCTTATTATTAACGATAATATTTTGAGAATAATTACTATTTGAAATTGTTTATGTTTATGACAATTTTTTAATTTATAAAATTTTTCAGTAGAATATTAAGTAGAACCATTCTTCACAGTTGATTGAATCTCAATTGGCTAATTTTTAAAACATCATTTCCTCTCCGCCAAATAATGGTGTTTTTATCTGGCAAAGAGAAATTCTCTACACAGAATTAAATTTATTTCTCGCGATTTATGGAAAAGAAAATTGTGTTATTGAGTAAAAGGCCAATTTTTCACACGCATGTTGTTTTTAAAATTCAAAATGTGGCATCATAATTTGAGATTATCGAGTATGAAAATCTATTTGGTGCCGTAACGCGACGCGAAGTTATTCTTTTAAAGTAAGTTAGTCTTTCTACTAAATTTCCAGAAGTTACATCCAGAAGTTAAGGATCAATACATTTTAGTACATTGCTCAAGAAATAGTAATACGAATCAAGGGAAATACTTTATGAAAATTCATCAAAGTAAGAAAAAAATTATGATAGCTAAAAGGTAATAGCACTTACTCAAGATCGTGAATTAATGGGCAGTACAATCCAAAAATAATAGAGCAGAAAAATTGCACAATGGAGATTTTAATATGAGATATCATCAGATTGCAATTGACTGCAATTCATACCCCATAACGAATTCTCATTCAATTTATATATTTGACAAATATTTTTGGAGCAATACACCCCACTGCCTCATAAAGAGGTCTAGATGGAGGTGGCAAAATGCTGTTGCCCTGCCAACAGTCATGCATACTGATGCGACTCATGTCTGAGGATACGGCTTGCCACTTCATCCGCAGAACAAATTTATTTTTGCGGATGACACTACACATCAACATTGAGCTAAGCTAACCAATAAATACTTTTGAGGATCATTTGAAATTAAGATAATTTGAAAACTAACGCTTGAAACTCTTAGTAATGATTGCATGCTTAGAAATAATTACATACTTCAGAATCTTGCATGATTTTTACCAAGGCAATATTCGAATCGACCAAAATAAGCTTAGGAAGTTAAAAGCTAACTTTAATTTTCAATACCACGATAGTTAAGTAAGCATTCAGATTGCAGTCCTATAGAAGGATTTTAAAATTGCTGGTATTAAAGCTAGGAAGAAGTTCAATTGTGACAGAGCTTCTAAAACCGCAATTTCCAGATTAGCAAGCGGTCACACAAAAAGTCTCTCATTTTTCGAAGGTAGGAGAATCTTCGAGGTCTGCTCCAAATGTCAAACTGAGCAGGCTTCTCCCGAACACATCCTGAACTGTTTGGGACTTTCCAGAGAGAACATATACTTATCCCCCCTTCTGATCCTCGATTTTCTTAGGGTCATTGTCTGACTTCGTCAGGCATTGGAGGATATGCCACAACAACAACAACAACAACAGAAGTTCTTAATTTCCAACGGTCATTTCGGTCAATTTGAACCCTGCATGTATAAAAATGATATCATTTCTAAAAGATTCAAGCATGATCTTGCAAAGTTTTATCAATTAAACCGAGGGAGATTCTTTTTATTTTCCCCACCATGTAACGCAAATGCATCTAATCGTCCTCCCCGAATGATTGTTTGTTCCAATGCTTGATCCAGGAGTTCCCTTGTCTTCTGGATTGGTTGAAAATCACAAGGCTATTTAGATACACGTATACTCAGTATTGAGTCGGTTGTTCAATGCCGGTTATAATATAAAGTAGAACATTCGAAAATTCACCGACATTCCATTCCGATTATTTGAAGAGGAAAAGTATGTTTCTAAAAGAATGTTTGTCAGAAATTTTTAACTCTCAGAATAATAATTTAGCAAGGTAAAGAAGTTAGTTTAGAAACTTTACTACATACCGGTCTTCCCTTTCACACGGAACGCTGGTTAGGTCATTTTCACAAATTGTGTATTTTATTAAATGTTTAGAATGAACAGTGTGAAAGGACAAATCTTTCGTCACGATTGTAAAAAAAAGTAAAGGCACGATTGTAAAAGTTCTAGTATATTTTCTGATCAAAATAAAAACGTTATTTCTTTCTTCAAAAAAAAAAAGGGTTTTTTTTGTTTTATTTCATTACTTAATTTAATGATGATAAAAACTGTACATTGTAAGATATAATAGTAATAACATCAGATTAAGCTACGAAAGTTCTGTTAGAACAAATTCTATTGAATAGTTCTCAAGAAATAAAAACATTGAAAACTGACTTATTAGATTTATTTCTCAAAACTAGATAATATATTTCATTTGGTACATTTAAAAGCTATTAGGACCAAGAATGCAGTTGCATACGTGCCAACTTTTAAGCTCTTGAAAAATGTTCTTACTTGGTGGTAGTTAAATAATTATTGAAGTGATATGGTATGCAAATACTTAATTCACTTTTCACCATCACTCAAGACACAATAACTTAACTAGCCGCTTTTCTTTATGTATGTTGAAACTATTTAAATGTAATGATATATAAAATTATTTTAAATCGAATTCTTTAAAACAGATATAAGGCATGAATGTAAGTTTTTGCCAAAACAAATATAAAAATAAAATTTTCTCGAAAATCTAAGTAGTCTAGCTGAAATACAATTATAACCCAACTTTAAAAAAAAAAGAAGAAGAAGGACAAAAAAAGCACCTGTTTGACAAAGCATAAATTTTTGCGAGTTCGGGATGTTACCCGCAGCACATTACCTTCAAAAATTACAAACATTAAATAATTAAATTTTGCTTCGTCTGTCCCAAATTAAATGCTACATTTAGGTCGAAAATTTTGTCCCAAATATATAACTACATTTAAAGTAGGTGGAGTCATCAATAACTTCTGACGCAGTTTTGTAGACCGACACTAGTAAAATTAGACCAACACTAATACAGTGGTTAGTATGTTTAACCAATTAAAAAAAGTGCATGGTAAACTATTTTACCACTTTTTAACTATTTACCACCCTTAAATTTGGTTACCATATGCAATTTTTAGAAAATATGAAGAAAAAAAAGATATTTGTTATTTCTTTTGAAGTCTGTAACATTTATAAAATATATTTTATAAATAAAAAGAAATTAAAATATTTAAGCTCTTTATTTTTTTAAAACGCCTACTGCGCATAGACACATAAAAATGTCGTTGAAATTTAAATTAACTTTATATAATAAGCTAAAAGAATTTTGTTCCTTTTACCAATTTCAAGGGCATGAAATCCCTTTAACTTAAATTATGAAAAAGCTTTTAAAAATGAGCGTAGATGAAAAGAAAAAGAGAAACCAGTTTAGATACTTCTGTTGTAATTCTATAATCATCATTTCTGCTTCTTTTATTATATTAGTTCACATAATTTCGTTTTATCTATTGAAAATAAAGAAAAAATAATTTAGCTTTGAAAACTAGGGAAAATTTCATTCTTAGTTTAATTCGTCACTCATATATAACACGGGAGAATTTTTCTTTTTTTTTCTGTTGCATCAGATTTTTTTAAACAGAGCTTAGATATTTTCGCATCGCTGAATTCCAATCCGCGATCTGTTTTCCCTCTATAAGCTTCAGTAATATCAGTAATATATTCCTAACCAGGAATTTTTAACATTCACTCGAATGATTACTAAGCGTCCTCACTTCACTGCTACATAGGGAGAGGTAGGAAAAAGGAGATAACTCATTTCAGTTTAGGAAGCAACACGCTAAGATGTTTTTTTTATTTTTATTTATTTTTTTTTTTTAAGTGTTCTTTTCAAAGGAGCAGACAAGTTTACATATGTATGTATCTAAATCTATACGTTCTTTATAAACTTATACATTCAGACATAACATAAACTATACCATTAACATCATTTTGGAAAAAAATTTCAGTTTTCCGAACAAAATTAATTTCAGATTTTAAATTTGGTGTGAATGAGTATGAATGCGACAAATAATTTTCTTCCCTGTGTCATCGATAATTAATTTTACAAATTCATATATTTGAAAATTTTTTTTTTTTGTTTCGCAAGGACTACGAAGCAGACGATTAACAAATAATGATTTCATTATTTAGTGCATAGTATACATTGATGGTGCAGCTCCTCATCTACAAAAGAAAGCTATAAAAATTTTAGTTTTTAGGGAATCGGAACTAATGTAAAGAAGTGAATATTTTACTATTATTTAGTGTTTTATAATAAATATATTGGTCATGAATTATATTTTTTATTTTAACCCCTTAACTTGTGCGCTCGAGTTAATTGGAGCACGCTAAGCAGACCAAACTGTGCACTCTGAGATAATTCGACCAGCGTTGTATTTTATGCTGCTATAATTTTTCACTCTGGAATATAATCGAGAATTGAAAATAACAATGTGAAAGCTAAGAAAAAAAAATCGCTTTATTGATATTTATTATTTACTTAGGATTGTAAGCTAAAACAATTATTTATTCAAGAATAAAATAATATAACCTTTTTTCATGGAACAAAAGCGCAGTATATCATAATTGTCCACCGAAAGAAAAGACAATGTTCTAAAGTGTATTGGCCGGTTTTTTTTCAAAAAAATTTGTGCGCCAAAGGCGTTAAGGGTTAACTTTGCACGAGTATAATATTTGGAAAAAATTTTGATTTCTTTCGTCCCATTTTTGGCATTAATTTATTTAATAGTGATGAGACTAACGAGAAAAAGTGGTGTATGTAGGTAAAATAACAATGCGGGAAAAAAATCTTAGTTTATGTTATTTTTTTTTACCGATCACTTTATTTTTTTTTTTTTTTAATAAAAAGCACTGTGTTTTTACTTCAGATTCAAATGTAAAGATTTATTAATCCATTATGGAAGATCGAACTGTTTTGCTTCAACTAAGTGAATTATAATAATAAGGAACTTGTTATACCACATTTTAAAAAAAGGGGAAAAAAAACTGTGCTAGGCACAAATATTAAACTTTTGAATCGCCTGTTGAACGTCATGTAGTGAAAATAGTAAAAAAATAGTAATACTTTTCCGTTAACCTAATATGTTTTTTTTTGTTGCTATAATTTCAACATTAATAAAGTTAGTCGCAGTATTTTAGTACCAATATATGCCATCACTTTCTACTGCAATCTCACAGATACGCAAAACAAACTTATTTATAATATTTGTTACATTTAATATTTGTTACATTAAACTCTTCGAGACGGGTGAGTCATATAACAGAGATGCAAACTGCCCCGGGCATGCCAGAATAATTTAAAAAAGGATAAATAACTACAAACTAAAATTTGCAAATATTTGACTAATATTGTTTACTTTTTGAAAGGTTTAGCATGCCTTACCTATAATAAAGTGGCAAATTATATAAGCTTTCGAATTATTTAAAAATAGTGGTGGATAAAAACAAATAAATAAAATAACATTTTAGTTTATTTCGCTTTTTACATTAATGGTCCCCTGTGTGGCCTCCCTGTTCATATTAATAACTTTTGTACATTTTATATTATTTATATTTGTAATTTTCGTACATTTCAATATATGTACTTTTATTTTTCATAGTTGAATATACTATACAATCATAACATTTGAAAATTTTATATACTCGTAACATTTGTATCTTTGGTTGTTCTATGCATATGTATAATTTTTATAATTGAATATTTTATATAACACTTATAACATTTATGTATTTGGATATTCTATGAAAATGTTACCATTATGTGATTGAATACTCAATGAATTTGTAACATATGTTTATCTAATTACTTAATAAACTTGTATCATTTGTATATTTAAATATTCGTCTATTGTATATATATATATATATGTTTCGTTTAGGGCTGGCACCTGATCCCTATTGTTCTCTGTGCAAGAGCCAAGCTGTTTTGGATGGCGGCCACATTCTGTGCTGCAGGGCCCTCCGCGGGTCGTCGTCTGCCGAGCGATATTGGGAGGCAAGAGTGCTCCTGAGGAAATGACTTTTTACTCTCTCGTTTTGTTCCTGTGTTTTTGCTTTTTAACATGTCAATTCACCTCTGCCGTTTGAAATAAATAAATATATATATATATATATATATATATATATATATATATATATATATATATATATATATATATATATATATATATATATATATATATATATACATACACATACAAACACACATAGAGGCCGCCCGGCCTGTGTAGGGGGCAGTGAACTGTCCTTGCATTAGAAAGGTTCTGGTTTCGAATCCCGGGCAAGACATGGATGTTCTTTTCTTCTCTGTACTATTTGCCCTTGCTGTGGAAGCGACGTTGGCCCACCTAATATGGTGCCCCTGTAGGAGAGGTCAACAAGATCGCCCTGTAAATGCCCTGAATTGACGGATGTTAACACAGGCTGGCATTAGGGGAAGAAAAAATATATATATATTTTAACATGTTTAGTTTATTTTTTTCAAATGTTTAGCTTCGCATTAATATAACCTTCATTCAAAGACATATGTACTATAGAAAAATTTTGTAGGCAAAAGTACACAATAAATTTCATTTTTTCGGCCTTTAGTTGAAATTAAATGAATCGGTTATTATTAATAGAAAGCTCAGAAATTTATAATTCCTCATCAAGTTAAATAACTATTTCGTTTTATTATTCCAAGCGATTATCAGCTATAAATCGTCATTATATAAACTCCATTATTCTAAATTGATCAGAATAAAATTTTTTAATCAATGAACGCATAATTTTTTTATCTGAAAGCTAATGAAATATACATTCATTGACAATCAAAATCTATAAAACGTTTCAAAACCATTTCTGACATTTAATATCTATTTCACAACTACTTGTTCTTATTTTCCTCTTTTACGATGAGAATATTTTCAAAAACCATAATCCTTCATTGCGGTGTGAAATCAGGTATTAATTCAAATTAAGCTGTAAAAGAATTGTCTTCTAAGGCATTGAACTATGCAAAATCAAAATGGCGCCAGGAACCAAATAAAGTTCGATTTAATTTCGCCCATCGTTTCGGCGAAAATAAATAAAAATGGGGAATATTTAATTGCGTCTACCGTTCACCCATTCCATTTTCTTTTGTTTTCTTTAACTTTCCCTGCATTTATCGAAATTAGGATTTTAAGAAGTATTCCATGAGAATTCTTTCTTTCCTTGAAGGGCTTGGCTTCTTTTTTCTATAATCCTTTGGCCAAGTCCGATCAGAGGGTGTTGTTCTAGATACTCAATCAGAGAAGTTGACGAATCTATTCTTTTTTCGCTTCAGTGTCGTGTTTACAGTTATTTTGCTGCGCGTGTTGGCGAACAAACGAAACATTTTGTGGATGTGTCGAACATAAATCATGTTGGAATAAATATTGACCTATGTGTGTAAGTATATAATACATTTCAAAATATGTATCTCACATAAAATAAATATTTCTTTCTACATTTTCAGAAATTATAATATTTTGTAATGTGAAATAATTTAAATTAACTTAAAAAATTTTTTATATTTCTTACGTTGCCAAATTTTAAATATATTTTATATTATTATAAATACAATGAAGTTTCTGTTATGAGAAACCAAAACCTCTGAAAATTCTTAAATAAGATAACACAATTCACCAATATAAAATTTCAGGGATTTCATTTAGAATTTACTTACGTAGAAAAAAAATCAAACGTAATTTTTTTATGTTTAGCTTTATTTTCTACAGGGTATAAAAAATTTTTTCTACGGGATATGATTTTATTATTAATTTTGAAAAAAGAGTATACTAAATATATTTCGTCAAAATCCACATATAAAGCAAATATATCAATGGATAAATATTGTATAATTTGATTCAACTTTTTTTTCCAACTTAAACACCTAATATTTAGAAGAGGTTCATTTTCATGCATATGTTTTAAATATTTTCCAGTTTCACTCAGCTTTTCCTTCTGAATTAAATATTTAATATCAATAAGAAAGAAAAGTTCAGTTGCATGCATATATTTTAAATATTTTCCAGTTTCACTCAGCTTTTCCTTCTGAATTTAGTATTTAATATCAATAAGAAAGAAAAGTTCAGTTGCATGCATATATTTTAAATATTTTCCAGTTTCACTCAGCTTTTCCTTCTGAATTAAATATTTAATATCAATAAGAAAGAAAAGTTCAGTTGCATGCATATATTTTAAATATTTTACAGTTTCACTCAGCTTTTCCTTCTGAATTAAATATTTAATATCAATAAGAAGAAAAGTTCAGTTGCATGCATATATTTTAAATATTGCACAGTTTCCCTCAACTTTTACTTCCAACTTAAATATTTAATTATTAATAAGATAGATAAGTTCAATGCATGCACATGTTTTAAATATTTTACAGTATAACTCAACTTTTCCTAAAACTTAAAAGCATAATATTTATAAGCAAGATAAGTTCAATTACTGGCATGTGCTTTTAAATATTGTACTATTTGACTCAACCTTTTCGTCCAACTCAATAAGATAAGTTCAATTGCATGCATATGTTTTAAATATTGTAAAGTTTGTCTCAATCTTTTCTTCCAACTCAATAAGATATGAATCTCAGTTTACCACATGTGTTTGTTTTTATAAAATATTCCAAAAATGGTTTTTTAATTTAATTTTTTATGCAACAATTGAAGTTTTTTCATACATTTTGAAGCATGAACTTTTTTTTCTTTTTCTCGACTCAGTATGGTGCATTCAAAAACCTCAGTTGCTCCTTACAGATGCGATTAAAAATTTGTAGAGCTTGGATTGAAAAGTCACTTTCATATTTGATGTACGAATAACATAAAAATTGTGCGAAGAAACTTAATTTTGCTGCTGAGACATGAAGAAGCAACTAAACTTATCTAACAAATCTTAATCGCCTTTCTCTCATAATCCATTAAAATTGGAAAGATAATTTTGGCTCCCACTGCACGTTAAATCAAACACAAGCAAGAATTACATTAAATATAATTTAATATTTTCATGAGTGCGTAATATTTACTTATCTAGAAATCAAAACTACAAAAAGAAACTACACAACTGAAACTACAGAAACTCCGTAGCTGGTGGAGGGTATGCATATATGTTACTGAATTTCGTTACATAAATAAGAATTTAAATAACGAAACTAGCTTAATTCTTCTTTTTATTTTTCATCTCTATTTATACAAAAAAGTTTCCGCAAATCGATGTTTTTTACCCTTCGAACTTTAATTTTTTAGTCTCACATGAACATTTTATTTTATATTTTATAACCGTCGTTGAACAGTGGACCTAATTTTGAGTTTAAGACTACCAATGTTCATCTCCGAAGTTTTGTAATGTGAACCTAAACTAGAAGATAAGACAATCCTAGATCAAATAATGGGAGAAATTTGCCTTCGTGGAGGACTTTTTGATGGTGCTAACCCGCGTTTGCTTTACATGGAGAGAAAAACCACGAAAACCTCATAATTTCAGCCTAACGGCCAGAGGACTCAAACCCGTGATCCATCTTCTACTGAGAATATTTTACGTCAGTATTGTGTCGCTGCGATCTGGATGCGGAATTCGTATCTACCGGATTTGAACCCATTTCACCTCATTGGGAGGTGAACGCTCTATCCCCTGAGCAACCACGGCTCGCAATTGAACATTGGATGTTTTGTTCAAAAAAGTATGTTAAAAGGTATGAGCTTGCTGATAATGCTCCTGATAATAATTCGATGTTAATAATGCTCTGCATTCATTCCCTCGATGATTATTCTTGTGAAACAAGCGATGAGCAGCTACATCAATGCTTAATACTTTTTTGTTTTTAATACTTCTGATTTATTGCTAAAATGAAAGATTTGTGGAAAATATAATGTAGCTAATTTCCTTTTCTTGACTGATAGGTACATTCATACGTTTTCATTGATAAATTTTTTTCCTTGAAAATATGATTGGCATGTTTCACTCGGGCCTGTGTTTTGTAGACTAACATGCCTGGCAAGATATTTTTCAAACTTTGCATAATACTACATTAAATGAGTTAATTCATAAATCAAATTGAGAAAACACAAAGCAACTTTTTCTAAAAGAGCTTCTTCGGCCGAGTGGTTTTGCCAAACTGCCAAAGGCTCTATAGCCTGGAGGTAGCGGGTTTCAAACCCGCCTAAACCTGGATGTATCTTTGCGCTATCTGTTCTTTGCACTAAAGGCTTATAAACCGTTTTCGTAATGAACACACAAGCCTGTAATTGTATGTGAAACAATAAATTAAAGTTTTTTTTAAATGCAGTTTTTTAGATATATTTTGAAAAGAATGTGTAGTTTTCTACTTTAAAGAAATCCAAAAAAAAAAATTTCTGGTGAAATAGGAACCCATGCTTGCTTTCAACCTATCCAAATATATATGCAATATATATATCCATAAAAATGAGGGTTAGCCGTAATAAAGGAAATATGATCTCAATTCTTTAGTCCTTTTTCCTTAAATTTTTCAAAGGGATCTTTTTTTACTTAACTATTCGATTGAAGTAAGGTTGAAAGCAAGCATGGGTTCCTATTTCACCAGAAAAATTTTTTTTTAATTTCTTTAAAGTAGAACACTACACATTCTATTAAATATATCTGATAATTTGTATTTAAAAAAATTTAAATTTATTGTTACACATACAATTAGAGGCTTGTGTGCTCATTACGAAAACGGTTTATAAGGTCTTAGGGCAAAGAACAGATAGCGCAGAGATACATTCCAAAGATATATATATATATATTACATAGAAGCAAAAGCATTCTCTAGAATTTTTCTCTTAGAAAAATTTTTACTATGAGAAAAATTAAGTGATCTACTTATGATTATTAATGTTAATTATATTAATTGATGTTAGTTAATTATATTAGTTAATATTAATGTAATGATCTAATTTAAGTTTTATAAAGTGCAAGTTTATAAAACCCATTTAATAAGAAGAAAAAATACAAAGAAAAACAGGGAAGGAAATAAAAAAGAAGAACATGTGTAAAAGAGAAAAAGAAAAATTTGTATGAAAAATTAATTAAAATTTTAAAATAAAAAAAGTCAAAAAACATAATAACGAGAAGATATATAATATCATGATTTAGTATGATATGCCATAGATATAATAGATGCGGATATAATAGTGAGAACTGACGACTAGATAAATATCTTTTCATTGTTTTTTTTCTGGGTTCTTTTAAATTTCGAAAATATTAATTACTTTTTGTTTATATTGTATAAATATTTTAACAAAAGAAAAGAGAAACTCCCAAAAATATTTCCCCTAAACAATTTATAATAAAAAGCTCGGAAATGCCTTCTAGGTAAAAGCATCACCATTAATAGCATATTTGAAACAGTCAATAATGAGGATACGGTGTATGAATTTCATTCGGGAGAATGGCAACAACAATTCGAGCAGAACGAAGATCACTGAATTCTCCCTGCTTTCACTAAGCTTTAATTCTATTACTATTTTTGATCTCTAAAAAGACAAAATAATTGCTTATAATTGTATAGCTACCAGTACTTAAATCACTTTCCTTTATAAACTGAGAATCATTTAGAAGATAAAAAATGTTCCAGTCAAGGCATTTTTTTAATCAAAACAATCAGGACAGTTTTTTAAAAGATTTTTATTGCCTTTTTATTTTATATCTTTTTACATTATTGTATTTTACCTTCATTTTGCAAAAAATATTAACTCTTTGAGAGGCTTAAAATTCTTTTTAAAAACAAAACACCAGAATTATCAAAATTATTTTAGTTTAGTAGAACAATTTATTTAAATGAATTTTTTCATTACTCTTACATTAATTTTTTTTTCTCTGTGGTTAATGTCGAAAAACTCAACCTTTCAAAGAGTTAAGATGTATATAGTAAGTTTTCATAACTCATAGTTTTTACACTTTAAATGCACCATTTTTTCCGATTGGTAGTGAAATATTTATTGATTTAAAAATTATCTTTGTGGAAAAGACATTTTTGAGAAATGTTACATTTTTAATTTCCCTTTAATGTTAAGATATACGTTGGTGAGCTTTAACACATATGTTACAAATTACTACAAATATAAAACAAATTGTTTTTAAACGTTAAGCAACCACTATTATTCAAGCAACGAAGAGCTAAAGTAAATCATTTCACTTTAAACACAAAGTTTGAATGTTTAAAATTTCGACACCCATTCCATAACTACTGAATATTTTTATTTTGTAATGGAAACCTTATGTATACGTTAATATTTTTATCTTTGTTTAAAAGTCAATTTATGATCATTTGAATGACCACGACACATAAATAATTTAAATAAATTTATGAATATGCTAACAATATTCGTTAAAAATGTTAAGTGTTCGCATAGTCAAAATAATTTTTGACTGCGCAAAAATAAATTACAATTGTAAAATCAATTGTTATATTATAACCCCATCAATGTATCGTAACCAGTTTGTGTATAGCTAAACGCTAATGCCCTTTTCACAATACAAGTTTATTAGGTCGTTTATAAATATGTTAATTTTTAAATATCATAGCTGTAAAAAATCCTTTTCAACTAAATGTTAAAGCAAATATTTTTCTACTAAGATCTAGGGAAAATATGCTAAAAGCTGGAGCAAATGGCAGATCTGTTAATGTATTCAAAACTCAAAAATAATGTTAATCATTTTATTGTTTGAAGTAGTAAGGAAAGTAAATTGAAAAACAAACTCATTTTTTAATTATTTTCGATGGCAAAAATTGCAAAACAATTTTACTTCCGGCTACTCTTACTATCACAAATAATAAATTATTTATCGTTTCCGGTCATATGACTTCTTCAAAATTCTACGTTGGAAAGAAAAAAAAACGATTTCATTTCAAATATTATTTCACCATATTTAAATATCATGCGCTACGGTAGAATGGGTTTTCATGTATTAATTTTGATATTTACGTGGGAAAAAGTGACAGATAAAAATAGTGAATCGTGATATGATAAAATTATGAATAAGTGATGTATTTTATCATCTTTTCACAATTCAGAATATTAAAAATCTGTTTCTGTAATAATCTATTATACTCATTAAGCAACATAATTTCAGTTCAAACTGGGCTTTTCCTTACTAAGAAAAAGAAAGAAAAAAAGGGTAGTAAAACTACTTCATTTTTTTCTTCTTTTCGGGAGAGAAGTAAATTCAGCCAGTCTATTCAGTGCACTGACAGCCAATTCTTTTTATTAAATATAAAATACATATAAAACCTTATAAGTAAATATCTGTTAATATTTCGAACACATCCTACGTATTTCCGATTGATAACATTTTGGATTTATATTTATTTATTTGATGTAGCATCTATATTTTTTTCTTAAATATTAGTATAAAAACATATATTAATAAGTAAAAATTTATATATTAATTAGTATAAATATTATTAATTAAAAAATTTTGTAATCCTAAACGGGCATAATATTACAAAAGAAAGAAAAAGGTTATGTTAAGAAAACGAAATCATAAAGAATAAAGAAAGAAATTAACGAATCATTCTTTAAACAGTTGAGACCATTTTGTGTACAGCAAATTTATCAATTAAAGATAATATGAAATGGGATGCAAAGTATCAAAGTTAATAAAATATATGTAACAATTTATAGCAAAATAGCGAATTAGAGTTATTAAAAGAATTTATAATTCAATAAATGAGCTAATTATGAGTTCTATAAAATAATTATTCGCTCATTCATCTGTATATATTCATTCTATATACATATTAATATTATATGATTCTTTGCCCATTTATTACTTTGCTCATTCAATTATTTGCTGAGCTTGTGGAAGATTTGAGTTTGATTTTGATATTTTGAGATATTTTTGAGATATTTTGAATTTTGATTTAGTAAACTTGATTTACAACGACATTAACCATCTTGACATATAAACAATTTAATAAATAAAACTACCTGATAAACATGATGAGAAGTTTTGCACAACGAAATATTCATTGCCCATCTCAATTATTCTATTACCTCAAATATTCTCAATTATATTATTCTTTAAAAACTGTAGAAATCTTTCACTTCAGAATTTTTTATGTAAATAATTATAATACATAATTATTAATTGAACAAACAATGCTCCAACAATAAAAACTATTTCAAAGAGAAATGATTACAGTTAGGTGAAAAAGAGAGTGACTGCATTAGAGTGAAGAAGAGAGTGAATGCATTTTCAAGAGAAGTAGCTGCATTTTTACCTTTTTTTTTTTTTTTTTTTTTTTTTTTTAGGCTAAAAAATGTAACATTTTTTATTAAATCGAATCAGTATTTTAATTTACAAAGTTGTTTGATAAGTAAACATTAAATGTAAGCTGAGAGACACTAACAGTGATATCACGTGCGCCTAAAAATGTAAGAAATTGTAGAAACTTACTTTTTTATATTTATTTAACCAATTTAATTATTCAGTCATAACTACCACCTGCTATTAACATTGTAAATTCCATACATTTAAAATAAAAATATCCCATGCATGTAGTAAAATGAGAAAAAGTTGCTGATTTAAATCAACTTTGATAGATTTTTGCTTTTTATTCGTCACCGCTTTTTACCCTCTTAGACGCACATTCTACAATCGTACTGAAAAATTTACAAAATTCCATTAATCATCAACATTTTGGTTTGAAACAAAATTCTTAAAGCATATCTGCCAACTTTTACGAATTTCTTGTAAGTTGGCAGCTATGCTTCGAGAAATTTATGCCACCTTTTTATATTTTAAATTTTCATATTTATCAGAGCAATATTAACAATAGTATATAATAGTACAACAGTATATAATAAGGAGTAATATATAATAAGGAGCAATATTACTTAACTTTTAGAAAGTGACGTTTTACACAAGCCTTTGAATTATTTGGAAGTAATAATAAGTAAAAACCCTATAAATCAACTTTACAAAACCAAGAGGCCGGGATAGCCTGGTTGGTAAGGCGTTGGGCCCATGTACAAGAGGTCGTGAGTTCGTTCCCGAAGACAATGGCTCAAAATGGTGACTGGTCCGAAAATTTTCTTGCAATAGAAAAATTTCTGTTGATTCTTGTGTTCGTAAATTTTATAAAAAAGTTATGCTGATCACCATTTAAATAATTAAAATATTCATAAAACATGCCACCTATTTTGAATTATTTCTTTCTGAACCTTTTAATGTATTGACTAAATGAAACAAAATTAAGCGATTTTTAGTTCTCTATTTAATTAAGTCTCTTGTAAAAAAAACAAAGTAATTAGCATCTTTGCAAACGTGTCTTTAAATAACCAAGTTGGTATTCATCATTTGAATGAAATCTACATTACGTATTATTTTTCTCAGTATTTATTAATTGATTAATTATGAGCAGGAAATAGATATAATATTGTGGAATTGTTTGTTTTTTTTACCGTGGAAATTGTCTAAAATAGTTTTTCTTTCAGATACAGAACAAGAGGAATGGCGTCTTTAAGGAAAAACTTACCACTTTTAATAGGTACGTTAATGGATAAAAATATTACATAAAAAAAAGTTTAAAAAGTTACATACTTTTTTTCTATTAATTAATTTATTTTTATTGATATAGCACTGACTTTTATATCTTTCAGGTTTTCTAAACGCCATAGTTTGCAATTCAAATGTAAGTATATTTTTTAAACTGCCGTTGTTTGCATTTAAAAAAATTTTTAGAATCTAAAAGTACATAATTGAACTTTGATAGTGTAAGAATCAAGTTGATATAATTGATTTTGAAAGTGATGTGCATAACATAAATTTGTTTTTAAATGAAATTTATAACCACTGTGTGTAGTTCATATTTTAAGGTCCTGATAATATCGGGGAACAAATATTTTGTTACATTTATTCAAGTATTTGATCATTCCTAATTCGGGTGTTCAGATCTGAATATAATTTTATTCAGAAAGCTACATATATTTTATAAATTATATTTTCAGTTTAGTTTATTTTTTGTCTGAATGTACAAATTTATAAAGAGTGCACAGATTACATACGCACATACATACATGTACATAATTATAAAGAGCGCACATACATACATAAACACTTATTTGCTCCTACGGAAAAAACAATTAAAAACAAAAAAGTGTATGACCTTAATATACCACATCATAAAATGGATTGTATTATCGCCTACTTTCTACTACTGCCTACGTAACAGAGAAGTGAGGACATTCGGGAGGGTTTAAGAAAATCTTGCTAATGTCCTAATAGTAAATTATTAAGACTTTATTATCCAAATTGAGGATTAAGTAAGATGTGGGGTAGAAACTTTTGAGTTTAATGTTAAGTTTCACTTTTTGCGTATTTCGCCATATTTCGGGCAAGTTTTTAAATGAACTGAAAACTTTTCTGCTTAGAATTATAAAATTCATTTATTCAAAGATTCCATGTAAAAAATAATTTTAAATAACCATTTATTATTTTTCAACGATCACCGAAAATTTTTTAAATTGTAACGTATAAAAATTTTTACACCATTTTAAATTTATTAATTTAAAATAACAAGATATAAAATTTGACAAAAATAATTTTAAAAAACATTTTGTGAAATAAAAGTTTAAAAAATGTGCGTGTTTTTAATTATTGTTATTTTCAGTATTTTATCACAACTATTCAATTCTTAATTTCTTTTTCCTAAAAACAAACAAGGAAATCGTATATATCACAATATATATAAGCATTGTAAATATCTGTCTTTGGACCTCTTCCTATAATAGAAACATTAAGGGCACATTCAATGTTTAAAATTTAAGTTTAATAACAGAGAGTATTAAAACTAAAATGGAAAAACTAGATGACCTGAAAGGACACTTTTTCTATTATTTAAGATTATAAAGTCGGAAATTAAAGAATTAAGGGACCCCTTCTGACCTAAAGGGGACTCTATTTTTCATCTCCCCCTCTTCATTCATACAAAACTAATGAAACTTATTTATATTTAAAGTATTTTTCACTATTGTTCGAAATGTGTTTCATTGACCTTAGTTACCAAACTATAAATTTTAAGTTTTCAATTATTCTAAATTTTTTTAAACTTTTCGAAGTTTAAGTTAGAAAAATGCTTAAAATCATAAAATTTCAAGGTTCAATAGAATACACTTTAATGAGCAAAAGAAAACAAAATACATTGGAATATTAAGTACTTATTAAATAAAAAAACTGCATTCATATAATTTTCTGTATGGTAATATGGAGGAAATATAATCTCTTTTCCTTACAGGACCTTTACAGGAAAAGGGGACCTTTAAGATATTTTGCATTAAAAAAAAAAATATTTATTTGATTTAAGTTAAGCTTTTGTTTACATTGCATTTTTTTCTCGAGAATTTATCAATCAATCCTAGATATAAACTGTGTCGTGAAAATAACCTTTAAACACTCTTTTAGTGTCAGTTATTTCTTGAAGAAATTAATCGTCCTGAGTACAATCCTCAAAAGATAAGTGCCAGTGTATCAAGTGCCATCATCGACCACAGGGAAATAAAGCCAGTTCTATCAAAAAATGTGCCAAATAACCAAAGAACGTTAGATTTCCTTCAACAATTAAAGAAAGTGTCCTCACTTCAAAGCAAAAACGAATCGTCATCAGTAGGAATTCAAAGAAGATTTTCGGAAAATGAAGACCATGATAGTTATCATAGAAGTATGGAGGATGAACCCGATGTGATGCTGAGAAAACCAACAGACCTCATTGAATACCTAGGTAAAATTTTTTAATCAAGTATTATTACTTTGCAATACTATCTACTTTACTATCTCCGCACAGATCTTATGGAAATTAATTCTCTATCAAATTGGCTGAAAATTTATTATGTTGTAGTTTTAAACATTCTGAACAAAAGTTTTCATTAACTCACTTTAGTGTCTGTAATGACAGAATCTGACTATCTAAGGCAGTGTTCCCCAACCCCCGGTCCGCGGACCGGTACCGGTGCGTGGATCAAATGGTACCGGGCCACCCATTACATTGAAACTGAATTTAGATTGCTAGGTCTATATCCCAAATTAAAAATATCTGTGTTCCATTAAAATTTTATTTATTTAAAAAAAAGGGGTCCCCGAAGGTAGTGACATAATGTTTTTAATGTTTGTAATGTATCATTGTCTCCAATTACCCCCAGATGGAATCGTCTCATTGCAAAGAAACGAGCTCAGGGTTCTCATAGATTTAACGTTCTAGTAAGTTAAAATGTTAAATCACTTTATATTTATTTTTTGGTGTAACTGTATTTTATTTTGAAGGCATGTTTAAATACAATTAAATAAATAAATCAAAATAATCTAAAATATAAACAATCATCGTCACCCCCAGCGGGCCGCAGTGAAATTATCCAACGTTGACAGGTGAGCGGTGAGAATAAGGTTGGGGAACACTGATCTAAGGGACCCAGTACAGTTCTTATGAAAATTAATTCTCTGTCAAATTAGCTAAAAATTTATTACGTTGTAGTTTTAAACATTCTGATCAAAAGTTTTCATTGACTCCCTTTAGTGTCTGTAACAATAGAATCCGACTATTTAAGGGACTCAATACAGTTTTTATTAAAATTAATTCTCTATTAAATTAGCTGAAAATTTATTATGTTGTAGTTTTCAACATTCTGATCAAAAGTTTTCATTGACACACTTTAGTGTCTGTAAAGATAGAATCTGACTTTATAAGGGACTCAGTACAGTTCTTATGAAAATTAATTCTATCAAATTGGCTGAAAATTTATTATGTTGTAGTTTTAAGCATTCTGATCAAAAGTTCCGATTGACAAAGTTCAAAAATGGATAATTCCCGAGATACGGAGCCTCAAACATAAGAGATATAGGCAACGGTGCTTGGTGAGTCAATTATTTCTTGATCTCTACAATCAGAATTTATTTTCAAATACAATTTATAGCTAATAGTAAATTTAACACTTTATGACATGAACCGCTTTTCACTTTCACAAAGCTATGCCTTTTCTCCATATTGACATTTTGCACCATTTTCAGGATAAGCTTAGACAGCTCTGACTTCAGATAAGTTAAACTTGGTGTAACAGTTAAGAGTAATTGTTGTAATCTCACAGCAGTTTTAAAAATGGCATATTATTCGCAAAAAAGCATCATTTCATTAAGACGACGGAGCCTTCGAAAAGTAGCGTTAGCATTTTGAAAAATATATTTTTTCCAAAAATTGAACGATGGCGTTTAAAGAGTAAAATTGACGACAAAGCGGTATGAAATATGACACTAAATTTTGCATAATTCCAATTAATTCTAAAAACAAAATAAATGCCTTGCCACTCGCATTTAAATAATCGTATTTCATTACATTCTTCAAAAAGAAAAAGAAAACTGATAATTTAATTTGTTCTTTTTTTTTTAACTTTTTGACATCCCTGCTTACCAAAATATATTAATTTATAAGCACAAATAATTCGATCTTAAATTATGTATTTACATTAGATTAAGTATTGTACATTAGAAAACATGAATTCAGCCTAAATGGTAACTGCCTACCACTTTTTTTCTAAAAGATAATTTCAGCATCACTACAAAGTATTACACTAATTCAACGAATGGATTAGGTGCCGAAACATTAATTTAAATTGCACACAGGGCCTAAATCGCCTAGGCCCAATATGCACGGGCCTAGGACCCACAATTTCTGAAGGACCTTAAAAAATAAGTATATGTTGGCTAGCATTGTGTTGGTTTAAGTACTAAAAAAAAAAATTATAGCTTACAATAAACTATAATTCAGCTAATCAGTGACTTTTAGCAAAAATCGCTGATTTCAATTATTTGTGGTCACCTAACTATTTTTATTTTGATTTTTTGTTTTATATTTTGCTTTAATTTATAGATACATAAACTTTTTCTTAGAAAATAATCTTCAATTGTCTGCTTTCAAAATTTCGTAAGAATGTTTCTCTTGAATCATGCAGTTTAATAGATTCTTTTTGATTTTTAGGACTACTGTTTAGTAATTTAATTTCAAAAATGTCTTGTAAGGGACCCGAAAAATCTGGTGGGCCTTGGGCCTGAATTTGTCTTGATCGATCGCTGATTGTACACACATTTTTTGCAAATCTTTAATTATTTTTCTTTCGAAAAAAAAACACTTAAAAATCTTTGCAGATACGGACGAATATAAATAAAATGTGATAATTATTTTCGTTTTAATTAAAAATTTGTTTTACATGCATTTTCTCAAAATAGGAATTCCGAAATTTAAAAAAAAAAATTAAACCGGGGTAAATTAAACAACCTACTTTTTAATACATCTATTTTTTAAAATAAAAAATAGCTAGAAATAACATAAAATAAAACATCAAGCTAGAAATAACATAAAATAAAACTATTTTATAAAACGAACTCATCAACCTACATTGAGTATGGAAATAACTTTCAAGATTCCCAATTTGTATCTCACTTTCCGCATTCTAGTATTTTTAGAATTTGATTTTATGGTAAAAAAAAAAAACATTTAATTGACTTTTTTAATTGATATTTGACTTTTTTAAGCTTTCAGCATTCATCCATCAATAGTTACTCTTCGAAAGAGCGTGGGAAAAAAATTCTGACGAAAAAGCAAATGCAATTTACTGATTCCGTATCCTCTTTAAAAATAAAAGGCGGTGGTTCAATCAAGCGGAAAGTTTGTTTTTGCGAATTATTTAGTTATATTGATTAAATTACTCAATATTGTTGAATAATTGATTTCCGTACGGCTGAAAAACTTTATTCAGGGTAGAAAAATTGCACATATTAGAAATTTAAAGAGAAGTATTTTTCTTATTTTATTTCTTATTTTTAAAGAATGAAATTACGTATTAACCGTTTAACTTTTTTCATTATTTTGTATTAATTTAGATCAAAATAAGTATAAGATATTATATTTAGCATTTTAATAATTTATGGTTACATACCTGCCAACTTGTACGGTCGTTGAAAAAGATTTTACAAAATGGTAGTAAAACAAAAATTAAGTTTCGACGAATTTTCTAAAAACAAAACTATTAGCCATTAAATAGATCTTATCTACATATTTTATTAAATTATTGATTCGTCGTGGTAGTTTAAAATTTTTTTTGAAACTTTAAGCTTCAAGATTTAGTACGCCAAAACGCGTTGCTACCACTTAGAAAATTATTTTTCAATGGCAGTACAAATTGGCAGCTATGTGTGCATGAAACACTGGTGTCTTTTTCTACGTTAAAGGTAAAATCTTCCAAACACGGTTCACTTCCAAACAATAATGTTTCAAATTCACATTTATTTGCAGTTACTCAGTTTAAGAGAAACAGTTATTCATCACAGGTTTTTTTTCTTATTAAAAAATCAATTATTGATAAATTTTTGCATACAAGTGGGGGAAAATTTTTAAACTACTTTTTTTGAATTTTATATTATAATAAAAAAATAAGTACAAATATAAATTCAGATAATCTATTGTTTTACCGATAATTTTCCGATAAAATGTTTAGTAACTATAAGACTGTTTTTGAAAATTAAAAAATATCGAAATATATTTTTGCATGTAATTAGAGCGCCAGAAAAAATATAAAAGGGGCACCGGTGTCCGAACCATCAAAGGGTCAAGTTTTTCAAATTAGTTCATTATAAAAAAAAAATTCTAATATTAAAAAAAAGAACAAGGACATGCGTTTCCATCATAATGTAAAAACAATTTAGCAATCCCACAAAGTAAAACTCATTTGCAGAAAAGAATTTTAATATTTATTTTTAAAATGTTTAAATTATTTTTGCTATTATTTTTATTGATAGACATTTTTTATTCATTCTATATCTTTTACTAATATTTTTATTATTATTTTTTATTCTATTCACTTATAATTTTTACGACGACTTTTAACACATATTTGGTTGCATAAAATTATAGTTTCTGGTTCCGCTGGAAAAATTAATTCTTGTCACATTGCGCGATTACCATTCCAACTTCGACAATGAACTTTTTTTAAATTTAATTAATAAATGCATTTAATAAATTAATACACTTAATTAATTGATTCATTAATTTAATTTAAATTTTGGTTACTACAAAAACCTGTTAACTATTTTTTGTAAAGGGATTATTTAGCAACAATGCGAAAAAAAAATTTATATGTTTTTAGAATTTCATACGTTTGTTTTTATTCATTATTTCAATTTCCAACGTTGAGTGAACAAAGTTTTAAATAATATTTATAAAAGTAATTACAATTTATAAGAAAATTATTTTACCGTTTAATAATTCTAAATTAGTAACTAAATACAATGATATATAACAAAATACCATACAAAATAGCACAATAAAGTAATATAATACAGTTACTATATATTTTATTTTATTTTATAACAGTCGTGGAATAGCCGTCTCAATTTTTTAGTTTACTACTACCAATGTTAAATTCCATAGCCTTGTAGTTTTGAATCCAATATGGAAGTCAAGGGAAGTCCTGAATCAAGTATTCAGAGAAATTCGCTTTTATGGAAGACTGTTTGATGAATGATGAAACTAACCCACATTTGCGTTGCATCAAGAGGAAAACCAACGCAAAATTTAGATCGACTAAAATGAGGAGATGATATTAATAACTATTTTTCAGAAATATATAGTGAAAGAATTGAAATCCTTGTGAATGAATCTTTGCGTAAGAGAATGTGTCACTTAAGAGAATTGATAATTGACGGGCTAGGCTTACTCGAAATAGAATGGAAAAGACAGTTGCTAACGTAAACAAATGCCACGTTTTAACAACCAATCAGAATCGTTACTTGCAGGTATCCCATTCTGAAATAATTCTACAGAAATGCAATATTTGTATAAGAATACTTTTTTAATTACGGTGAAAAACGGTGGTTTTTAACTCCTCACCTCTCCTCACTAAGAACCTCTCCTGGTCGATCCAAATGTTGCATGAATAAAAAGGACACCATTTTAAAAACTTAAAGTACAATTTTGCCATACAGTATCTTCTAAAACATTTGCTGCAAAAGAAATATTGCTTACATAGAGTTAGTATAAAATGTTTATATATTTTTGTTTCACTAGTGTATCTTTTTTGAGGAATGTCTACGTCTAAATTCCAAATATCGGCTAAATGTTAACTATTTTTGTATTGGCAAAAATTAACATAACAGTTTAATGTTAATCCTAACAATGCGAAAACACGCACACTAAGACTATCATACATCCACAAATTCTTTTTATTTTTATTGTTTATTCGTATATTTATTTCATACGATTAATTAATAATAAGAAAAAAAAAGTATTCCATTATTTAACCTGATGAAACAGTTCACAGCGCAACATTTATTCATTCGCAAATACCAACAGAAAAATTAACCTAAAATTCAAAATGTTGTAAAAAAATTAGTAAATAATTAAACCACATATTAAAGGAAAGTATTGAATAAACTGTATTTGCATTTTTTTTTTTTTTCCTTAATAAAAAGAATCCAATCACATCTAATTACTTTCTAGAAATCTACTTATTATTTCTCACGAAATATGATAAAAACAATTTATGAAATATTTGATAAATAAAAAAAACTAAATATTTTATAGCTTTGTTTACTTCAAATTTGACAACAAAATAATTAAAATACAAAATTAAATGAACTTGAACGTAGTAAATATGTCAATCAAGAAAAAAATTAAATATGTAAAAATTATTTAATTCTTGAGGTAGTTAGTTTTACATGATTGATTACAATGTAATTAGGTCATTATTAATGTGGTGAAATATTTGCTCTAGATACTTTTTATCCATTTTTTTTTTTCGATGTCTCATAATAGATAATACTTTTTCATCGTTGTAATCCTTTGGTTTAAGTAACTCAATATAGCTTCCGTTCTATTTCAAGCAATATAGATGGTAATCTTCTTTTAATAGCAACGGCATGCGTATGATTATTTAAGTAATATGCACGCGCGCCAATTTGTAGTGACACTTATTGGTTTAATGTCTTCTTCCATCTTTACTTCTTTTACATTTCTAATACTAATCACCAAGTGGTTTTTAGACATTCAACTATCGGATTAATTTCCTTGCGCAATGCGTGCTCAGCGACACCCTAATCAATAATATTCAGAAAATATCTAAATTGTATAATATATATCGCTAATTTCCCAATTTAGCTCATTTATATAATTTTTTGGAACCGGGATAGCCTGACTATTAGGGCATTGAGGCCATGCCCGAGATCTCGTGAGCTCGATCGCCGCCGGCCTATGACTCCCCGTGTACAAAATGGTGACTGGTGCATGCTGAATGTGACAGGGTCACAAAGTCCTTTAAGTTCCCACGGCAAATCAGTACCTCTGGTGGTACTGGATCGGAAATCGATTTTGCTCAGGTTCAGGTCCAAATTACAATCGGCGAATGAATGGTGTGTGAATGTGTCCTCCCTGTGAAACGGGATATGACGCGCGTATATTGTATATTGCTCTAGTGAGAGGGAAATAAAATTAACCGCACCGTATCTTATATAATTTGTACATTTGGTAATATTATCATTTCAACACTCACAATAATATCGTACAAGATACATGTCTTAATCGATAAAACTCGTGGTATTACTATATTATATTAATGACTGCTATTGACATGCGATTAATAATTCTCTCCACATTACTATATACAATTTGTTTAGTTGTCGATATTGGTCATGATTTTATCATTTTGAACAACTTCTCGTATTTATCCTACAAATAGCTATCGACTATTCATATTATAAATACAAATCTTACGAATATTCGACATTTATAATAGTTGATAATTGTTAATTTCCTATTTATCATAAGGCATGGTATTCACGATGTATCGTGAGAATTTTTAGAACACTGATATTTAACGATATATCTCCTAAAAAATGAAGATGGCGTATTTTTTTCATGTGAAATAGTTTTATTCTCTTTTTTTTTTTTTTTGTTCAACCGTGAATAAAATATATGAAACCCTAAATGGGTCGGGAAAATACGCAGGTTTTCTTCATTTAATGCCTAAGTTTTTGCTGTGTCCTTCAAGTGACGTGTGGTAAAATAGGATGTCTGATCAAATGTGAACGTTTTGCTTAAATTTCATAATCGAGTTGCTCAAAATGCTTTTCTGCAAGTATAGTTTGATCAAATTTCTCAACACTTTCTCGGCACATTCAACGCAACACACTGTTTTTATGCACTTCAGATTGGGCACAAACGTTTGAGATCATCTAACATAATGTTTTATAACACTGGAGAACAAATTTTTTTTCAGCTACATGAAGTTTTTTTTTTTTTTTTTACAGTTCTTAGATATTTTTGCATCGCTGATTTTAAATCTGCAATTGGTTTCTCAAAACTAGCTATAGTTTTATGCAATCTAACTCTTTGCCTCTGGGGCGCGATCAACAGGCACCATTCTAAAATTAAAATATTTCGTACCTTAATAATTAGTTACCATATAATTTCCAGAATTTTAAAAAAATTATACAAAAATACTATATTATGTATTTTAAATGATTTAGTGCTTATATTAGTTAATTAGTCACAGCATTTCAAAGTACTCGGAGTGCAACTGGTTAATAATATAATTCGAACCAGAATTTTTTAAAACTCTCGTGAGGAAATATTAAGTGTCTCTACTTCTCTGGTACGAATTGCGTCGCAGGGTTGCAAAAAACCCACCTACCCAGAAAAACCCACTCTGAAAAACCCAGTAAAACCCACCCTAGAGTGGGTTTTACTGGGTTTTTCTAAAGTTGATTTCTTTTTTTAATCCTCTGTTATATTAAAGAGCTATTCTACTGAAATATATATGTAGTCTAGCCTAAAAAACTGAATCTATGGTGAAAATACTAACAACAATCTGAAAAAAAAAATTTTGACAAATTATTGAAGAAAAATTTATAGGTTTCATATAAAAAACAGAATAATTTGAGTATAAATCATACTATAATAAAAGTTATTTCATTAGGTTTTTAATTCAAAATAAACGCAGACAGAGGATATACATTATAAATCAATCTGGTTATCAGTGTTAGAATTCTTCAATCTTAAATGTCTATGTATTTTAACTAATTTTGACGCCTTTTGTACACCCAGTCTATTTCTCAATTTTGACCAAACCAGTCCACAAGTAGAAAACACTCGTTCCAATGATGCAGAGCTAGCTGGACAATTGCTTAGAGCAAGAATAAAGTAGCAAAAATCTGTCATATCTCTATCATTAGTACGCATTTCAACCAATTTCCACCACTGTGGTGCTCTGAATTTTTTGATTACATCAGTGTTAAACATTCTGGGAGGAAATATTTATATATTTACTCATATATATTATTACAGCTATATGAGTAAATATAGCATTTAACAGTAAATATAACAGCAATGAGTAAATATAACATTTTGTATCTTGATGTCAGAAGGAACTTTTTTCAGACTTTTGCACCAATTTATTTCTATTAATTACACTTTAATTGCCTATATGTTAAATCAATTCATTAAACTAAACTTAATTATTAATATAAACTTTTTTAAAATAAGGTACTTACCCCTGCCCTCTCTTTTGAAAGAAAAAAGCAATAAAATATGAAAAGCCCAATAAAACCCAGAAAAACCCAATAAAACCCAGAAAAACCCACCCGGGTTGGGTTTTTCTGGAAAAACCCGGGTTTTTTGCAACCCTGAATTGCGTGGCTGGAAGAAGGTACATTCATTTCAATTTAAGATTCAATAATCTAAGGTCATGTGCTTCTTATCTTAAATGTTGTTTTCAAGTGAATAAGTGCTGGCCGATCTGTGTAGGGGGCAGGGAACTGTCCTTGCATCTGAAAGGTTCTGGGTTCGAATCTCGGGCAAGGCATGGATGTTTCTTTCTTTCTCCTTCGTGTGTGTGAATGTGACCCGCCCTATAAACGGGTTTGTGGTTGTGTGAATGGTGTGGCAGAAGTCGAATTCTTGACCATAGATGGCGCCACTCAAAAACAAGAACAATCGCACCCCCTCTGCCTAAACAGGCATACGACAAAAAAAAAGTGAATAAGTATGCATATAAATCTAAGAGAGTATAGACAAGTGTAAAAGTGTGTCTATAAACATCCCAGAAAGTATGTAACCTTAAGGCAACCTTGTGTGTGAATTTTCTTTTTATTGTCACGAAAATGTTTGTACTAAAAACCTTTTTTCAATAAAGCAAAAATATTGCAGTTTCAACCTTTCATCCTAAAAGGATTAAAAATTATTTTTAAAGCTCTTTTAAAAAGTAATGTACAATGACATTTTAGCTGACGTCACACTAGCGATAGGATCAAATTGCATTGTCCATTAAAATTTCATGACAAGGTGGGTTTCAGCTGAGTATACCAAGACTTTGCGAAAAGAAACCTTATAATGACCTAGATTTAAGATTATTTTCACCTTGAGACTAGCTTAATTAAAGGATATTTTTCACGCTTGCAAAACATAAGTTAACCTCGATTTAAGGTTTTTATATAGGTGGTTGTTTTCTAAGGTTTTGGATTAGGGTAATGTGCGTAGAATAGAGAAGATTGTCACAAATCTCAATTTAAGGTTAGAAGGTTTACACGTAAACCGCATAACAAACCTTTTTAGGTTTACATTAAAAGGTTTTTGCTGGGTATAAATAAACCTTATTTTGCTATCTGGGCATATACGTTCTATGTAAACAAAACAAAAAACATAAATAAACTAAAAAAATACCATTTGGAAAAAACTCTGTAGTTTTCGCAACAAAACTAATTTCAGATTTGAAACCCCCACATCCAAATTAGGTAAGATCAAGTAACTTGTATAAATACAACAAAAAAAATTGTTCCTCGGAGTAATCTGCTAAATATTATTTGTGTTTAGTATAATGAGCATATCAAACTAATTGTAATTGTTTTCACGCAGATTCCAGTGACCTCTCAGATGACGTAAATCTTGAAGATTATTTTCATGATTCGGTGAGGATTACAAAAGCATCTGATAAAACTCCACAACATAAAAAATCGAAACAAAATCATAAAACGAAACTCATATCAGAATGGAAATTCAAAGGGAAAAATCTCGATATCAGAAAGTACGATTCAGAATGGTTGGCGAATGAAAATCTATCTGAAGAAGTGTTATCAGGGGAAATTAGCATAACTATACCAACAACAGAAGCAACGAAAACTCTAGAAATAGACTCAGAACGGAAAGCAAAACCAGAATCGAAGAAGAAAAAATTGAAACGTAGAAAAGTTCTAAAGTATCCAAATCGCCAACTAAGTAATCAAACAGATAATGTATGGAATTTAACTTCAAAAAAGAAATCTGATACTACAACAAAACCAACATTAATTGTTTCCAATACAACAGATTCGTCCACCAATGGTAAAAATAAAGCAATAGATACTTTCGAAATTAACCGAAAAACAACTCAGATTCCTACTCTTAAGTCTCAAAATGGCAAATCTATAAGGAAAGAAAAAGGCATTAAGATTTCAAGCAATTCTGATTTTAAAAGAATTCCAATTCATTCTACTAATGGAAGTAACAGAAATTTAAATAATGTTGGAAGAACTTATACAGATTCTGGTGTTAAAAATGTCAAAACTTCCGAGCAGAAGACATTGCCACGCAATCAGGAATTTGAAAACAGCTATGACAAGAAGCTTGAAAATAATTTTGACATTGTCCGTGACGGTAATAATAATAATCAAAGCAAGAAGCTTAACTTAAATAGCGAGTTAGAATTTCAAGAGGATGGTATGTTCGAATATGTTAACAATCAAAAAGATTTTAAAAAGGAGAAAAATTCAAAACAGATTTTAGAAAAGCCGCGCATTAAGGGTGTCGTTTACAGAAGTACACAAAAACCTAGAACTCAATACAATTTAGAACCACAAAAAGCTACAGTAGAGATTGAAACTGATAAAGATGACTACAGCAGTCTGACTTCTTCACATTCTAAACTCAATAATCCAGTTAATAAAAAGGACTATATGACCCAAGTTGTTAAACTTTTTAATAACGGTGATGAGATTAGTCATCAAGTAAAAGGAGGTGCATTCGATAACTCAGGAGAAAGCTGGCTTTCTAATTTCCGTAACAATAACCACACCGATAACGATGATTTTTATATGGTAAGCTATAATTTCATGGGCGATGAAAAAAAGCCAGAGAAAGATGTGATGAAATTTACCAAAGGAAGAACTGAATCAGTAAAAAAAGCTTATCAGCCATCAGAGAAAAAAGAATCACCTAAACTCTCTGATAAGACAAAACCCAAAAAGCAGCAGAGCACTGAAGAAATCGATGAAAACGAGAAACCAAAAATCGCAACGATTTACCAGTTTTCAAAAAGACATAGAGAATATCCCCCAATCGAAGATGTTGTAACCAAAAACAAACCAATTCTTACTGGTTCAAAGAATTCTAACTATCGTTCGCCATCAATTGACACAGCTCCTGTTAGCTATAAGAAAAAGCAAGTGAAACAAGTTACTCAGCCCTTATGGGAACAAATGAAGCCATTATCGAATCATCAGTATGACGATGAGGAATTGTTCAATACTTATGAAAAGAAGCATACCAAAGAGCAAAGTACTTTCAACAGACAATCAAGTCCTAAATCGTACATATCTAACAGCTTTCTAACATTCTCCGGTGGCAACAGCAAACCTCTGGATTTGGACTCTCCTTCATTGTTTAGTAAGACACGTCCAATGTTTGGTCCAAAAGCGAAATCAAATAGTGATTCCTCACAAAATGGAAAATATTTTATGCAAATGTTTAAAAGAGTAGGTGATGTAAGTTTAGAAAACTTTGATCCCGAAAACAAAAACATTCCTGACGGAGACGGCTATACATCTTTGATGAAATTAAGTTGGAATGATGACGATCGCCAGGCCCAAGTAGAGAAAACAATTGACACCAGAATACCTGGACACAGAATGAATTTCAATCATCAGTTTCCCAGTCGCAGAGACAATTCGGACACTGAACTGCCCGAAGGATCAGAAACTATTTCAAGCTATAGCTTCTTCCCCGAAGAAGACTACCGATGGCCGACATTTGAACATTTTCCTGAACAGCAACCCGTAGTTTTCCGAACAAAACGTTCCAATCGGGAGAAAGAAAATCAATTTTTTAAGTACCACTACCAAATGGGAGGAGGCAATAATAATATAAATACAAACTTCAGAGATCATTCCGTATTACCAAGTAAAGGAATTTTAAATGGAAAAACAAACTATTTTCCAAACGCAAGAAATACAGCTGCCCTAAGCCGAACTTCATTTTCTCAGTCGAGAAATTCAAGAACTTCACCCAGTCACGAAGTTCGAACATATTATAGAAAACCTGTTGAATCAAACGATAGGCAAAGACTAATTAATGAATTTCACAATAATAATAATTATCGAATGAAATCACCCTTTGACAATTATAATAAACCTGCTCGAGAAACTCAACGTTTTCCAACCGTTCACTCCAACAGAACACCACAAAGAAAATATATTCATCAACACGAAAGCTCCTTTCCTCATATGAGATTAAATACTGGTGGTACACAAAATAATTTGTACCGCAATTCCTATAATTACAATAAAAACAACAATGCTCCTTCACAAAAGACATTTTTTAATCACCGAACACCCTCTGAAACAAAAACTGTTGGATCAGTTGTTCAGCCTGCCAGTGCTTTTCATCATCCGAAATTAGAATCTAAACACAACGAACCCTCAAAGAAGCCTTATACAATACGAATGCAACATCATCACTATCCTTCTCAAAACGATCATTTCAATCACAAGACAACATCGGAATCAAAAGTACTAGTAGATTCCATTCAGCCTTCAAAATTGTATGACAATAGAACAAAAGAGACAATAGCCAGAAGTACTCATTTTTACAACAGGCCTCCAGTTCAAACTAAAAATTATAATTTTCCTTTACCTGAAATTAATATTACACAACCAAAACCAAAGTCTCTCATCATCACACACATTAAACCAAATACTTTTTTTAACAATACAAGAGATTTGACGGAAAATACGAAACATGCTGATGAATTGCTCACACTCAACAAGTTATTCAACAATCCTCCTTCACAAAATCAGAATCTAAAACGAAAAACAGAAACTGAAAAAGACATTTCTGCATTGCCTGTTCATGCATCGAACAATTCATTTATTCATTCTAAGGATTTACCCATTAAAGACAGCAAGCCTTTCAAAATAAATTCTAATTCAAACAAACTGTCCGAGAACTCATTAAGAGTCAAAGAACATGATACAAAGACCAAAAAGGTCCTTTCGCCTAAAACCGAGGATATTCAGTACTCATCCACTGAAACTGACTTTCGCCGTACACCACAGATGCACGGCTTTCAGAAACCTGCAAGAAACACGGCTACTCATCAAGTTCAACCCAAGGGAACATTTAGCAAGAGAAACCAGTTCTCAAATTTAGATGAAACATTTTTGAATTATCCAGCAATAGAAGCTAGACGCTACCGAGATGAACCTCTTCATTCAGTTGATTCGTATCACTTTGAAAATAACTGGCAACAGCATGAAAACTCGCATGTAGTTGAAGGAGATTTTCCCAAGTACAACACCATTCCAAGAACTCATTTCTCGTGCAGGGAAAAGGGTAATCCTGGTTATTACGCAGATCCAGAAACAGGATGTCAAGTAAGCTACATGATTTGAGAAATTATATTATCTATGAGTTGTTCTCTAATAATCACCTTTAATTTTCTCGGTCATTAATTGTTTTCATGGAAATAAGTTCTACCGAAATCAGATACCGAATTTTAAATGTTAAGGTTATAAGTACTTTTAAACTTCGAAAAAATTAAAACTTTGTTAAATTCTTTATTTTTTCATTGTAAAAAACAACTAATTTTTCTATTAAAATTTGAACGTTTATTTTCATTTTTAATGAATCATAAACCGATTTAGACGTATACTTTTTCAATAATCTTTTCTCTCTCTTTTTTTTTCCAACACTAGTCCCGTGTTAAGTGGCTGCTAGTTTGTACATTTCTTTAAACTAATTATTTAATCTCTTGTTATTTATAAAAAATGCATACACAAAATATCACTATAAACTACTACTACTACAAAATACTACTATATACTGCTATAAAACTGATGAAAACCCTGTTAACATTGACATATCCACAGTAGCCATACAACTTGTGTTATACTAGCCTCGTGAAGTCATAATCTCATTATTGGCTAATATAAAAAGGCAAATGAAAAATAACTATTAAATTAGGTAATTAGAATATTCACCTGTTATTAAGCTCCTATTATTAAAAACGATAAACAAAAGGAAAATTATGCAATTACTTTTCCACCACTAAAACGTTGTTTTTGATTTGCAACTTAACAATCAAGTTTTTTTCATGCAACTGCATATGAATTGTAACACAGTTTTACCCACAAAATGGATGATGATAAGAATGGAATAAAAAGGCTGTTGTTAAGCTGTAACTGAATTCTATTTCACTGATAAATCAGTTAAATAAATTACACTACAAATAGATAATTCGTATTATCCATAAATAACTAATAGCCCTAAGAACAATTTTACCTTGACCCCAGTTGGGCTCAAATTTGGCTCAATATGGGTCATATAAGAACATGCATCGAGGGACCAATATTGCGATGTCTAGATTTTTTAATGTTGTGCCTAGAACGGCTTGTATAGGGCCTACATTGGCAAATATTGAACCTATATTGGCTAAATAATGGATATAAAATATCGGGTGAATATGACAATTCTATATAGGACTAATATCGGAAAAATAACGGCCCTTTGAACAATTAAGATTCATGAATATTGGCGCAATGAAGGCTCAAGTTATTTTGCTTCTAGGGAAGTTACGTAAAAATAAAGATCGATTTATTCTGGTAAAGATGCAAAAACAGATCAATGAATTTTTCAAACAAAAATACATGGTGTAATTAAAGCTTAGTCTGTTTAAGTCAACATAGGGTGGGATATTGATGATGAATGCCCATGAGTATGGACAGTATGGACTACGAAAAAAATTATACAATAAAAAATTAATACAAAATTTTGGACACAAAATAAGAAAACGAGCAAGGACAAAAAACACAAGGAAAATGACAAAGGACGAAAATCACCATTATATATCAGAGGCTAAAATGTATTTTACCGTAGCATACGTTTAATATTCATTCCTTTTCCTAGCATTCATTCCTCGTCAAACACATTTTCAAAACAAATCCTAGCAAGTTTAACCATAGCACAAATTGCAAACCGCATACGTCCCCTTCTATTCAGAAAACTTCCTAGTCTCTTCGAATTCAGTAATCCTCTTTTAACTAACCTAATTAGGAAAATTAATTTGCAACTTTTTAATGATTGAATTCATTACGATTATTCATACCGATAGCAAAAATGAATTCTATTTTGATCTAATAAATATGTAGATAGTTAATATTTATTAGATCAAAATAGATTTTGATCTAATAAATATTAACTATCTAATAAATATTAAACGATTATTACGATTTTAATATTTATTTGATCTAATAAATATTAAAATCGTAATTTATTTATTGTACATTATTTATTAAAGGTAGTTCAAAAAGTTCAAAAAATGTTTATTATTTGAAAGCAATTATTTAATCTTTTATAAGCTTAATAAGCTTTTTGATAAAAATCAAAGGAAAGAAAAAGAAACCTCAAAAAGATACGCTTGATGTAATTAACTTAGAGAAGATTTTATTGTGCCCGAAAATAGGTTAATCTACTGGAGAGCTCGTCAACTTTCACTTAACATATTGCCGCAGGGTATAACATATTATATAGAAAGCAAAAGTTATGCTTTACGCTCTGTTGGTTAATTTTTAAGTAGAAATTAAGATGCTATTGACACTGTAATCTTGGAAAATGAAGAACAATCCAAATTTGAAACGCCTTATTATAGGATTAAATAGTCATTAACGGTACGTAAGTCTGAGAAGCAAACCTGACGAGAAATTAATTCGATTTGTCTGTCACGTTGATTTAACCAATTATTGCTCGATTTTATACATTGCAGTAATGAGAAAAGTGCATGTCAGTTAGAAATTGTAATATGCATCAATTAACCACAAACCCATTTCTTTGCACAGAAAACACAATTGCATAGTTTTCTATAGTGCAGTAAAAAGGGTTTTTTACCCATTCTCAGCTGACGTACACTTTGAAATATAAAGTACCTTTTTGGAAAGAGTCGTAGGAAATAAGCTCTTAAAATAAATTGATAACTTATGTTCTACCGTTTTAGTTTAGAAAAATATTGTAAATGTACAGTAATATTGTAAATGTACGTAATAACAGATTAACATATTTTACTGGACACGAATATCTTTGTTTCACGGAAATATTTTTTTTTTAAAAAGGGGCGGAAACAATTGGATTACTTTAAAAATAATATTTGATAATAAAAATACTTGCTAATAATATTTGCGGCTTTCAAATATTTAAATCAAGACTATGTATAGAAATTATTGCATTACGCAACTGGATGCATAAGATAAAACAGTTAAATCATAACAAACACTTCTTCGAGAATACACTATAATATATCCAAATCTACAAAGTCATTGGAAAAAAATGCCATTTTACTATTGGATGCAATATCACCAGTTATAAAAAGGATATATGTTAGGCTTTAGAGAATATAATTAATGATCTTACAATACATAAGTATTAATATTATTCTTTTTATTTTAGGTGTTTCACATGTGCCACGGCTCAGGTACAAAACACTCGTTCCTTTGTCCAAATGGTACACTTTTCAGCCAGTATCTTATGGTATGTGACTGGCATAGCAGAGTTCAATGCGAAAACGGTCGCTCAACCTTTGGAGTGAATGATCAACTCTTCCACCAACACTCTATCCCTAATCAGAGTCCAACATATCATAATCAATATCTTTCAAACTATGGGTGGGAAAGTAAGGCTTTACCAACTAGGTCAGATCCTCAAAACCATTACTTCAATAGAAAAGGAATTTCAGAATATACCCAACCAAGAAAGAATTTCCGAACAAGAGACCGTGATAATATACAATTACAATCACAACCGCAACAAACACACTCTACACAGCAACATACACAGTCTATACCACAACAGACGATGCCTTTGCAGCAACAATCACTAACAGAGAATCAATTTAAAAATAATGATTATAACATACAATATTTTAATTTGCCCGAAACCCTTTCTGATGGTGCTCCATTGGACTCAAACCATCAAAGCTATGTTGGAGACATAAACGCACAGCACAAAAATACGGAATTATTAGATGATAACAGAAATCGGCCGAAAGGATTTAATTATTTTACGGAAAATGAGTATTTGGTCATACATAGTGAAGATCCATCGAAGCAAAATAAATTAAAATCATTTTCTCCTTCTCCAGACAAGATAAAAACATTAGACAGTCAAAGATCTAAAACTGCTGATCCAAATTTAGCGAATCACAGATTGCATGATTCGACTCCTAAAATGAATATTGATCCATATATTGAACAATATAAGCCAACAATTATACCCTCATCTAAACCAAACACACGCAATAAATTTTTCAGAAATCCATATTCAATAAATGACAAAAGATTTGGAGTAAAACAACAGCAACAACGTAACGCTCCAGAAACCATTGAAACATCCGAGTTACCGAAAGCTACTGGACTACACGAACATCAAGGAATAAAATCGTTGAAAAATTCCAATCATCCAGTGATTTCTCAGCGTAACGCAAGGAAGCAATTGTGGCCAAAGAGAGATATAAGCATAAAAGAAAATCCTTTATTGAAAAAGAAAAATGAAGAGTTTTTAAGTCACATAAATTCAGACATAATTCAAAAATATGCTGAACATGGAGTTCTCTTCCCTAAAAAGTCATTTAAAAGGGGTAAACCAACTCACAGCCAATCAGAGGTTTCGAAAAAAATGAGTAGCTCTGAGAGCCCGATTTATGTGTATCCATTAGCAGGCATGGATCTTCCAAATAATCAAACGGAAGTGATTTCAACAAATGCTTCACCTTTTGATAATAAGAATCCAGATAAACTTGAATTAGAATCTCGAGCAAATTCTTTCAAACCAGTTGAAAATAAAGAAAATGGCCCTACCATCAATATAACATCTCGAATAAGGGACATTATGTCTGGCTTGCACACTATCGGAGTTGATGCAAGCAAGATTTTGGATGGTAAGGATAGTATATACAAAAATGTGCAGGTACACAAACTATTACCTCCGAAAGAGCTGGATGCCAAAATTTTGCAAAGTCAACTTTTAAATTCAACTAAAAACCTTCGAGGCGATATTGCTTCACCTAACACCAAAGTAGCTCAAGATTCCCAATTAGGTGATGAAGCGAATCACAATACGTTCTACAACGATAAAGATTCAAGAAAACAACTGTCGAATGCAGCACCAGATATTTTGTCAAACATTCAAGCAGCAAAACATAGTACCCATAATCCACCGAGTGATTCTATTCGGCAAAATATTAAAAACAAACATAAAATCAAAATAACCTCTACAACAATGCCCTTTCAAGAAAAGCCTCATAGTTTTATTACTTATGTAAATACTCCTCCGAAAATTATTTATAAACCTAATCAAAGCGAAGATTACTTGCAAAAAGCAAAACACGTTGACATTCTTACAGAAACATCCAAAAGACGAGAAAAGCCAAATAAAGTTTTAATTCGTAAAATAAACTACCGTGCAACAAAGCCAACACATATTTCAGTTAGCAATGTAAAGCAGGAGATTGATCTTAATAAAAAAGTATCCCCAAATCGTGTGTTTTACACAAATTCGAAAAGGATGCTTAATCGAAACCCATTACCTAAAGCAAGAACTTCTCCTTCCTCAATTATAAATGAAAATCAGGATAAATTGGGTCCCTTACAAAGTCTTTCTCCTACAAATGATCATTTTCATAGCCAAACTGAAAATGAAAATTTACAAGGTCAATCCTTGCCCCAATCAAACCTCAAATCCACCAATGTCGAAAATAATCCTTCACATTTACCAATTGTAACGAAGAATCTTCCGGCATTTATATTTACAGCCAATCACAACCCTTTCCCGTTTAAGAAGGATCGACCCATGGAAAATCCCAACCCGTTTCCATTGAAAAAAGATCTAGTTGTACATAAGGAAAACCACGTAAAACATGGCAAATTACCAGAAATCAGGACAACTCCAACAGAGCACCATTCCGCGTCCCCCACACCAAAGACAATTGCTACAACCATACCACTTCTATCACATTTGGGAAATGATAAAACTTTAATGATTCATACAAATGAAAAACTATTAGATAGTCAGAAAACTGTTGGAGAAGCTTTTAAGCTACAAGCTTTGGCAAAAGATGCACCAGCAACTTTAAGCGGCAAGCAGGAAAGTGAAGAATGTGACGACAATTCCCAAGAAAACAAAGACCAAGTACAAATTATAAATAAATCTCATCCTAAAACTGAAACAGTTTCTGAGCAGGGTCTTTTGCGAAAATTAGCTCATATTTTTGTTACAACAAAGCCAGGAGTAAGACCGTCAAATAAGATTGAACAAACCAAATCCAATTTGCGATCGAATTTTGGTCAGCGATCTAAACCATCTTCCGATCTCGCTCAAAGAAAACCCTATTACGTTCACGAACCGCCACGAAGCATTCAACCAAAAGAAATGCACCACCATTACCATTACAATGAGGACGGTAAAACACCTGAAATAAGGCCAATAAATAAGCCGATCGTGAAGAATAACTTTTCATATCCATCGAAGTTTAGAAACCAAGCTCAACATATGGTAACAGAATCCAGTGAAGAACATTCATCGGAACAACCGCCCGATTTTTACACAAAAACTTCCGGAAATGACGATAAACATTCTGAATATGCGGAGTTAGAAAAAGCTGCTGAATTGGCGGCCATGCAAAACTTTAAGAGTAATAAAAAAACTTCTGAGGAAAGGTGATAAGGACTAGAATGTAAAATGTTCCAAACAATTAAAGCATTGATGATAGTTATGTTAAACTATTCATGCTTCCTGTAAATAATTAATGTGTAAATAAAATTATTTTTTATTGATATTTTTTTCCTAAATAACAAAATCTTTTCATATGAAAACGGTAACCTTGATTGTGCCAAAATTAGTTGTTTCCTAGCGAACGAACTTTGACTACCATTTTACTAGTCAAGAAGGACCTACCATATTGGCGTGTTGTTGATCCTTAATTTACGGAGTTATTATGTAGATAAGCTTGTTTTGCTATGTCAACTCTATAACGTTCTTAAGTTTTTAAATTAGCCTTATTTATTAGTCATTACAATTATAAAAATTAGTTTTTGTCCAGCTTAATATAAGTTTAATACAGATTCATACCATAACAATAAGGATTTAGTCCAAAGTAGCACTGTTCTGTTTTGATTCGAAAACGACTGCTCAAGGGGCAGATTGGACATTACCAGGTCAAGCTCCCCCCCCCCTACTGTGTGCCTATGCTGGGCTCAGGAAAGTTACAGTGCAGCGGAGGAAGAGATAATTACATACTGCACCACATGTAAATTGCACGCATAATTTATTAAAATTGCCAAATAAAATAGAAATAACAGTTACTTTTACACTGAAACCAAAGAAAACCATGAAACCAAAAACCTCTAAAAACTATAGTAGGTCCAGGAGGACATAGTCTTCAATAAAATCCAAACAAACTAAAAGTTAATATGTGTACCCAATCTTAGCCCTGTTGCAGAATTTTTTCGAGCTATCTGCGATAAAACTCTCTAGCACTAATATCATTCTGCAAGATACTTTTAATAATAACAAACATATATGTTACTAGTTTAAAATAACAAAAGCGCTGTGTTTACAACAACAACAACAAAATATAAAATATTTTTTTAATTGAACATGTAATAATTTTTTATTCTAATATTATGGGTGATATCCTTGCATTTTGTTTGGGGGGAACGCACAAATTATTTCCTTCTTCGCATTTCGTAAATAAACATCACAATAAAAATAAATCATGAAATCCGTAGTAGTAATTGCTGATAAAAAAGATCGACGACGAAATCACGAGAATCAGACTCTTCAAATGCGTGTTTCGTTTCGAGATAGCAGTAACTGCCAAAAATTCCATAGTATTATTGCGTTAAAAAGTAAATACTAAAATGCACGATTCGAATTTTCCATATTGTTTTAAATATATCGGGATACGGATATTTAAAAAACTACGTGAAAATCAATATCTGCCGAAAATACAGAGTTAAATATTACCTGTAAATTTCTGTAGAAAAGAAAAGTAAATTTTTTTGCTTTTTAATAGAAAAGTCATTCTGCAAGAACTCTGTAACGTTCTGCGACAATATCGCCGTGTCGCTGCGATTCTGCCACGGGGGCCCACTAGTAGGAATAATTCCGGGTGATTTGACTTTATCTAGAAAAAAAAATCATAAATGAAAAAAAGGTAGTACATCTATGACTTTTCAGGAATAATATATACACTACTAAACAATGAATATCTTGAATAAAATATAAGTTTCTAGGTTAAAGAGTTTAGCTCAGATAGGTCTTCTAATCTTTAAGTTATATTAATATATTTATTGTTAAAAATATTAATTTTGGATCCTTCAAAAAACTATAAAATTTTCAAAAATTTTTATGGGAATTTTTTAAAAAAAATATTTGAAAACATTTAGAAGTAAAGTAACAATTTCTTTCAGCATTATTGCTACAAATATTTGAACTTTTTGCCTAAAAAAGTAACGATAGCACCAATAAAAGGAAACAACTTTTACATTCGTTACTTTTATTAAAAATAAAAGAATAAACATGTTTGAACAGGACACCGAAAATATTCTTCTGTTACATGACTCAGTCATTATTTTAATTGAAATCTACAGAAATATTAGTATCAAGATTTAAAGAAATAAAATTACTAACAATAGGAAAAGTTTTTATTTTACATATGATACATACAATTCATACAGGAAAATGATACAGAAAATATAAGACATCAAATTTTCCCCCCCTTCCTAACAGCTTCATAATCAAATTTACATTTGTTCAAAAAGCTCAATTTCAATATAAACATGACAATAAATATTTTAATAAATGCAAACAAAAAGCATGAAACATAATTAAGTTTCAATTTAGTTAATATAGTTTCAATTCAGTCAATAATATCCCTTCAATTTTGTTAATAATATAGTTTCAATTTAGCTAGTAATAAACATGAATATAGACACAACAATATATTTAATTTGGACTTTTAAACTTAGTTATTATAAATTTATTTTTAAGTTAATATTACTGACAACTCTGGAATGTTGAACATTTTCATCAGATTATTAAACTTCAGCTAAATAAGTTACAAACCCATAAAATAACCCAGATTAATAACAATTTTTTTTTAAAAAAAGCATATACTAATGCAAATTACAATGCTCAATACTTAAATAACGCTTAAATACGTGTCTACGTGATGATACATTCATACCTAAAAATTTTGAAACTGCAAAGTTTGCAAAGTATTTGCAGAGCCTAGCTGCAACACTCAACAGCAAAGCACACTTAATTAAGATGATTGAGCACTTAAAAAAAATACCTATAACTTAAAATTAGAAAAGGATTCCTTTACTAGCTTAAAATTAAAAAGGGAAATAACATTAACAAAAAAAATTAATCTAGCTAAAATATAAGGGATAATTGTTAATAAATTTGGTTGTAAGATGATAATTAAAAGGAAGGAAAATTTATGAACAAAATTAGGCAAATTTGAAAAAAAAATTTACATATATTCAATAAATTAAGTAAATATAATTAAAGTTCTCAGAATGTATTGAATTTCTAAAATTATAAATATTTTTATCATTTAAAAAAAAAAAATTTTAAATACTTACTGTGAATTTTGGATTCTAACTATTTATACAAGTCACTTGGACATCTGATTTAAAAAAGTTACAAGAAATAATAAAATAATTTTTTTAACAATATTATTCTTAAAGTTATTGCATTAATTCATAGCCTGGTCTGGAATACTAAAAAATAAATAATAAAAATAGTAAAACAAATTCAATTAAATACAAAGAATAAAACTAACATAAATTTTAGAATTAAAAAAAATCAAAAAAGTATTCTAATTTGTTCAGTTAACAGAACTGCCAAAAACTCATTGTACAACTTTTCTTTATAAATTTTATGAAACTATATTTTTTTAAAAAAGAAAAAGAAATAAAAAATTCACCATCGAATTTCAGTTTATTAATTACTGTATCAAGCAGATGAATATGCAAACAATTTTATGATTTAATACTACTATTTAAAATGAAAGAATAAATAACTTTTATTATCTTAACATTAAAACAAAATTTTTACATTTATGACAAAAACTTAAAGAATAAAATTATGCATTTTAATTCAAACATAATTTTTTCCATGTCTTATTTATAAGGAAACTAAATTTATTTTAATCTGACAACTAATACTACAACTAATTTCAAGAAATTCCTCTGTTAAAGCATGAAAAATTACGGAAAGAAAAAATTCTGATTTCATCAAATGGTTTCTGAAGTATTTATATCAATCAATCAATATGTTAAATTCCCCAATTACAAGATACCGAAGTTTGAACACCTTAATCATTATTTATTAGAAAGTCTAATATTAATAACTAAGCAGGCGAAAAACGATTTAAGGAATTTCTAAAGTGTAACATTTTAAGCCAAATTATTAAAATTAATTTCTCAGCAGCATATAGACATAGCAAGTGTTATAAAAAAGGCTTATTTTTTTAATATCATTTATTACACATTAATTGATAAATATTATTAAATAACTACTTCAATCATTAATGAAAGTTTTACCAACTAGAGCAAAATGCAATAAACACACTTCATAAATTTTTTTTCTAGAATGTCAAATTAGTAGTTTTTTGAAGAAAGGAAAGTTTTTAAAAATTTGTTTATTACAATGCAAAAGCTTCCTTTGTTATATGTGTAAAAGTAAAGTTTGGTATAGAACTACTCATTGTTTAATATTAACAAAACAATCTACAATACACTCTTAATTCTGAAATCTCTTCCGTCGAAATGTTCAGGAAAATCAAATCACATTAATAATTGTGATCATGCAAGCAAACAACAATATTGATAAATTTTACAGAATGAATAATATTTTTTATCAATACTTGTTTGAAATTTAGCTAAATAAATTTCCACAAATATTCATAAATAATAATAAACAGTTTTTCATTAAAGATTTAAAAAAAAAAAAAATTAAAAATTGAGAATGATACTATAATACAATTAAAGTCTGAAAATATCAACTAATATTCGACCAAAAAAAAATAATAAAACTTTCTTATACAGTAATTCTACAAGTGAACACAGAAACTTGAGCATATATTAAACAAAATCTTTCTGGAATAATTCACCACAAAACAACACAAATTAAATTAACATTCATTTACATTAATACATAACTCTCAACACATTTCAAACTATATCAAATGCATTTTTATTAGACTAAACAAGAAAAAAAAAATGCCAAAAACTAAAAACCAGATGCTACCAGCAAAGTTGGCATTACTACAATTCTTTTTAATGCTGTACAGTTACAGTATAGTTTATAATGTTGATTTTAAATTTAATATTTATATTGTTTTCAAACACATAAAAGATTAATATATCCAAAATTTATTTTTGCAGTATAAAACAAAAGTTAATAGCTACGAATAAATTAAGAGATATTATTTTGTAAATATCCAAAATTGAATGTCAGGGGAGTCTTTTTATTTTAAATGTTGAAAATTTTAAATATAGAATTACTAAATTCATTTTAAGAACTCAAATGACAGGATTCTAATAAATGAAATATGCAAATCATATAGATTACAATATTCAGATTGAACTCATTCATTGTAATGCACCAAATGGCAGCTATTAATTAATTAAAATTAAATTAATTATTGTCATCAATTATTTACAAGACAGTTCTAAAAAGATGGAATCATAACACAGATCTTAACTTTAAGCTCTGACCGCAATTAAGTTTAAAATTTATTGCAGGGTAATATTTTGAGAATAAATTTATAATTCTGTTAAGTAACAAGAATTAACAAAATTAATTGCCAAAGTTTTCCATATATATATCAAGAATTTTATTTCAAATAAAAAGGGTCAATTTCGAACATCCGAGCAAATGTAATACCAATAAACTTTTACAAATTTCCAAATGTTTAAAAAGAAAAGCAAGAAGTTAAATATCAATTCAATGATTACTTGATAATATCCTTAACAAATAACAGCACTAGATGCTTATATTTACTTTGTGAAAAAATTTTAGAAAAAGTATTCTACGGTTATGATGAATTTTTCAATTAGTGTTGTAAATTTTAACAGAAAATAGATTGATTGAAAAAAATACTTATTTATCCATACTTAACATTATTTTTCAGGTATTCTTTTATTTTGTAAAGAGATATTTTTGCAACATTTTTCTTACAACATGAAATAATCTAAATCATAATGCTAATAATTTTCCCCATAAATGTGTTATTTAAAGTAATCCATTATTCCGAAATTCGATGAGAAAGTCATTAAAGTGTTAATAATCTTCAATTGAAAGGTTTTATGCATAAGTATTGAGTATTTAGTATTAGTCAAATTAAAATTAGAAACAGTTAATATTATTGTTCGTTGAGAAGTACTAGTGAATGTCCTGTAAAAGGATGATAAAAGTAACTTCTTGGCATGTATGTTAACCATTAACTCTCATCATTACTTATTTGAAATATTGCCTAGGTCCTAAAGTTCTAAAAAATATAACTCAAGAACATCTAAACACCTTTTTAATTGAAATTTTGAAGAATTTTTAATACATAACCGAAAATTTACCTTATCAAAACAATCAAAATATTAATTTTTTTTAAATAAAATAGTAAAAATTTTAAAAAAATATTTAGTTATTTTTCTATAAACAAAATATAATATAGAATAATATATTTAAACACATAAATTAATTATGTGCTCATAATATATATATATATATATATATATATATATATATATATATATATATATATATATATATATATATATTACTAAAATTTGTAAACAAGTAAGCTTTGCCTCAAAGGAAAAATAGTTTAAAAATTTTTAGAGTAAATAATAACTTGGATAAATATCAATAATTTATAAAACTACTAGGAAATCAAATGATTATTTTATCTAACAACAGAGTAAAAATATAATAATTAAATCCCCTGAAAATTATTATGTTCATCAAAATATAAACAATTATTTTACAAACTTTTAAAAATAATCATTTTTACTACAATTATTTGTGCAACAAAATCAGTTATAAAAGTACAAATAAATCCTGTACATCTCTTTTTTTTTGTTGTTGTCATAATTGATGAAGAAATAAAAAAAAAAATTTAAAAATTTTAAAAAGTTTAAAATACGATATACCCTTATTGATATTACTTTATATAATAATAATTATAAAAATACAGTAGATTCCAAACATTTGTGCTTCACTTCTTTATGTTTCTGTTAGTATCCAAAAATATTTGAAAAGTTTTATAAAAGATAAATTGACTAATTCATAAGGACAATAATTGACATAATTAATTAGAACAATAATTGACAATATAAGTTACTGACAATTAAAAAGCGTTAATTATATTTACAAAGCATAATAAAATGCACAAAATTTTATTTCGATATTTTAATTTCCTCTTTCATTCTAATTTGTTGCAATGATTAATACAAAATTTGTCAAAAATTGCCAAAAGTTCTGCAGAACCTACTATTTGTAATCCCAACAACAGAATTAATGTGGCACCACAGCGAGTCCTGCAGATTAATTTTTGCCTTGTAGACAAAAATAAGTGCATACAAATTTCTAATCCCAGGCTCTGCAGATTAATCTTATATTTCCATGGTGTCACAGATAAATACCAAAGTTTCTGCTACTGAGTTTTTAAAAGATAAAAATATTAGGAATCTTATATAATTAAGTTATAATATAAATATGCGATTTAAAAAATAAAACAAATAAATAACTACTATCATTAAAAAGTGATTTCAGCATTAAGTTATTTGCATTTCTAGAATGGATTTAAAATAGCACCAATGTGTTAGTGTTCAGATACTCACAAGTGCTATTTCAAAATTATTTCAGTAATACACATATTTCAGGACTGGATATGCTTTTTTTAATATTTTAAAAATTTGTTTTACTTTTAATAATGTTTCAGAACCATATAAGATTTTAAAATATTTCAGAATTTCGCTATCTTTTTGACATCATTTGAAGTCTTTTTGTAAAGTGTAATCTTTAAAAAGACAAAAGTTAAGTTTTAAAACTTAAATATATTCATAAATCCCTATCTTCTGTCTTCATGACCAGATGTCTAATATAAAACACTGGAGAACTTTATTAAAAATAGTTCCTTTACTTTAGGGCTTTTACTTTTAACTTAGGTATATCATGCTAAACAAATCCAAAATTTAAAAAAGAGAAATTAGAGCTTAATTGAAAACTAACTTAATTATAATCTTAACTCATTTATGCAATTCAAATTTTAATATTAGGTAATCTTAACACAAATATTTAGGTGCAAATTTAGATATTAAAAATTTTTAATTCTCTCAGCTTATTTCCAATTTTGTTTTTTAATTAAATTTTTAGCAAGTTTACTCCTGCAATAAAAGCAGACTTTACTTCATAATAAAGCCTGTTTTTGGATGAAGGATTGCTTTTATTTAAGAAAATAGTGTGCAACAGAGAAATCAGAACCCAATTTTGCTCAGAGACATAATTCTATCTAATAAACTTTTAACTTAAAGCTCGCATTAAACCCAATATTAAATTTTGCATAATATGAGTATCCTGTAAAGATTTAAGTATTCAATAAAAAGAAATACTATATGAATTTAGTTATTTCCAAACTCAACGCCTGCCTAATATTTTAATTTCAATATAATATTTCAATTAATATATATCAGATATCTAAAATTTAAACAATATTTCGATTTTTGTTTTGATTTGACTACCTACACACAACTTATATATTTAGAAACATAAAAAAAAAAAGTGATATTGGTACATTGAAGTTTTAGCTATCAAATTTATTTTAAATTTAATAAAAACTTTCTTATGGTAATAATTATATTCCACAAATGAAGTAACTTGCAACTCTTTCAATTTAATAAGTTGTAAGAATAGATCTTCAAATGTCAAGATTCTACTGTAATTTCAAAATTTTCCAAATTAATAGTCAGAACAAATATATCTTAGTTCATCCAGCAAAGAAGAACACTTTGACAAGATTTACTTATTTATTTAGAATGATAAAATAAAATGTTAGATTCAAATAAGCATTCTTATAATTTGTTTATTTATAAGGAAAATACCAGAGAGATAGAGAGAGAAATCTAAATAATTTCAATAATAGCAATTTCAAAAGATATTCTATCAAAACTAAATAACTATCAGTAGCAATTTTCGGAACAAAGCAATTATATATACAATGTTCTTTCTTTTGGACTAGCAAGACATTTCAACAACATTCACAGACAAGGGAGAAGATAAATACTTTTATCATCACAGTCAGAATTCGTGATATTATACAGCAGGCTTTACTTTTTTTCCCAACTAAAGCTCTAGTCCAGGCTAGTGCTCAGAATAGGCTATAGTCAAATCATAACATAGCACTTTTCTCTCACATGTATTAAGGGATGCCAACTAGTTGCAATGATATTTCAGTGTAATGATGTAACATTTCATAATAATAGACTTACTTTTCCAAAGCAATAGAGTTACTTTTTAATAGTAACGAAGTTACTTTTTTGTTGTATAGGAGCCATACTTTCCAATAGTAATGCAGTTATTTTTCCACTTTAATGGGGTCACCTTTTTACAGTAATGAAGTTTTTTTTTTTTTCCTAATCATAGAGTTACTTTTCTGAAAACATAGAATAAATTTATAGCATGACTTAACATAGAGAAAGGAAATGGCTTAATTGATATTCAGTAAATTGTTTTTTTTTTTTATTCAAATATTAAAATAATCTTTACTACATTTAATTATATCTTCACTTAGGAAAATATTGGAAAAGATTATTTTGCATTTAAAACAGAGCAAATAATTTCTCTTCAAACTGAAAAAAGTTATTAAAAATAAGGGGTCTTTTAAAAATAAAAAAATATCCAGAAATTAAGATGCTTTCCTGAAAAAATACTGGGATTTTGCAATCTTTGGTAATTTTTAGAAGCTTCCTGGATTCAGAACTAAAATTTGTGGAAAATATAGAATATAGGTGGTAGTTGGCATTCCTATGCAACGAAGATACTTGCAGTGTGAATATACAAATGCATAGCATTTGCAGATCTGTTATTTCCTTCAAATTTCACACAAAATTGAAAAAAAAGCAATCCATATTGGTCTAAAAAATTAAAATTTCATAGCACTTAACTTGGAGTCAGTGGGAGTTCACTACTAAAATAAGGAGCAGTCTGGTGATCTAATAAAGTATGGCACACATTACACACTTTAAACTGTCGTCCCTTAGGTCCACTATTCACAGTTTTGCTTAGACATTCAACACAGAATATTTTACCACAATGGTTGCAATGAATCTAGAGAAAAAGAATTCTTATATCATTAAATGTTAAAATGTTTTCTAAATAGGCACCAAATAAATAGAATAGGGACAATGAAAAAATAAACAGATAATTATCTAAGCTTTAATCTTAGTTGAAATCAAGACAAACAAATAAAAATAAAAAGAGTTCAAAAATATTAAATTCTGTTTTTTGTGATGGTTTTCAAAAGAAGTAAAGAATGAAAGTGTAATTTTAATACTATTAAAGCACCCAACAAGAAACACAAATTTCCTAAAATTAAACCTTAAATCTATGTTCAAAATTAAAATAATTTATGTTAATCTTGATAGTTAATTTCAGAAGTTATAATCCCAAGTCAACCAACAAAGTACTGATTGTTTCCAAAAATTTTAAAAAAATTATATCCAAAAATAAATTTATTTGCCACCTAGCAATTAACAGAAATTTTATTATCATTGGAGTAAGATTTGTAAGCAAGATAAATTAAGAATTAATAAATTAAAGAAATTAATAAATTAAGTATCTTTATTAATGTTTAATTCTCTTAGTGCATAAATTAATTTACAAAATGGATAATGCAATATGCAAACAAATACAATGATTAAACAATGTAAACAAAATTATTATTACAATGTAATCAAAAAAATTATAGTATACATTTATTATTTTGTAAAAAAAAAATTTTAGTTACCCCTTAAGAAGTTATACTGTATGAGAAGTTTTTATTTTCTTTCTCATGAAAAACTTCTTAAATGAGTTTCATTGCATTTACATTTTGGAGAAAGAAAAAGATATTTACAAAATATAAAAAGTACTAACTTCGAAACTGATTTTACTTACTTTTTCTTTGCGACCTTGAAAAATTTTCTTGCAAGTATTACACTCGGATACATCTTCATCATGTTGCCATCTAACTTCACTATCAGACTGTCTGATTTTTTCTAACTCCATCTATAGAAGTTAAAAAGGAATGAGAAACAAATATTACAAAAATTTCATTTTAATCATTTTTTTTTTCAAAAAGTAGTAACATTTGTTGTAAAAGAAAAATTTTTTTCCAGTCCGATATTATGTTGTAACACAAGAAACAAAAGAAAAATATATTTGTGTAAATAAATAAAGGTATTTAAATTTTTTATATTTATTTTTACTAATTTGTACAGCCACCTAGTTGGTCTGGTGGGTTAAGCCTACACATATCGTGGCTCAGTTAAGGTTTCATTCTCCTTACTAGAGACTGAATGTCTTATCCAACTGCATTTTCTCTGATTGCGTCACAAGCAAATCTAATGTAACATACCCAGCAGTTTCAAAGCTCGGGAAGTTTATACATGGTGGGGTGGTTGGGGAGTGTGATCTGGAGAACTAAACTCAGTGGCGCGATAGCCCATAGAGCGCCAAGGCCTACTGTGCCCATCTAAGTTTTCTTGACCTTGGGCTCTGGGGTGCAGGAGCAGATATTCCGGTCAGGTTGTCAGCCAAATGCGGAACCCCCAGTATTTAGTTCCCAAGCATGCTTGGTACTCATTTATCGACCCACTGAAGGGATGAAAGGCTGAGTCAACCTTGCCTGGCCCGAGGACCGAACCCAGGACCTGTGGCACGGGAGCGTGAAGCGCCAACACTCAGCCATCAGACGTCGTGATCTGGAGAGAGAGACAAAAACATCATCTGCTTTTTTAATACCTTAATAAAGGCAGTGTGGTGTCTTTTAATCATCATTAAAAATGAATAGAAGTTTGTTACCAATAGTCGTTAGTGTAGAACTAGTAAGAAGTAGGGTAGCTAAAGTTAAAAATAGAAATATAGATTAGATTAAATTCAATGTAGAATTAATTGCTGAAGAATTCTGTAAACTAATTTTAACAAAAAAGTTGAAAGCAGGAAAAAGTGGAGCAATATGGGGGTTAAATTATCCACATTAACCTGAATATGTTAATAAATATATAATGTTTAAAAGTTTGTTGTTTTTTTTTCATAAAAGTATGAATAAAAAAATAGAATGGTAAAATATATCTTACTACTATGAAAGCTTGGAAGGAGGAATATAATACAATCATAGTTTTATAAATAACCACCTAAAATGTTGGCACTCTTAAAAGAGTAAAACTTTTTCTCAAAAACAATTTGAAACACATTAAATATAATTAGTAAACATTAGAAGAGAAAAACCTCTGCATGATCTACAACATAATACATAACTTTCCATTTTTATAGATTAAAATTATTATCAAATAAAATCTGCTGGCAAAAAATAATAAACAAATTAAATTTTTATTAAATAAAAAATAATTTGTTCAGACAATCTACTAACTTTAAAACTACCTAACTAAAAAAACTTAACTAAAATGAAAAATGACTAAAATGAAAAATATATTAATGAAAAATTATTCTTGTACTATGTTTTCCAACATAATCAAAACAAAATATGTAGGCAAAAACTTAACTATAGGTAATAAAAATTTCCCCTGAGAATTAGCCATAACTAGATTAGCAATATTAAAAGTAAAATAATAATAAAATCTAAGGAAGAACGAAAAGCAAAAACTATTCCTTTACGTATTTACACATAATTACAAACATGCCCTATAAAATAAAAATTGGCATTATTTCAGATTTTTTTTTTTTTTTTCATTTCAAAAATAATACAAAATAGTCTCAGTTCAAAATTTTAAAATGAAACTGCTTATACTAACCATAACAGTATGATAATGTGATAAATTGTTTAAAATTTAAAAAAACTTGCTATTTTAAATAGCTGTAATTAATAATTTATAAATGTCGTGAATTTAATAAATTTTCCAGTCTCCCAATATACAAAATAAGTTATAAGTTAGTATGAATAATATCTGAGTAATAATTTTATACAATAAACAGATAATTGCAAGGATAGGGTGGATTTATCAAATTAGCACTTTGCTTTAGCTATTATGCAAAACAACCAGAAGATTTAAAGTTGAAAAAATTTCATTATCTTAATCAACAATTTAATTTATTATGAATTCACATAGCTACACATTATCCATGCCACAGTATAAAATGGTTCCTATACAAATACATATATTACAAACATACATTATTATGTATATGAATTGTGTTATACATTAAGAGTAACATATACACATCAATTACAATTTAACAATCCAATGAAACACAAAATTGAAAGAGTTATATTGCATGCTAAAGTAGTATAATACATTGAATTTTCAGAGTTCATCTATCGTTCTTCCATTCCAACCACAATCAGAAACCATAAAAGAAATAGCAAATAACTCAGAATTGCTTAAAATATTAAATTTAAAATAATGGTTAATAAGAGTACAGAAATAAAGAAAAACAGTATGTTGGTTATTAGCAGATATAGTGATCCATCTTGCATGTGATCAGAAAAAAATTAAAGATAATGAAGAGAAGGGAAGAAAGTGAAAGACATGCATATGCGTGCATATATTTCATTGAATGACATCCATCCATTATGCGTAAATGTTACTTGCCTGCAGCGTTTGTGAAAGCTTTACAAAGTCTTTCTGAACTCCTTCACTGGTGTCTAAATCTGATTGAAGACTCTGAACTTTGGACTTCAATCCACGCATCTCTTCCTCTGTTTTTGACTGAGAAACAAACAGTTACTTGCCTAAAAGTCATTTTACTTAAATACTAGAAAAAATAAAAGCCACAAAAGCAAGGGAGGGGACTCATGCAGTAAGTAACAAAAGTAAAACCTCGTTGTGTTGATTACACACATGTCTAAAGTAGACAATTTATAAATCACTCTATAAAAGATAAGTTCATATTTGATTTTAAAAAAATATCCAAAATTTTTAAACAACAAATTAATTATTCCATATGCCGTGCAACATGAAAAAAATAAGTAAATTTAGCAGTAACCCGGAGACGAAAAATTTTCAATGCTCCAGCTTCAGCTCTGCATCCAGAAAGTAAGATAAGCTTTGCTCCCAGATTATAGCGTACTCCACTAAAGTTACGCCAATTTTAATATGTATTTAAGTGAGCTTTTGAGTTTCAGATTTTAATATGAATTTTTTAATACATAAAGAAGCAAAAAAAAAATAATAACATAATCATCAGTTTCACAGAAAGAAAAAATAGTTTAATTCATTTGTTTATCCTTAAGGAAAGAATTTAATCTAATTAATCCACCTTCTTAATTGATTTTAAACCATTATTAATGTACAAAACTACGGCAAACAACGTTAAAGAGCACAAAAATATATAACAAAGCAAACAGCTGTTTCGGATGCTCAAAGGGCAACCTTCATCAGTGCAACAATGTATTCAATATGTTTCATTATTAATGTATTTTAATGCTGAGAATAGTCTTTTTACAGCAACTTAGCTAACGGTTAATGCCGTCTCAAAGCGGCAGGTTTCATAAATGTCGGTGGGATTCAGCCCTGGAGCATAGAAAAATTTAGAGTTTCGAACCCAGCTTTGAAAAGAACACAGCTCCAGAGAGCTCTGGCTCTGAGCTCTAGCTCCTTGCAATATAGATCAGCTCAAAAGAAAGAGGCACAGTTTTTGGTAAATAAAAAATACAGGAAGCATAAAAAACTAACACTTAGCTAAAGTAGAAACTGTGATATAAATATCATACTTATAATTGCTATATTTTACAAGTATTCATCTAAGTTAAATGCTTATATTTTAACTCATTGGGTTAGTACATTTATAATTTAAAAAAAATTAAGATGAACCCCTAAAAATGTTCATAATTCTCAAAAACTTTTATTTGTAAGTTTGTTTTAATAAAGATTTAATATAGATAAATCAAAATTCTTCTAGCATATTTATTTCATGAGAAGAAAATAAAAACTCCCGAACAGAACGTACTAAAAAGAACTCGAAATACTCAATATTTACTTTTAAATTGATTTTTTATCAGAACTTTAATGATTATTTCTTATTTATGATGAGCTTGATTTTTAGAGAAATGGTTGTGAGACATTTTGTTTGAAAAAATTAATATTTCCATAAATTAATATTTCCCTTATAATTATTATAATTAGAAATACCAATATTGAAAATTTGTTTGAATTTTATAAGTTGGTACATAGAAACTTCACTAAATGTTTTATTAAATTTTCTTTGAAATTCAGCACTGATGTTTTTATACTGAATTATGATTATTCCAAAACATCACTTCAGAAAAGCTCCTTTAAATAGATATGTAATAATAAAATTCATGACACTAGGAGCTAGTTTATTTTTTGTTGGCTTTTATATATGGAATAGTTATTCAAAACTAATTTTCTAAATTAGGTTTGAAAAATCAAAACCATAAATATTTTAACCATTTATATTTTCCATTATATTTTTAAACCATTTATATTTTCCTCATAATACTAACAACGCTGACAAAATGCAGACAATGGTATTGAGCAGCATATTTTTATTCACATAATAAATTAATAAGACGATTTATTTTTACAAATTTTCATTTTATTTTAACTATACAGGAAGAAAAACTAAGTTCTTATTTAAAATTATAATTCTAGATTAATAAATATAGACTTTTGTATATTGTTAAAAGCAGTCTTAGTCATCTAACTAATTTTTTCATTATTATTAAATAATAATTAAACAAAGAAAAACATCAGCTATAAAATTTAATATGATTTTTTTAATGTCGTAATCAAAAAGTAAATTTCCTCTAACTTAGAACCAAGTGAAGGTAAAACAAATTTTGAACAATTCTTAGTTCAGGGGTGATTGTGAGCCCAAGTCAAAATTCCGGAAAACTTCTTTAGTTTAAAAAAAAAAATTAAAAAAATTTAAATTGAAAAATTAGAAAAAAATGTAAACAAGGTTTTTCCTTTTTCTCAATATTTCTTAGTTTGCTTAAAATATATTTAAAATTTTACACATACCTATACCATTTACACATACCTATGATGACCTGGAGAAGTAATTAAAATTTACAAATATGACTTTCTTTCTTGAGATTATGATTATAACAACTATTTGCTGACAAAAAATGAATATTAACCATGAATAGAAGCTTATAAAGTATCTCTTTTGCTCTCCTTTACAAACAAATAAAATAAACTGTGTTTTTAAGTTCCACCTTTGAAAATTTGATTTCCGGAAACTTCTATGATCAATGATTTTTTGAAACGTCTGGACCTTCAATCTCCAGAAACTTCCGGATCACTGTTAGCGAAAATTCCGGAGATCCAGATTTTTTACGGAGCACAATCAGCCCTGTTAGTTGCACTTTCTTTTGTGATGTCACTGTTTAGTCATCTGCCTTAAAAAAGTTTCATTGATGTAAAGAATTAAAAAAACAATTACTAACATTTATAATTTTTTATTTAGAACAAAGAATGAGCATACAGCTCTTAATTAATAGTTGAAATTATAAAACTTTCATATTTAAAATCAAGCGCACTGAATTTTTAATAGATAAAAATAATTTTTTAATAAACTAAATGAAGTTTGATCTCATATTAAACTCCATACCTTAAACAAACAACCATGCTAAAACTAAATGTCACAACATTTTTATGTATCCTACTTTCACAATAGGGCATCAGTCACTAAAATTAAAATTGTTAATAAATTATAGTTTAAATATACAAGAATAATATATATACAAACCTTAGCAGTGTTTAATTCATCTAATTGAGCTTGAAATTGGGATATAATTTCTTCTTTCTGCTGACAACTTTCCAATACTGAAGATAGCTGTTTATCTAGTTCAATATTTTTATTTTGCTTAACTTGTAATTCTTGTTTAACACTTTCTAAAATACCTATTAGGCAAAAAACATTACAAAAGTGATAAAAATGCATTTACATAAAAAATATTTTGAAAGAGAATCCATAAAATGCAGTGCAAAAATGAGTATTTTAATGTGATACTTAGCTATTAAACAAACATAAGTTCAACATATGCACTAGCAAAGTAGAAATGCATACAATTATGAATTTATAAATATGTTATTTTACATTTTTCAAAATAAATTAAGTGTTTAAAATATATGGCATATTCGAAAAGATTTTCCGTTAGTGCACTTTTCATTAAGCTAATTAATTTCCAATTTTCTTTTTACCTCAAAATCAAAGGGTTTGAGTTAATATAATGGTAAGCCTTAAACTCAAATTGTTCAGGAGAATGTTTTCAATGAGAAACATTAAAATGTTCAAGCAGGAAATAATATATTTCTCGGTATTGTGTAGTTATTACATAGAAATTCTGGAAAATTCTAAAATACCTATCTTTAAAGAGTACTAATGATCAGTATTAATCTGATGTAAACATGTCTCCTTTGGAAAAAGTGTAGCCAGCCTCTATATCACCCTAAGACCTTTCAATTTCTTAATATTACTGATAAAACATTTTCTTACACATATCATGTCAACTTATAAGCATTTTTGGATTTTGAGTCATAAAAATCATAATAGTTTGTTTAAAACACTTTATTTTTTTTATTTATTTTACTTATTAATTTCTTTTGATTTGAAATGTAAATTTTAAAATTAAGTAGTAAGAAAGAAAATTAAAAGAAAAGTAAATACCTAATTGTTCCCTGAGGCTATCTAGTTCTTGAGTATATGTATCTTCTAGGCTTTCTTTTGCTGTCTGTTCAGACATAAGTTGATTTTTCAGCATCTGAATGTCTCCCTTCAAGGCTTCTTCCATATTCTCTTTAGCTGTTTTTATTTCAATAAGCTCTTCTCTTTTTTGTAAGACATAAAACTGTAAGTCCTGCATAAAAACAAATATAACTACAACTACAAATAAAACTAATTTTTTTTTAATGTAGTGACAACCTACTTTGGCATTGTAGTAACTACTTCACTACTTTAAGGAGGCGAACTTAAATTAAGTGTAAGGGAATAATTAAAAAATATTTATTTATCTTAACATGAGTCAGTTTGTTATTCCAAAATATTTTTTTTCCTCGAATTTACTCCTTTAACATTCAATTATTTATGCTTTTCTCGACAGCGAATTTAAGAAATACAATATTATCAAATACTTGAAATGTTTTAATTGTTAACACTCAGCTCAGCTTGCATTTTCATTGCATCCATTGATGGACCCCAAGATGATTTGCACCCATCAAATTCAAAAAATTAGTTGCATTTGTAAAAGTAGTTACCAGGAATCACTGCAAACTGTTTTTTTTTTTGGATCACACTCTTTTAAAAAAAAAAATAGCACAGTACAATATAAACTATGGAAAAAAGTAGCAACTGCAGTAGTTTTACTACCCGTAGTATGCTTCTTCCCCTTTTTTATCTCCTTTTAAGATAATAAGATAAGCCAAAACAAGCTTCTTTTGAGATAAAATTCCTCAAATAAGTTATGAACATTTTCTTTATGAACATCTTCAGAATTTAATTCAAAATAGAACAAAATTTCCTGGAATAAAATTTTTTTTTTTTTTTAGTGGATTTAAAATAGTCAATTTTTTTAAAACTGTACAAAAGGAGTTTAAATCTTACAAATACAAAATTAAAAAAAGGAAATGAAAGTGTTGATAAATGTATTTTCAAGCCAAAAAAAAAGGCATTAATAACAATAATGGAGTAATTAAGAATAATTTAATAAAAACTTTGCCTTCAAGGAAAATTTATATAATACAGAAATATTTTCGCATTGTTTTTCCCAATCTATTAAATGCTATTTGCAATCAACAAAACAGGAAGAGCAATAACAATCTTTAGTACTCTTAAAATATTAAACCTTTGCCATCTCTTACACGATTTGTACCTCTAATACTGTTTATTTAGAAAGTTAACAAATAAAAGTATGGACTCTTAAAATTCAAAAATATCTCTTGGAGTCACACTAACTGACTAAGCATTTGCAATATTAAAAAAAAAGTGTTGTCCAAATATAAAATGCTGTATTGCTTAAAGTTCATGCCTCAATCTCTTTTTAAAATCGCAAGTAAAGTATAATAAGAGAAAGTTTTTTTAGAATTTATTTCACTAGAATCTGCTAATGTTTTATTTAATAAATGCCATTCATAACTTAGCACTTATGCCGTCAGTATATGAACTCTTTAGTAATCAATAAAAACCAAATCATGTAGAGCAGTGTTTCCCAAACTTATGACCTTCGTGTACCCTTTATAAATCTTTCGTAACGCTGTATAGCACTAATAAAAAAATGAATGTATTTTTTACTATAAAAAAATTGCACAAAAGTCAAAAATCACAACTGACTGTTGATACCACTAATTATTAACCGTTAACTCTGTAAAAATTAGGCAATAAAAAAATACGTAATCGTAAATTTTCATGGCTAGCTTTGTTTTTAAATAAAAATTTTTGAAATTTTCGTTTGTTGCCAGATATTTCGCATAAAAACGCGTACCCCCGCTAAACTGTTCCTGTACCCCTGGAGGTACGCGTACCACACTTTGGGAAACACTGATGTAGAGTATACTTTAAAATGTTGGGAATTTATTTCATCATGAAGAAAGTCACAAAAAGAACAGTCCAAGAAAGTGGCAATGTCAAAATAGAAGCTTTGTTAATAAATAATGTTTAAAAATATGGATCCATAAAAAAAATCATAAATAATTGAACTTATCATTTTTATTATTTATCATATTTATTTATAAATAATTGAACTTATCATATTTATTACTTAACATGTTTATTTATAAGTAATTTAACTTATCATATTTATTATTTATCATATTTATTTATAAATAATTGAACTGGTGATATTATTTCCCACAAAACCTTTTATATTTCTTTTAATGATTAATAAAAACTCACCTCTATAGTGTCAGGTAAATTTATAGTTTCATTACTCATTTGTTGGGCTTTAGCTATATGTTTTCCAAGTAGGACATCATTTTCATTTTTCACTTTCTCAAGCTGAACAAGAAAAACACTTTAAGTATTTTCAAACATAATACACAGTTAAATAAGTTACAGTTTTATATAAGTTACAGTTTATTAATACAGTTTTTGATAATGTTTCAACAAAAAAATTTCATTAGAAAGTGAAACATAAATTACTACTTACTTCTCGTTTAACAGCATCTCTCTCGGAAACTATCACCGTCTAAATTGAAAAGAAATATTAACTAATAATAATTCACCACTAATCTGCTTTTTATATATCTACTTAGTCTACTTAAGTTATTGTTACTTAAACTTTTGTCTGCTGGACAAATATTAATAAAATACCACTTGTACCAAAAGAAAATGATCCATAAGACCACCAAACAAACTTTGAAATATAAAACACTTACGCTAATAAAAAAAGTTAATGTATATTCTGATAGATAGCAATAATTAAAAACTTTGTTTAAACAAATCTGTTATAAATTCTATTTAAATTTAAACATTTTAGCTGAAACAAAATTATTATTAGCAAAAATACAAATATCAGATCAACCAATTTTTTTTCATAATTTTTATTCAATATATACATGTATTTATTTACAGTACTTTTAAAATTGCAGTATTAGAATAATTTTTTTTAATTGTTGTAATTTATGGTTACTACAATCCTTATATTTAGCTAAAGAAATTTTTAAAAGAATTGTATTTTAAGTTAATAGTGTTTAAATTTCAACAAACCTATCACACTATCTACACACCACAATAACTTCCGTTTTATCAATCCTAAGAACTAATAAAAAAATTTTTTTAACATTTTCAATGAAATAAGATATACATTTTGCAAAACATAAAGCTTATAAAAAATTACAAATCATATGACTTAAGCGAATCCAAAGTTTGCAATCCGACACTTGTGTAAAAGTCAATGGAAACAAAATTTGAAATTAAATAAAAGTTCATTTTTTTAACTTCTTTTCAGTTATTACATCAGCCAAATAATGTTCCTGTACTAAAACAAACAATCAAAAGTTATAGCACAACTCTGTAATACTGGTATAAAAAAAAAAAACTATCCATACATTCAACAAGATAGATAAGGGCAGACCAATTGGTTGCGGAAGGTGACTAATTTATACATAAAATTAAAATAGCCCTCATTCATGGAATTTATAACTAATTTACTGCAGCTTTTTTACAATAAAAAGTAACAGAAAAACAATAATAAAAAATACGTTGTTAACATACTTGATATTCATTCAGATCTTTATGGCACTGGTCATACAGGATCTTAATGTCATTATAATTTTTGGTGAACTGGTCCCGCATTTTAAAAAGCTCACTAACCTGAAATAAACAATAAAAATTTATTGAAAAAAATATTTTAAAAAAATATGAAACAAATTATTAAATGAATAGTTAAATAGGACAAGAAAATAATTCACTTAAGCTTAAAGTTATCGCAAACGAATACATGAAAAGTAGTAACATAAATAATTTAAAATTACTACAAATTATTTTACAAAAATAAGGGATAAGAAAGGAAGTTTTTTACATTTTAAGTAATTGTTACATCTAACATTTAAAATTCACATTATTTCATTTTATATATAAAATTTTTTTGAAACCATGTTAGAAAGGTAGCATAAGACCAAATAAACATATTCTGTTAAACAATTTATGCTCAAAACAAAATAAAGAGGTATCTTTCAGTCTGTGCAAATTATTTTGAAACATTTGTTCTTAAAACAAAAATTCAATAGCAGAGGAACTGTGATACCTGATTTTTTTTTAACTCTGCATATTTATACTTAATCAGTGAAATGTTGACAAGCCTTAACTCAGGGATGGAATTAAAACAGTAAGCACATACTTGTTCTTTAAAATAGAAATATTTAAAAATAAACTTCAATTACATCTTTTGATTCTTTGAAATTTTGAAAAACAAAATCATTACTTTAACCAAAAAAAGAAATTAAAAATAAAGTCATTTATCTATTTACACTTTAAACAATGTTAACAAAATAAACACAGTGAAAACTTTATAAATCAACGTGCTTACCCAATTTAGACCGCCAATCACTTTATAATTTATCACCCTACTTTTTCTTCCCACAGATAAATAGATGAACTGTTAAAACTAAAGTCCTATTGCATAAGACTGGGGTTCTTTCAATCCTGGTAACAGCTTGAGGTTTACCCAGCTTTAGATTGCTGGGGAGTTGTATTATGGTACCAGCATGTACCATAATACGACTAGTTCACAATGCTATCACATTGCTAATATCATGGCACTGGTCACAGATAAATTAAGCTTTAGCCTTAATGACCATCTAACCAATGGTTTTCAAGGGAACTATCAAGCACTTTGAAGAAAGTGTGTGAACTCAAAAACAGTCATCAATAACAATACTACAGACAACAAGGATAGTTTGTTTCAAATAATAATTGAGTACTTCATTCCAATTTAGTGGCTGTATTCTAGACCCAATACTAAATTATTTTTTTTGTTATATTTGTTAATATATAAATAAAATTTTTAAAAAAATAATTTTCTCAGACATAAAACAAAAGATATATTTTGAAGAAATTACAGTAAAAGCTATTCTGGTATTACTGATTGAATCTTGCCTTGTGGTCCATATAATATATTGAGACAATTGAATTTGATTTTACGAGTGAATCCATAAATGGTTCGAAGTAACAAAGAAATAAAAAATTTCTCTCTACATTTTTTTGCAAACAGCTTTAGACAGAGGGGTTGCAAAGTATTCAGTTCTCTTTTGCTTACTTATTAGAGGTCGCAGGAACAAAAAGAGGCAAAATCACTTTTTACAGTTTATCCAATTCAACAATATCAACAAATATCAACACTTATAAATTTCATAATTAAGGTATATGAAAGCATTTATTATTAACTAAACTTCATTATAGACAAACAACTAAAAACCTTTTTTTCACATTCTTTGGAGACTTCATTAAACTTTTCTTCCATTTCTTGCCTATACTCTTTTTCTCTAAGAAGATCTTTTTTGTAATCTTCTAGAGTCATTTCAATTGAAGTAGCTTTATTACGCTGCTCAGCTTCCTGCCTCTGCACTTGCTGTAGCTGCAATTCATAATTAGAACACATTTCGCAGGGTTGCCCTGACTTTTCACGAGCTCTCTTCAACTGAAATATGAAAAAGATTCATAAATAGAGTGAAAAAAGTTTTAAACACAGAATTTAGTTTAGATGATATATGATAAGTGTTTTTAAAAATAGATTTACAAATTCTACTTCATTTTCTCTAAACCTTCAAATTTTTGCATTTAGCTTACAATTTAAGACTATCTACAATAAAAAGCGATAATCTATAAACTTAAGAAAACAACTTTTTGCAATCACATGCCAAATGGTTCAGGTTCTCATAAATGTAAAAATTGATTCTTTATATATTGTAGATTTGCAATAAAAATTTATTTATAATAAGTTAGATGAATAAAATTATTTTTATTAGTAAAAAATCTTCTTTTTTTTAAAATAAAAAAATTGAAGAGAAAAATGCATTTTTTCAAATGAATTTTTTTATACCAATTGGGTCGAACCAATCTAACCCTGGAATTGAAGTTATGTAACCAACCAGTTTTGAAATTAACCTGTTTTGAAGTTATGTAACCAATCTGGTATAGTATCAAAAGCTATAAGCTTATATAGGGAAAAATGTACCTCTTCTTCTAGCAGCTGCCATTCAGATTCAGTTACAAGTCGCTTTCCCACAAGTGAAAAACTTTCTAACTCTGCCCTAGCACTATCTAGTAAAGTTTTCCTCACTTCAAGCTCAGGTGTAAGATCTAAAAAACAAAAACATATTGATTGAAAAATAAACAAAACTGATTTTAAAAAAAAGTAATACATGGATGAAGCTTTTGGCTAAAACCAATTCAAACATTTGGTGAAACTTTCAAAAAATGTCCAAAAAAAAGAAAATGTTTAGCTACATGTGCTTAAAAGATATATATTTCGGAGCAAGGAAGTTTTCAAATCAATTAGTGAGTTTTTAATAATCTTAAAATAACAAAAAACAAACAATGGTAGACTTACTAGTTGATAAATTTTTGTTACTTAAAAATTATAAGAAACTACGTTTTAAGAAATTTAATTTAGTATTTATAATATATTATCATTTAAAAAATAAAAAAAAATTTGCATTTATCACAAAAATAAATAAAATAAATAAATGGACAGCTCATTTAAATTAGAATTAGCCAAGACGTATGTCTAAAGACATATAAATAACATTAAAACATGTTAGCTTAAAAAAATAAAAAAGTTCAGCTCAATATTATTATAACTTTTTTAATCTACTTCGTTTGTATGAGTATGATATAATGTGTAGTTTTGTAAAATATTATATTTAGTTTTTAAATGATAAAAGCTTTTTAATGAAAAAAATTACAAAATCCTAGTCAATCTTAAAAAGCTTTATAATGCATTAAAGATTTAAAAGTGATAATGGTTTTACACATTGCATTCCAATGATTGAGAATTGCAAGATATACATATTTGTAAGAGGAAATAATAGGCAATAATATCTGACACAGAATTTTTTTATGAATTTAAAAATAACAAAAAAGCAACTTATAAAAATTTAAAAAGTCAGGTATCAGCAATATATATATATGTGGAATGAACACATTACAAAATAGTTTTTAAAAAAGAAAGCCAAGCTGCATAACAGAAAGATTATTTAAATGTTAATGGTTAAAAAAAAATATGTTAAATAAAAGGTTTGCAGTAAAGTTAAAAAAAATCAAAATGCATTCCTAATTAATAACTACCGGATAAAGCTTTTAGTTGATCTTGGGTTAGACTAGGAAGTTTTTTAGGTGTAGTTGGAGTTGTTTGAGCTTCTGTAATAGGTAAGGAATTTAGGGGAGCTAAAGAGGAGTTATTTTGAGATGAAGTTTTTGTTAGACCATTTATAGCTGAACTTGACATAGAGCGCTTCTCAGAGAACACTTCTTTTTCTGCCAAATTCAGGTATTCAGGAATACTCCTAGCTCTCTAAAAATAGAACAATAAAAGTTTGTTAGCAAATAAAATACACAAATATATAAAATACTGTAGCAGGGTGGCCACTCAAATCGGGTTTCAAATTTCCCTAGTTTTCCAGTAAAAATCTTACAATTTCCAGGTTAGCGTGTTTTGTTTTCTCATAAAGTGTAGGTGGATACAAGAAAGGTGTTAATATTATACAGTATTTTACTTAAAATTATTTTTTTTTAATTTATTACCTTGAATAGATGTGGAGAAAATAATATATTTTGCTTGGAGAATATACTTATTTTAATGAATAAAAAATTTTTTTAAAGTGTTAAGTAGTTTTTGCACAAAATGTACCAAATAGCAAAAAAAAAAAAAAAAAAAATACAGAGTGACCCAAAAAAAACCTTGGATAAGTACTGTTGAATATGTTTTTATTACTCAAAAGGAAGATGGTTTCTATTCATATTTCCCTTCATTTTTAAAAGAAAAAGGGAAATAAGAGTTGGAAATAAATAAAAACAAATGTAATGGGAAAAAAAAAGCTGTGATGTCTGACGTAAAAATAATTAATTACTATTTTATACTAAAAATATTTCATATTATTAAAATCAAAATCTTGCTTTAAACAGAAAAAATGATTTAATGATGTAAAATCCTAGTGGCACAGCACGATTATTTATTTTGATGTTGCACATAAAATATCAAAAAAGTGTATGAATTTTAGTAAATCAAAATGGGAAATGTTTCTACAAATTTGTGCAAGGTAACCTATTTTGTTACAGTTCACTTTAATTATAATATTTTTATCCATCTTCTATTGTGAGTGTGGTTTTTTTTTTTAAAGAAAATTTTCTTTGTTAGAGATTCACTAACTACGCTTAAAAATTTCAAATGATGTAACCCTTCATTTAACAGCCTATAGCTTATTTAAAACTGATATTTATAAGTTAAGTCATTATTTCTAAATCTTCAATTTTTTTTACCTTGGAAATGATATCTTGTTCACTAAATATTAAGTTTAAAATTTTGGTCATCAGGTTGCCCGACTTGAAACCTATACCTGTACTGTGCAGAACAAAAAACAAAGTTTCATTTTCCATTAAACAAATATAAATAAATTCTTCTTATATTCTAAGTTTATACATCATTTAACATGTTTTCCATACATTCCTTGGTTTTTGCCAGCTTTTTAGGTTAAAAGGAGAAACAGTTTTGAAAATATTATCTCTGGAATGAAAGCAACATTTACGAACTTTCGAATCAAAAATCTAATATTTACCAACAAAACAGTAAAATTTAATGTTAGCATCTAGTTAGTTCGTAAAAGAACGTTATGAAAAATAAAATATGTTATAAAAAGTTAAAAAGAAATCCAGAAAATTAGCATCAATGCAACAGTTGTAACGATTTTACTGTTAGCGATTCAAGAAAATGAGAGATAGGCTGGCTTTGCTGAGAAAAAAAAATCATTGGATGGGAGTACAACAGCTTTCAGAAAAAGAGTGCAAGATTAAATCTATTATTAAATTATAACCAATTATTTTTTGGAAAATTTTATAAAATTAAGAATACTAAAACATTTTAAATAATTTTATTAAAAGAAAAAAATACACCCCCCCCCCCCAAAGCATTGGAACAAACTTGAACAGTAAATAAATTTAGCCCAAAGACTAGAAGAAAAAAAAAAAAAATTACTTTTATAAACAGAAGCAAATATCCTAACCCCTTCTTTAACCTCCACCACAATTTTTGCCTTTCCTATACTGTCTAGTCCCATAATCTTCAAAGAGGTCAAAAATTTCTCCATTCATTTAGCAATATGAGAGGGTTTCATATGGCATTCTAGTTTAGCAGGGTAGTAATGGAGAGAATTTTAATGCAAGCAAAGTATTGCTAAGTTGCTGACATTTCAACTGTTTGAGGATAAATTTTTGTCTCAATAAATTGGATATAACGGATGGTGAAATAATTTTAATTAAGAAAAAAATTCGGCCTTTTCTTTAAAATTCTCTGATTTTTTAGGTTTTCATCCAAATTTCCCTGACTTTTTCAGTATAAAAAAAATTCCCTGATAATTACAGGTTTTCTAGGAGGGTGGGCCACCCTGTGTAGAATCCTTGAAATTTGTAAAGCTAGTTTTACAATTTTTAGAACTTTTATTTGCTTACATTTTCAATGTGCAACTTTAATGTATAAATTTATATCTTGAAACTATATTAAATGTTTTTAACAATATAATTTAATTTTAATTGTTAGAATTGTTTTATGAAACTTAAACTTTAACTGCCAGTTTGTTATTTACATTCTATATAAAAATATTTTAGAGGATTATAGATTGAAAGATCGCAAATTTTAGAGAGTCAATCCTATTGATCAACACAGTACTATCAATTGCTTTTCATTTGTTAGATTAATCATTCAATTAGATAACTTAGATTAACTGTTGGTATGGGACTCATTAGATTAACTATTGGTATTTGTTGACTCAACATTTCACAGAGAACCAAACAAATAAAAGATAACTGCAAAATAAAGGAATCTAAACATTCAAATATAATTATCAAACAATGCCATTTTTATATCAAACTAAAATGACACTCTTTAAAAGTATGAAGTTTAATTAATATTTTTTAATGTTACAAAAATTTAAAATCAATAACGAATTCAACAATTATATGTGTTTTAGCAATAAAACAACACAATTAATAACAATTACAAAAACAGCAATAAAAAGTTATAGTTACTAACAGCTGATGAAGCCACAGGTATTTCCAATTCATTAGATTTATTGCTCATCAAGAAACTTTTATGACTAATAGAAGGGGATTTTTTTGCTGCCTTAGCAGATGAAGGTCGAGAAAATGGTGATGTTCTGCCTTTATCTAAAAAACAATACAAAGAACACATAATAAGAATATAAAATTACAACAATCCTTAAAAGTTATAAAACTTTACATAAAAACTGCTAACTATTAGTAAAGCTTACTGATAGTTTTTACTTACAGGTGAAAATAGTTTTCACCTGTAAGTAAAAACTATTACACATGATTAAAAAGACCAAATCAAAATGTTAACCTGAATTTGCAAACAAATATAATAGAAACTTGTTTAAAATATACGAAAATTTTATTGTATATAAGTAGCAATACAAGATTGGAGTTTTGAGATGACATGAGTTAAAAACTTGTTCAAATTGTTAAAATAATCAAAAAACCTAAAATAATAGTTACAAACACATAATATGTGATGTTATTTATAGTATACTTAAAACATACATACTTATAATACATAAATACTTACAAATATATGAAAATATGTAAATATAAAATTAACAATAATGAAATTAAAATAGAAATTATAGGTTTTATCAGAAGAAAAAAAATTCTGATTATTTTCTTTAAGAGCTCTCATATTTTTCAAAGAATTTTTAAGAGGACTAGTAAAATCTCTATATAGTGCAATTAATCCCTTATTTTTCATAAAATATTTCATTTTGTGTCTATAATTTTCAAGTTCTTTTTTCTCCACACATTATAAAACCTTACAATTGCAGAAAATTCTAATTATAACACAAGATTACTTTATAAACAGAAGTGTCTAAAGAAAAAAATAAATATTTATCGCAGGTGTAAGTTTTAATACTATTAAATAAAAAAGGATTTTATGGAATCTGCAATTTTAATATCAAAACTGTTATGTTGGTATGTCCTTTATGTTATGTTGGTATGTCCTTTTAATGTATTTTATTTCTTAAGGTTGTATTATTTCTGTTAATAATTAGTTATGGGCACAATTAATTTTTTTGGGCACCGCGTTTTTAATTTTAAGATCTCATTCATTATTTTAATCCATCAAACCATCCAATATTTTTCCCTACACTACTCTTCAACACCACCCAAATATTTTCCTTCACCCCTACTTGAAAATGGATTGCATCACAGGTGTGAACAGTTGAACGATGGTAGCGCCGCCTGTGGCGCGGATGAATACATGAGCGGGAAAGGAGATGAAATTCGTTTTTTTAGGCATTCTCTGTTCTGACGTGCTTGAGGAAGGAAGTAGAAAATTTTTGATGCGGGGTGGCCGGCCACACACACGCACTAGCTATGCGTGTATTCCCAGCTAAGTTTTATTTATTTTTTTTTCTTATTATTCGTGCCCATAAATTAATTTTTTTTATGTTGAATAGTAGTATTAAATAATGGAAATATTTAAATAATTCTTCTGCCTGAAATGTAAATTGTATAGCAGTAACTGCCATCTTGTCAACCTAAATTGATTTATGATAAATTCTTTAAAATAAAATATTTAGCCTAGGATAGTAATGTTGTTGGATTTGAATCCTTTAAGTTTAATTTATCTTTACCTTACAGCTAATCAAGGTTAATATTGTAGTAAGAATAATTGTGCTGGTAATCTTAATTTAGCTTATATCATTCCTTCTTGTTATATCTGGTAATCGGTGTTAAATGCGGGAATAATAATCACAACGCAATTCCTTCATCTTTTTTAAAATCTAATTTACAATTTATGTTTTATTCAAAAAGAAAGGATATAACAATTGGTGCCGTGACCAGCGGCCACGTGTTAATGTTAAAGGTTTAAAAAAAAAAAAAAAAAAAAAAAATTAACTTGCTGGTCGTTAACTTTAAGTATTATATAAATTATTAATGCTAAAATTTAATTGTGATTACCAAAAATAATTTTTAATAATAATGAATAATTGCTTAAATCTTGATTGAATTAATTTTGTTACTGCTATACAAGCGCGTTATTATTGTCGAAGCACTACATCTGCGTATGCTTCATTTTTGATCTCTTGTTATTGTTAAGATTTATTGTATTTAATTGTATAATTATGTTCATTTTATGGGAATAGAAAGGAATTTTGGCTCCACATGATCCTAATCCATCGCGTGTGAATTAAGTTTAAAGTTAAAAGCAATATCTCAACTTGTTTTAAAAAAAATTTTTGTGTTTTAAGAATGTTTTAAGATTTTCATTAGATATTTAAGCTTTTATAAAAATAAAAAAAAAAAAGAAAACGGATTACACGTGTTGTAAATTGATAGGGTAAATTATTGAATCGAATCCATAAACGAAATCTTCTTACATCGTGTTTAAAACTAAGCAATTTGTAGAAATAAACAGATTAAATTAATGTTCTTATTAATAAGAAATAAAATGATAATAAATTTAGTAAAAATATTTACATAATTTTAAGAAAAAATAGTCTGATTGTTAAACTTAGAAAAATCGCGTGATGCACGTTTCGAAATAATATTTTAGCATTGAGTTTTTATTCATTATTTTTAATCATGCCTGAAACCTCAGAAATAGTTCCGACTCAGGTGGTTTATACTAACCACAGTTTAGCTGACTTTCTACCTATAATTCCGTCTTTTAACGGTAACGAACCTATTGCCCCATTTTTTGAAAAACTTGAAGAAATCGCTACCTACTGTGAGTGGGGAAATAATGATAAACTTTTGGCACTAAAACTTAAACTAACGGGTGAAGCTCAGGACTATTTTAATTCACAGAGAGACTTAAAAACAAATGCTTCTTTCGAACAAGTAAAAAAGAATTTAATCGACAGGTTTAACAGTTCAACTTCAATGACGACATCCATAACTAGATTAACATCTGCGTATCAGCTTCCGACCGAATCTACTAGACAATTTCTTTCACGAATTGAAGGGTTGTCGTTTGGGTGCATCCCTAAAAATATCCCTGCGTTTGAAGAATACAGATTACAACTGCTGTTGTCGACCGCGAAGCAAGGAATTAAGGGCGAAATACTACGCGGTATAGGTTCAGCGGGAGTTGAAGATTATGTAAATTTTAAGAAACATGCGATAAATTATGAAGAAACTTTAGCAGTAGCCCGTCCTATCGATATCGTTAGTACAGTAAGATCACCTAGCGAGTCCCAAGAAATAAGAGAGCTAAAATTGCAAGTAGAAAAATTGACGCAACAATTAAGCAGATCCCAGATTAGACGAGAAGAAAGTAGGGAAAATAATCGCGACAGACGAACTGGTTTTCGAAAGGAACCAAAAAGTTGCTACCGTTGCGGCCTCGTGGGACATTTATCCCGAAATTGTAGAACAATGATATGCGGTTTCTGTAAGAAAAGGAATCATACGGAAGATAGGTGTTTTGCCAAAAAGAATTTAAACTAATTGAGGGTGGGAAAATTGAGGTGCCGATTTCTCCCCCGGAAACCCACTTGGTACCAAATTTAAGTACAAATCATATAAATTTAAATTCAGTTTCTTTGCCTAAGATTATGATGTGCGTAAACAAGACAAAATGCCCTGCACTACTTGACAGTGGATCCACATTAAATGTTATCTCTCGTGAAATGTTAAACGAATTTAAATGTAAGCTTAAGTTAGAAAAATGTAACCTTAACATTAAAAATTTTACTGGTAGTGGTGTCAATGTTAGTGAAGTGGTAGAGATCAGGTTTAAAATTGATAACATCGAATTTAAAGAATTCTTTCATGTTGTTCCTAAATTGGGATCGTCTGAGTATTTTGTCATTTTGGGTACTCCCTTTTTCAATGCTAATAATTTTGCAATCAACTTCCAAACACAGTCATTAGTCAGCAAAAATTTTGAGTTTAGGTTTTTAGATTGCCCAAATGAGTTAAAAAATTGTAACGTTTGCATTAAAGATGAAACAGTTAATTTATATTCGAGAACTAAATACATAATTCCCCCTAAATCACAAGCTATTGTGATTGTGCGCACCAGAAGTAAAGTTAATTGTCATACTAACGAAATTTTAATTCAACCAAATAAAGAAATGTTTGCAAACGGGTTATTAATTAGTAGAGTGGTAAATTATAAATGCAATGATAACAATTATCCTATAACTGTTCTTAACACAAACGACCAACCCTATCATATAAATAAAAATTCAAAGTTAGCCTTTTTAGATTGTATAAAACAAACCCCTACTTTAAATTGTAATAGCATTGAAGACTCTTTTGAAGAATTCGAATTCGGTGGTGATATAGATCTTAAGCATTTAAATAATGACCATAAGGTTAAACTTAAAAATTTCCTAGAAAATTATAAGGATATATTTGCTACAGGATTCAAAGATTTAACTGGTTGCGACACATTGTTACATAAAGTTGACTTAGTTGATAATATACCTGTTAGACAAAGGCACTACAAAACACCCCATCATTTAAAACAAGAATTAAACAGGCAAATTAATGAGCTCTTAGAGACCAATATCATAAGAGAAAGTACTTCTCCTTATGCTGCACCCGTTATATTAGTTAAGAAAAAGGACGGTAGTTTTAGATTATGCACGGATTTTCGTAGATTAAATTTAAAAACTCTTCCCGATTCGTTCCCTATCCCAAATATTACTGAATTAGTGGATAATTTATCCGGTTCTCACCTTTTTTCATTAATTGATTTATGCTCAGGTTTTTATCAGCAAAAAATAGACCCTGTAGATACATACAAAACAGCTTTTGCTACTGATAGTGGCCTCTATGAGTGGAACCGTGTCCCTTTTGGACTTAAAAATTCTCCAAATTCTTTTCAACGTCTCATGCAAGTTGTTCTTTCTGGCCTTAAGCCTCACCAAATAGCGGTTTATTTAGATGATATAATTGTTGCATCAAAAGATAATATAGATGAACATTTAGAAAAACTTAAAATGGTTTTTAATAGACTAAAATTACATAACTTAAAACTTAAACCCTCAAAATGTAAATTTTTGATGAAAACTATTAAATATTTAGGATTTCAAATTAGTAATGGAAAAGTTTTCCCTGATGATTCCAATATCTCCGTAGTAAATAACTTTAAAATACCAAAAAATAAAACAGAAGTTAAATCATTTCTCGGTGTTGTAGGATTTTATAGAAGGTTCATTCCAAATTTTGCCGAAATTGCTCTCCCATTAACTCAATTAACTAAAGAAAAGACTTCATTTCAATTTAATCAACAAGCCTTAGACTCCTTTCATAAATTAAAAAATTGTCTTAAAACTTATCCGTGTTTGGTATTACCAAATTTTGAAAAAGAGTTTGTGCTCAGCACAGATGCATCAAAATATGCTTTAGGAGCTGTATTGTGCCAGTATGATGAAAATAAATTTCTACACCCTGTAGCTTATGCCAGTAGGAAATTAAAAGGAGCAGAAATAAATTATTCAACTGTTGAAAAGGAACTTTTAGGAATTGTATATGGTGTGTCCTATTTTAAGCAGTACTTGCTGGGGAAAAAGTTCACAATTTTCTGTGATCAAGCTAGCCTTTCACACACACTTAAACTTAAAGATCCCACATCTAGAATTGCACGTTGGGTAATGACATTACAACAATATGATCACCAAATTATTCACAAACCCGGGAAGTTAAACGTAACTGCAGATTACCTCTCAAGAAATATAGAACAAATAAATAATATAAATATAACATCTATAGAACCCACTTTGTTACAATCTGTGGAAAAAGAACAAAAAGTTGACCCATTTTGTAAGAAAATAATTGATGAACTTGAGAATAAAGCGGATATGTCAAAGCATAAGTTAAAATTTTTCATAAAAGATAATGTTTTATATTGTGCACCAAAATATAAAGTTAGTGTAAATAATGAAGATAGATTAGTTGTGCCTAAATCAGTTGTTCCTGAAATTTTATTTTACTGTCATGACTCACCCACTGTAACTCATCAAGGTTTCTGCAAAACACTAAAAAGAATTAAGTCTAACTACTTTTGGAAAGATATGTATTCAGATATTTGCAATTATGTAAAATCGTGTAATTCATGTAACGAGCGCAGAGCCCACTTACCTAAAAGATTTGCTCCCCTTCAAAGAATGCCTGTTGCTTCAAAACCCATGGAATACGTAGCAATTGATGCTATGGGTCCCTTACCTTTAACTTATTCAGGAAATAAATACTTATTAGTAATGTCAGATTATTTTAGTCGTTGGCCCGAGGCTTATCCTACTCCTGATATCAAAAGTGACACTGTCGCTAGAGTCTTGGAACAATTTATCACTCGACACGGTGTCCCTAGTCATCTAATATCAGATCGTGGTTCCAATTTCCTATCAACATCAATTACTGAGGTATATAAAAAATTAGGTATAAAGAAACACTCTACTAGCCCATATCATCCTCAAACTGATGGAGTCGTAGAAAAATTAAATGCAACCTTGATTAATTCCCTTAGTCACTTAGTAAATGAGTCACACAATGATTGGGACAGGCACATAGAATTCGCACTAATGGCGCATAGGTCTGCCGTTCATACAACAACTGGTTTTTCACCCTCTCAAGTATTATATGGCCGCGAAATTACTTTACCACATCAAATACTCACAGAAGAATCAAAACATTCTTATACTGAAGTTAAAGATTACACTTACGACTTGACAAAACGTCTAAAGAGAAGTTTTGAAAGTGTCAAAAAGAACTTAACCCAAGCAGCTCAAAATCAAGAGAATTATAGACAAAAATCAGCTAAAGATAAAAACCTTAAAGTAAACGATATTATATTTTTGTATGAACCTATAATTAAGACAGGCTTATCAAAGAAATTGTTAAAACCAAATAAAGGTCCATTCATAATTACCAAAATTTTGTCTCCTGTGAATGTTGAAATTCAGTTACTGAAGGATAGGAAAGTAGTTAAACGTGTACATATTGATAGAGTAAAGCGTGTCGAAGAACGAAAAACTATAAAAAGTTTAAGTAATGAATCAGATGAACTTTTTGTTGGTCAGGAGGGTAATCCTGGAGAGGAATTGGTACCTACTAACCACGAGGTTATGCGAAGGAAACGTAGAATGAAAATTGTATTACGCCAAAATCAACCAAATTCCAGATATAATCTTAGACCTAGACGTTAAATTTAAAAAAAAAAAAAAAAAAAAAAAAAATCTACAAACCAAATTAATGGTAGAAAGTCTAATTGTAAAGGATCTTAATGTCAAAAAAAATAAAAATAAAATATTTTTATCATAATAAATTATATAGATTTAATCTTTAATGATAGATATTTGTTAATAGTGAACTAAGATGGTTTTGCTTTGAAAAATTTATTGATGAATCTTGATTAGAATATTGAAACGTAACAATTGATTATTGAAATGTAGGCATTTAAAATTAAACTTTGTGGTTAGGATTAAATTAAGTATTCAAAAGAAAAAAAAAAAAAAAAAAAAAATTTGAGTTTGGATCTGAAGTATTAACTTTCCCAAAATGATATAGCAAACATGAAGTGTCAAAATGTTTTTATATTGTTTTTAATTGCAAAAAATTTCATTTTTGGTCTTTTTTTTTTTTTTTAATTTTCAAGGAGAAAAGAAATTTTGCTCTCCTTGGAAATGTTAATTAAAATATTGCAATTGAATGGTTGAAACTGAGTTGGAAAGTAAAACTTGTTGTGAAATGTTTAAATTATATGTTGTGCTTCGAGTGATACTCCCAAAAAGAACAGAAAGAATTAAATGGACTTCTCAATTTACCAAATGAACACTTATAAAATAGTTGTTTTGGACATTCATAAATTTCAACGTGTGTGGTCAGTCCAAGCTAAGCGTGTTCGACACCGAGGTGTGTGGTCCAATGTGTCAGAATTGAACGAAACTAGTGTATGTCTGATATTGTGAAACGACGTATCTTCAGATTCGCAGTACCCCTTCCCAGTCGATTCATTACTTCGGGGAGCCAAGCAAAAGGGCCCTTTGCTGTTCCTGTGGGGTGATGTTGATGCTGAAAAGAGAGCTACTGTCTTGCGGAGTGTTGTCTCTGGT